>LNAC01000016.1:2717964-2880313 GCA_002007465.1 Ailurus styani | reverse complement strand
GGGGGGGGGGGGGGAAGCAATCTTTCCTTCCCTCTCCTTGCTCCCCACCACCCCCTTTCCTTTGATGCTGTTTGCTGGGGGGCGGGAGGGTGTGGGAGGGTAGCGAGGTGGGCACGATTTGGTTTTCTGTGATTTATCTTCCTTGCAAAGCCTGCCCTGGGTGTCCGTTTACTGTACCGCTGTCGTCTACGCTTGGCTGGGTGGTGGTAGTAGTAGTAGTAATTGTGATTCCTTATGTATTATTATTCTTGCGGCTGTTATTATCATTCGCTTCCTCGCCGAGGAGTGAGCTCTCTCTTTTTTCCGCTTGTGGATTTGTTTATATGCCACGGGGGCTTGTGTGCTGGGTAAGGCATTAAGGCGCTGCAGAGAACCCACGTGACCTTGCGCATTCTGCAGGTGGTCAAAAGGTGGTTTTTGCTCGCAGAATGGGGCTGCCTATAAATACAGACCTCTTCTGCTCTCAGCCTCCTTCCCAGCCCCGCTTTGGTCCCTGGGATTTTGTTTTTGTTTTTGTTTTAGTTCAGTGGTATACATGTCAGGAGGCAAGAGGCAGAAAAAAAAAATCCCCTTTGAGCTCCCCGTTTCCAATCAAATCGTTTGATGCAGGGAGCTGTTGCAGGCCTGAAACGTGTAAAAAGATAACAGAAAATATGCCTAGATCGGCACATGCAAGCGGTGTGGGAAAATACTCTCGAATCCGTGGTGGGGCCGCGAGGAGAGGGGTCGGGGAGGAGTCTCTGGCGAGTTGTAACATTGTCTCTAACAGAACTTGAGGGCGAGTTTGAAGCAGTTTTGGGGGGGTGGGGTTGGATGCAAAGTTACTCAGAAAGAAGATGGCAGAAATTATTTCTTCCGAAGGCCGTTTGGTCAAAGGAGGGAGGTTTCAGGAGCCTTAGAAAATGTCTGGTGTGCACGTAATCACTGGGCATCCACGTTGTTGGAAACATCCGAAGGGTTCCACTCACTTCTCCCTCAAAACAGCTTGTACACATGGCTTGATTAAATTCGGGAACTCCCATTAGCTGGCATTTGCTGAGGGTAGTGGCTGTGCGGCTGGGAGCACAGGAAAGGGGTTCTCCCTCTAGAGAAGTGGGCATGTGTGGAGCTGGGAGGTTCCCTGTTTCCAGCCCACGAGTTTCCAAGGCCTGAACTCTTCGGTCCCTGCTGAATCTTTGAGCTCTGTGCCCTCGTTCCAGCCTGGATAAGCACCACTCTCGGATTCACTTTAAAGTCTTTTTTTTCCCCCCTTCCATGATTTTAACTTTGGCTGCTTGTCAGCACACAGGAAGGTCATCAGTTTGAAAGTGGAGTGTGTGTGTGTGTGTGTGTGTGTGTGTGTGTGTGTGTGTGTGTGTGTGTAATACGCTGTTTGCTACCCTAGAATACATGTCTGTGTGCACCTGTCATCTGGGAAAATGATCCTCTGAAATGAAATAAAATCAGTGTCAAGAGGTATCAGAGGAGTGGGAACTCTGTTGGGAGACCAGGTAGTTGCTTTCTCGGAGCTTTGAGAGAATAGTCTAGGCTAGTAGAAAAAGTGTGGGATGCCCTGGCCCAGCCTTCTGTCTCTGTGTGAGCAGTGCCCAAGGTAAGATTCTGTTCAGAACTGCAGGCAGTGAATAAATAAGTAACCCAAAAGGGCCACCTGAGTCCTCTTCTGGTCCTTTGAGTCAGGAGTCCCAAGTGCTCGTTCATGTCTTCCTGTGTAAGTTACTCCAGGTTTCTTTTCAACTCTTTTCAACATGGCCCATCCTCTGATAGCTCCTTGAATGATGGTGATGGTCACAGTGGACCCTGGACTCGGTGGCTTCTTTCTGCACAGTGGTTTTCTTTGAAAACGGGGGGATGGAGTTGCAAGAGGTTGCAATTACTCGGAGTGCATCTGGTTGTTAGTTTCCCGGTCCCAGGGTGCCACAGGGCATGCCCACAACCACTTTACCCATATTCGTGAAGGGAAGGGTCTTCAGCAGTCATGCCAGTCTATGCTTCTCTGGTCCCTGGGGTGAGGGTGGGGCCACTGAGGAAGGGCTGGTGACTCCAGGTGCAGCCAAGTCCTGCCAAACCTCGCCTAGGCGTTGAAGTGAGGTTCTTTATCCCCCAAACTATCACATTTTATATATCAAAACTGCCCAACGGAGCTTATTAAAAATGCGCATTCTCGGGCGCCTGGGTGGCTCAGTGGGTTAAAGCCTCTGCCTTAGGCTCAGGTCATGATCTCGGGATCCTGGGATCAGGCCGCATCGGGCTCCCCGCTGAGCAGGGAGCCTGATTCCTCCTCTCTCTCTCTCTCTGCCTCTCAGCCTACTTGTGATCTCTCGCCATCTGTGAAATAAATAAATAAAATCTTTAAAAAAATGCGCATTCTCAGCCTCTAACCCCAGAGGTTCTAATTCGGTTGGGATTGGGAGGGGGGAGGGAGAGAGGGAAGGCCCAGGAATCTGCATTTAAGAAACAGTTCAAGTGTTTCTTTTTTTTTTTTTTTAAGATTTTATTTATTTATGGGCGCCTGGGTGGCTCAGTGGGTTAAGGCCGCTGCCTTCGGCTCAGGTCATGATCCCAGGGTCCTGGGATCGAGGCCCACATCGGGCTCTCTTCTCGGCAGGGAGCCTGCTTCCTCCTCTCTCCTCCCTCTCTGCCTGCCTCTCTGCCTACTTGTAGTCTCTCTCTCTGTGTCAAATGAATAAATAAAAATCTTAAAAAAAAAAAAGATTTTATTTATTTATTTGACAGAGAGATCACAAGTAGGCAGAGAGGCAGGCAGAGAGAGAGAGGAGGAAGCAGGCTCCCCGCTGAGCAGGGAGCCCGATGTGAGGCTCGATCCCAGGACCCTGAGATCATGACCTGAGCCGAAGGCAGAGGCTTTGACCTGAGCCGAAGGCAGAGGCTTTAGCCCACCGAGCCACCCAGGCACCCCAAGTCCAAGTGTTTCTGATGCATGTTTTCACATTGACACTCTGAGAAATACCCACTTATTAGGAGATAGGGGGCATATTTCCGCAATTTGTTGGTGAGAACTCTCTGCTCACAAACACTGAAGTAAGCAGTACATTGAAGAGACCATCCCTGAAGACTGTGATAATAAGCAAAATTTAGTAGCATGCATATGATCCTGTGGGAACAAAAATAGGCAGCATGGACTGAGCTTTCCAGAAGTGTCCTGCGTGATTAGGGAGACAAGGCTCATAATATAGGTGTGAAATAATGATCAAGTCCAAACAGCAAATGATATGGAGGGCAGCATGTGGGTCCAGGAAGAATATTTTCAAACTGCATGAAATGGAAAATTCAACCACGTGTTCAAGTGAACAGTGGCTTCTTTTCCTCGTGTAGCAACAAGTCTGGAGGGATATGGCTGCTTGAATTGGCTCAAGTAAGATAGTAATATCAGGGCTGTCATCTCTTTGAGTTCTCAATGGCCTCTTTCTAATGGTTGCAAGATGGCACTTGAAGCTATAGCCATCATACCCAGGTTCAAGGCAGGGATGAGGGGGACCATGTGAGGAGTGTGCAGGGATAGAGGGTTTATGTCTTTTTTGTTTCCCCAGAATACCTCCTGCTACCTACCCCACAGATGATGTTTAAATATGTCTTCTTGGCCAAAACTCGGTCGGATGGCTAGTCCCTGTTGCAATGCTGGGAGGTGGGGAAGTGGGAACAGCATCATGAGTGGTTTAGATGGGTCATGGTCCATTGCCTCGGTTGGCCTGTTATTGCTCCATATACAGTCAGGGTTCTGCTGGCATGGAAGAAAGCCGGAAGGGATATTGGGTGGACAGCCAGCAGCATTGGCCATGCCATGTTATCAGGAGGTATTCTGGCAGAGAAGAAAGCCCATGAGCTTCGGAGGTAGACCAGTATGGTTTTAAATTGTAGCTTTTCTACTTAACTTTACCTTGGGCTCATGATTTAAATTTTCTGACCCAAGGTTTAATTTTTGGCAAAATGGCAAGAAAAGAGTAACATTACCTACTTTCGTGGTTATGAGGATTGAAGGAGAGGTCATTTTCAAGGGTCTAGCGCTATCTCTAGCACAGCCTGCAGGGGCCAAATAAACAATAGTTATGATGATGATATATGATTAGCATTACGTGGTGTGGGCTAGATGACATGGAAGGGAACAGCTCAGATCAGAGGGAAAGAAGGAAGAGTTTGAACAGCATTTCCAAAGTATGTTCTGTGCAACCTTAGTTCGGTGGGCTGTAAGCATTTTTCATTCTTCCAACAAATACTAGCAATCTAGGCACTGTACTAGATGCTGGTGGTCAACAAGTACTCTGAAGACAAGATGAATTCCTTGGGTGATACGTCCGAGAAAGGTTGTGTTAAACAAAGGGAAACAGAGACTTCTCAGGGTCCTTACTATACCAAATATGGGCATGGTGACTCCAAGAGAGGGTTGAGTCCTTTTTCCAAAGGTTGATGTTCCATAGCATACACCCAGGGAAACATTTGGCGGAGCAGTTAGGGGAGCTTTCTTGGTTGGGGAGCTGGGGACCCTGAGCAGAGAGAAGGATGGGGAGGGCTTAGATCACAGCAGGTTGGGAGAGCCTGCTCGGCAAGAACAGCCAACAAGCTGAAGGCATTTCATGCCAGTTCATGCCTTCATAGGGCCGCCGGGAGACCAGTTGGTCCAGAATGGAGACTCCCTGATAGAGTGTCATAGGAAATGAATTTAGTTCACAAACTCTTGAGATCTGACTAAGGACAAGGGAGTCAGACTGACAGAGTTTCACTCCTTTGAGGAAGGAGGTAGAAGTCTTCAAAGGTTTCGGAGTGAATACGATAAAAAGTTGTTTAAAGTTTAGTCCGATGGCACCCTGTAAGCAGGGGCCGACAACCTTTTTTGTAAAGGGACAGATAGTAAATACTTTAGGCTTTGTGGGTCACACAGTTTCCGTCACAGCCACTCAGCCCTGCTGTTGTCCCTTGTAGTAGCCATGGATGGACCATATCCACAAATAAACATTTCCCAATTCAGCTTCATTTATGGACCCTGAAATCCTAATTTGATATAATTTTCACATGTCCTAGAAACATTATTTCCTATTGATTTTTTTTGACATTTAAAAATGTAAAAACTATTCTGAGGTTTTGGGCCTTACAAAAACAGTTGGTGGGTCAGATTTGGTTCATGGGTGATAGATAGCTTGCTGATCTCTGATCTGTAGGGTAGACATCTAGTTCTGCTGGTCTTGCCCGGGTCACTCATGTGGTTGTGAACGTTGGATGGCTCAGCTCTGCTGGATGGTCCAAGATGGCCTTGCTCACATGGCCAGTGGTTGGTCGGGGTGCCTTGATTTCCCTCCCATGGTCTTTCCAGCAGGACAGGCAGATTTCTTCCCTGGTGGAAACAGCAGTGTTCCAAGAGAACACACCCTGTTGTGCAGCCCCTCTCAGGCCTCTGCTTCTGTGACCTTGGCCAGTGTCCCATTTGCCAAAGCAGGTTAAGTGGATAAGCCCAGAGTCAATGTAGAAATTACTATGTAGGGTATGTATTCTAGGAGGTGTGGTTCATTGGGGGCCAATGAACAATCTAATGTAACAAGGTACCATTGTTCTGGGAACCCCCCCCCAAAAACCCTGAAAATAAAACCTAAATTGCATGGGAAAGAGAGAGGGTCATGGCATGATCTGCCAATGCCCCTGCAAGGAAGTTTTACAGACTTGAGGAAGCAAGCCAAGACCTATCTGGGGAATGCACCAGGAAGAGGGAACAGCAGATGCAAATTTCTTGGGTGGGAATGTGCTTGGAATTAATAGAACAGCAAGGAGACCACTGTGGTTGGAGTGGAGTGGGTGGGTGGGGAAGGGGTAAGGGCACTGTGGGAGACAGAAACAGAGCCCTGGTCATAGAGGGCTTTGATAGGATACTTGGATTTTGTTCTAAGTGCGAACAGGGAGGTGACTTATGTTTTTAAAAGATCTTTCTGATTGCTACAGGGAAAATAGACTGTAGGGGGTAAGAATGGGTGCAGGGAGATAATTTGGGAAGTTAGTGTGGAAACCAAAGCCAGGAGTGACTGTGCTTTGGACTGTTATACTGGTTGGGGTATGGGGTAGGTGGCTGGATCCAGAAGGTCAGGTGCACAGGAGGTGCTCATGAATTGGATATGGGAAAAATAAAGGATGGAGGATTATTCCTGGGTGTTTGGTTTAAGAACTGAGTGAATGGTGGTGTCTTGATTTGAAATGTGAGGACTAGAGGTGGAATAGGTTGGGCTTGACAGTCAAGTCCTGTTTGGACATACTCCATGTGTCAAGTAGACAACTGGGTATTTGAACCTGCAGTTTCGAGGAAGGTTAGAGATATACAATGCACTTAATATGTCAGGAACATCTTCTCATATTATTAAATATTTTTAGTGGCTGTGGGATAATACACGGGTGTACCATAATTTAACAAATACTGTCAGATGTGTATGTTTATAACTTTCCATTATTATAGATAATACCACAGTAGACATCTTTGTGGTTTGTAGCGGTCCTTCAATTCTAACCCAAGGATATGCAAAGTTTCAGAACTTATGATAGGTTTTGCCAAATTACCCTTCACCAGCCATGTGAAAAGGGCCTGTTTTCCCTTATCCTCAGTTTGAGTTTATGCTTTTTTTAAAAGATTTATCCACTTATTTTTATTTATTAAAATTTTTTATTATTTTATTTATTTATTCATTTATTTAAAGATTTTATTTATCCATTTGACACAGAGAGATCAGATCACAAGTAGGCAGAGAGGCAGGCAGAGAGAGAGAAGGAAGCAGGCTCCCCGCCGAGCAGGGAGTCTGATGCGGGCCTCCATCTCAGGACCCTGAGATCATGACCTGAGCTGAAGGCAGAGGCTTTAACCCACTGAGCCACCCAGGTGCTCGCTTTATTTTATTTTTTAAGATTTTATTTATTTATTTGAGAGAGAGAGAGATCACAAGTAGGCAGAGAGGCAGGCAGAGAAAGAGAGAGGAGGAAGCAGGCTCCCTGCTGAGCAGAGAGCCTGATGTGGGGCTTGATCCCAGGATCCTGAGATCATGACCTGAGCTGAAGGCAGAGGCCTAACCCACTGAGCCACCCAGGCACTCTTATTAAAAAATTTTTTAATCCACTTATTTGAGAGAGAGGGGGGAGAGAAAGAGAGAGAGAGCAGAGGGGCGGAGAGAGAGGGAGAGAGAATCTCAAGTAGACTCCAGACTCCTCACTGAGTGTGTAGCCTGATGGGGGGCTCAATCCCACAACCCATGAGATCAGGACCTGAGGTGAAACCAGATGCTTAACAACTGAGACACCCAAGCACCCCTGGCTTTATGCTTTATTTTATTTTTTGGTTGCCTATGTTTTGATGACTGAGAGCTCAGGGTAAAGAGGCAGTTGCCTCAGGTTAGAATCTCATCTTTCTGTTTCTAGTTGGATCCTTCTAGAAGGATCTGGGGACCTGTGGACACAAGAGGAGTACTTGGTTTTCCACATGAAGTGGCCAGCCTGTGAAGACCTAGCCTTGCCCTTCTGCCTTGTTCTCATAAAGATATGGCTGGGGGTGGTCTCACAACTCTTGAGTCAGTGGTGAAAGTTATTTCTGAAGGGTTCGCTCTTCCCTTTGGGTTTTTGGAGTGGTTCGGGAGCTTGTTTTCTGTCCTTCTTCTTCCAATGGTCAGAAAACTGGGGAGACTTTCTCCTCCCCCAGAGAATCAGTCATTTTCTGGGCTCCCACCCACTGTGCTCTTACTCTTGGGACCTGGCTGTTCGTCCTCACCCCCAGAGTGCTGCTTTGGAGCTGGGGAATGGGGAGCTGTTCAGAACTGAGGAAGACAAGGGACACATGGCAGCTGGGATGGAGGATGGAGAAGCCGAGGGATGGGGAGGAGAAAGCCAAAGCAGAGAATCATTGTTGGCAGGCTTTCTGTGACCCTTGCCACATCCCTCCAGTGGGCAGTGACTGCAATGGTGTTTGTTCCTGTTTTTCAAGTGAATTTGGTGAGGTTTAGAGGCACTGATTTGTCCCAGACCGGAGGCTAAGACAGCAACAGATCCAGAAAGAGGTTTCCTGCTCTGCTTTGGGCTCCCCAAAGGTGGCATGGCCTGGAAGGGAAGAAAGGAAGATGAGAGTGAATAGAAGGCAAAGGGGACGTGCAGGTGATTGTGGTGAGGCGGTTAGAGGTGATAGCTCTTGGTTAACGAGAACCACCATGGTGGCATACTCTGTCACTGAGATACTTTCATTCATGGGTGGCTTTTATAGATGAAAGCTATTGGGGAGAAACATAGAACCAATGGAGACAAAGCAGGGCATCCACAGACACAAGGAAAGATGAGAAAAAGAGGGAAATAGACTCAGGATGAGCAGTCACTTGCCACCTTGGCTATTGACCAGTTGGAACGTGGTGACTTCTGAGTGAAGTATCAAATACACACCAGGTTCTGAACTCTTAGTATGAAGAAGAGAATATAAAATATCTCATTTTAATCATGTTTCATATTGACATCATGCTGCCATGATGTTATTTCAGACAGATTGGGTTAATGAAATCTGTTCAAATTAATTTCACCTGTATCTTATTACTCTTTTTTTTCCCCTGAGGCTACTAGAAAATTTTAAATTACAGAGGTGGCTCACTGTATATTTCAGCTGGACAGTGCTGCTTTTGACCATTGAGGTGATTTCTCTGTTTTGCTGTAATAGAAACCTTGTTCTTGGTAAAGACTGAGACTATGGTCCCTCCCCCGGGGTCACTAGGCACTCATTGGCTAAAGCAGTGGGTGTGTTCCAAAGACACATGCCCTCAGTTTCCCTGGACCGGTAGAAAAGTGAGATGAAGACTCAGAACTAATAACTTAATTGAGTCTCTGGAAATTTTCATGGATGCTTAAAGTAGTATAGCCTAGTGATTAGGTGGGCTTGGGATCTGTCGTAAGATTGCTTGGATTCCAGTCTGAGTTCAAGATATCCTAGCTAGGTAACCTTGGGCAAATGAGCTCTCCTTCCTGAGCTTCAGTTTCCTTGTTTATTGTTTATAAATTTAGGATCATGTTATGTAGGATTGTTATGCCGATTATATGGAATTGTGCATTGAGGAGCTGAGCGGGGCACTTGGCACATGGCAACTTACAGCATTCCCCCCCCAATAGGTTGACTTGGGGAGGTTAGGGCATCTCAGCCTTCCGGGGGTGTGTGTCGTGATTGGGTGTATCATTCATTTATTCAGTGCATTTAACTGAGGTCCCAATGTGTGAGAGCAAAGTGTGAGAAGAAGAAACCCATGGAGGCCTTCGATGGGATAATGGCACACCTGCTGGCCTGCAGGTGACGTAAGTGAACAAGATTCTGATACTAGGTCTGGATCTTTGAGTTCGCCCACACATGACTCACTTCCCATCAGTGCCTGGCAGGCTTTAGTCTTTAAACCATGTGCTCATCACAACTCAAAGCTGGATAACAGTTCTGGGGTTGGGCCTTGTAGCTCTTGAACTTCTCTTAAGCTTATATGGTAGAAAGAACCATGGTATCCAATTGCTTGAAAATCATATCCTTTCAAGGTAGGAGGACCCTTAAGAGGTTGGCTAGGCTTACCTCTTGGCTAGTGTCTAGCTTTGGCATGGTGATTTGGGGCAAGCCACACCTTGTAAGGCAGCCTTTTAAAAAAATCCTTTTTTTTAAATGGCGGTAAAATAGACATCACATAAAATTTACCATTATAACCATTTTAAATTGTGCAATTCAGATGGCATGAAATACATTCACAATGTTGTGCAACCATCATCACTATCTCTCTGCAGAACCTATTCATCATCCCAGATAGAAATTCTGTGCCGAGGAAGCAATAACTCTCCCCAGCTGCATGGTAACCTCCATTTCCTGTCTGTATGAATTTGACTATTCGAGGAAAGTTCATCCACATTGTGACAGGTGTCAGTGCTTCATTCCTTTTTATGGTTGACTAATATTCCATTGTACGTAAAGACCACATTTTGTTTATCCAGTCATCTGTTGGTAGACACTGGAGTCATTTCCGCCTTTTGACTATGGCAAACAATGATGCGTATGAACATTGACGTACAAGTACCCATTTGAGTCCCTGCTTTGAATTCTTTTGGATCTGTATCTAGGAGTGGGTTTGCTGGGTCATATGGTGATTCTATGTTTAATTTTTTTTAAAGATTTATTTATTTTAGAGAGAGAGTGTGTGTGCGCAGGTGCGAGCGTTGGGGGGAGTGGCAGACGGAGAGAGTAGTTTGGACTCAAGCAATGAGGCAAATAGGTATAAACAAGAACTCATTAATCAAGTGGGATAGCCGGGGCCTTGTTTTTATTAGGAGGCACAGCAAGATTATTTGATTTTTAAAAGATTTTATTTATTTATTTATTTATTTATTTATTTATTTAAGAGAAGTGGGGAGAGGGATCCAGGGAGAAGGAGGGAGAGAAACCCAAGCTGACTCCATGCCCAGTGCAGAGCCTGACTTGGGACTTGATCTCACGACCCTGAGATCATGACCTGAGCAGAAACCAGGAGTCGGACACTCAACTGACGGAGCCACCCAGGTGCCCCAGGAAGCAGAACAAGTTTAGATGCCACTTTTTGTATTTTTACCTTTATCTGCCTTGGAGGCACAGTATAAACCCTAAAGGCAATAGTATTGTTTTCATATGTTGCTAGAGTCAATCCGGTAATATTTTGCTGAGGAATCTTGAGTCTGTGTTCATGAAGGATACTGCCTGTGGTTTCCTTTCTTGTACCATCTTTGTTCACTTTCAGTATCAGGGCGTCGCAGACCTCATAAAAGGAGTTGGGAAGTGTCCCCTCCTCCCCTTCTGTTTTCTGGAAGACATTGTGGGCACAATTGATATTATTTCATCCTCACATGCTGGCAGAATTCAGCAGTAAAACTATCTGGACCTCGAAATTATTATTGCTATTTTTTGCACGTGGAAGGTTTTTTTAAACTATAAATTCATTTTCAAAAATGTATTCTCGTGTGAATTTTGGTAGTTTGTGGCTTTTAAGGAATTGTTACATTTTATCTAAGTTATTGAATTTACATGCCTAGATTTGCTCATGGTATTCCTTCACTTTCCTTTTGGTGTTTACAGGATCCTTCATCCCTGATGTTGGTAATACGTGTTTTTTTCTCTTTGATTCTTTGCCAGTCTGGCTAGAGGTTTATCAGTTTTATTTGTCTTTTCAGAAAACCGGGTTTGGGCTTCATTTATTTTTCTCTATTTTTCTGTTTTCAATTTGATTGGTTTTTGTTTTCATTATTATTCCCTTGTGCTTACTTTGGGTTTCTTTTGCTTTTTTTTTTTCTGTTTTCTTTTCTTTTCTTTTTTTTTTTTTAAAGATTTTATTTATTTATTTCACAGAGGGAGAGAGATCACAAGGAGGCAGAGAGGCAGGCAGAGAGAGAGAGGGGGAAGCAGGCTCCCTGCCGAGCAGGGAGCCCGATGCGGGCCTCGATCCCAGGACCCTGAGATCATGACCTGAGCCGAAAGCAGAGGCATTAACCCACTGAGCCACCCAGGCGCCCTTTTTTCTGTTTTCTTGAGATAGATGCTTAGATTGTTGATTTGAGAACTTTCTCCTTTTCTAAGTATTTATCACCACAAATTCCCCTTGAAGGACTACTCTAACAGCATCCCGAAAGTTTCGATGTTTTATTTCCTTTCTTTCATTTCTTCCTCTCTGATGCATGCATTCTTTACACGCGTGTTGTTTAATTCCCAGGTGTCGTGGTTATTTTCTGGTTTAATGCATTTAGGGTCTATGAGCACATTTTATATGGTTTCAATTATTTTAAAATGCTTACGGTTTATTTTATGACCCAGAATATCTTCCCGCTCGGTGAGCATAACATGTGTCCTTGAAAAGAATGTGTATTCTGCTTTTGACACGTGCTGTGTTGTCTAACCGTCAATTAGATCCAATTGGTTGATGGTATTGTTGAGACCCTCTATAAACTTGCTGATTTTCTCTCAAATTGTTGTATTGAGTACACAGAGAGGAGTGTTGATAGCTCCTCCTATCATTGTGAATTTGTCCAATTCTCCTTGCAGATCCATCAGTTTTCACTCAGTGGACTTTGAGCTGTTTTGTTAAGTGTATACACATCGGGGATGGTTATTTTCTTAGTGACTTGATCTTTTTTCGTTATGTAAAGTTATTCTTCATTCCTGGTACTTTTCCTTGCTGTGAAAACGACTTCTTTGATATCGATATAGCCACCCCAGCTTTTCCTTGTTTAGGTTTTTTAAAAATTGAGGTAAAATTCACATAACATAAAATTTACCATGTTAACAACTTTACGGTATGCAATGAAATGGTTTTTGGTATATGTTTAATGTTGTACAGCCATTGTCCTTATCTAATTCTAGAACATTCCCATCATCACAAACATGCACGCACGAATACCTTGTACAGGCGCACCTCGGAGATGCTGCGGGTTCAGTTCCAGACCATGGAAATGAAGTGAATATCGCAATAAAGTGGGTCGAATGATTTTTTGGGTTTCCCAGCGCACCTAAAAGTTATGTTTACACTACACCGTAGTCTGTGAAGTGTGCAATAGCATTATATCTAAAAGAGCAACGTGCATATCTTAATTTAAAAAATCCTTTATTGGGGCACCTAGGTGGCTCAACTTGGTTAAGTGACTGCCTTTGGCTCAGGTCACAATCCGAAGGTCCTGGGATCGAGCCCCACATGGAGCTCCCTGTTCTGCCGAGAGCCTGCTTCTCCCTCTCCCTCTGCCTGCCTCTCTGCCTACTTGTGCTCTCTCTCCCTGTCAAATAAATAAATAAACTCTTAAAAAAAACTATTAAAAAAATAAAAAATTCTTTATTGCTAACATATGCTAACCATCACCTGAGCTTTCAGCAAGTCATCGTCTTTTTGGCGGGTGGAGGGTCTTGCTTCCATGCTGATGGCTGCTGACTGATCAGGCTGGTGGTCGCTGAGGGTTGGGGAGGTTGAGGCAGTGATGAAGTTTGCTGCATTGATTGACTCATCCTTTCACGAATGATTTTTTTGGTAACAAGCAATGGTGTTGGATAGCATTTTACCCACAAGAGAACTTCTTTCAAAATTGGAGTCTGCCCTCTCAAGCCCTGCTGCTGCTTTATCAATCAAGTGTGTGGATGTTCTGAATGCTTTGTTGTGTCAACAATCTTCACAGCATTCTCACCAGGAGTAGATTCCATCTCAAGAAACCATTTTCTTTGCTCATCCACGAGAAGCGACTCCTCACCTCTTCAAGTTTTATCGCGAGTGTCTAGCAATTCAGTCCCATCTTCAGGCTCCATGTCTAATTCTAGTTCTCTTGCTGTTCCCACCCCATCCGCAGCTGCTTCCTCCACTGAACCCCTCCGAGTCCGCCACGCGGGTTGGAATCAGCCTCTTCCACACTCTGTTAACACTGCTGTTTTGACCTCTTCCCACAAATCACGGATGTTCTTAATGGCATCTAGATTGGTGAATTCCTTCCAGAAGGTTTTTGATTTATTTTTCCTAGATCTATCAGAGGAATCACTGTCTATGGCAGCTATAGCCTTAGAAAGTATATTTTCTTTCTTTCTTTTCTGTCTTTCTTCCTTCCTTCCTTTCTTTTTCTTTTCTTTTCTTTTTCTTTTTTTTTTTTTTGAAGTAGGCTCCATGCCCAGTGTGGAGCCCAGCACAGGGCTTAAACTCATGACCCTGAGATCAAGACCTGAGCCAAGATCAGCACTCCAGATGTTCAACAGACTGAGCCACCCAGATGCCCCACAAAATGTATTTCTTAAATAATAAGGCCTGGAAGTCGAAACGACTCCTTGGTCCACGGGCTGCAGAATGGATGTTGTGTTAGCAGGCATGAAAACAACATTAATCTCGTACATCTCCACGCCATCAGGGCTCTCCAGTGACCAGGCGCATTGTCAATGAGCAGTGATATTCTGAAAGGCGTCTCCTTTTTTCTGAGCACCAGGTCTCAACAGCTGGCTTGAAATATTCAGGCAGTCTTTTAAACAGATGTGCTGTCATCCAGGCTTTGCTGTTCCATTTACAGAGCACGGGTGGAGTAGATTCAGCATCATGCTTCAGGGCCCTAGGATTTTCAGAATGTCCAATGGCTTCTGCTCAGAGACAGCTGCTGCATTAGCCTCTCACGAGAGAGTCAGACTGTCCTTTGCAGCTTGGAAGCCAGGCATTGACTTCTCCTCTCTAGCTACCAAAGTCCTCCATGGAGTCTTCCTTCGGTAGGAGGCTCTTACATCCACACTGCAAATCTGTTGTTGAGGTAGCCACCTTCATGGATGATCTCAGCTAGAGCTTCTGGAGAACTTGCTGCAGCTGCTACGTGAGCACCTGCTGCTTCCCCTTGTGCTTCTGTGTTATGGAGATGGCGTCTTTCCCTAAACTTCGTGAACCCACTCGGCTAGCTTCAGACGTTCCTTCTGAGCCCCCTCACCTCTCTCAGCCTCCAGAGAATGGAAGGGAGTCAGGGCCTTGCTCTGGGTTCGGCTGCGGCTTCAGGGAGTGTGGTGCCAGGGTTGATCTTCCGTCCAGACCATGCACGCTTTCTCCAGATCAAGAAGACTGTTTTCTTTCCTTAACGTTCATGTGTTCCCTGGAGCAGCGCTCGTCATTGCCTTCAAGATCTCTTCCTTTGCATCTGCCACTTGGCCAACGGTTGGCGCAAGAGGCCAAGCTTCTGGCCTCTTTTGGCTTTTGATGTGCCTTCCTCACTAAGCTTGATCACGTCTAGCTTTGGGTTTAGAGTGATGAGACGTACGACCCTTCTTTTTACTTGAGCACTTAGAGGCCACTGTAGGGTTATTAACTGGCCTGATGTCAACACTGTTGTGTCGCATGGAAGGGGGAGGTCTGAGGAGAGGGCGAGAGATGGGGGAACAGTTGTTGGTAGAGCAGTGAGAACACACACACTTAGCAATTAAGTTTGCCATCCTATATGGGCATGTTTCGTGGCCCCCAGAACAACTCCAGTAGTAACCTCAAAGATCACAGGTCACCATAACAAATATACTGATAATGAAAATGTTTGAAAAAACATGACACAGAGACAGCAAGCATGTGAATGCTGGTGGAAAAATGGTGCCAGTAGACTTGCTCGACACGGGGTTGCTACAAACTGTTAATTTGTAAAAAACACATCTCTCAGGCCCACTAAAATGAGGTGCTCCTACCTGCTTGTTAGCGCTGAATCCCAGTTTCCCTGCCCTCCATCCGCTGGCAACCATTAATCAATTTTCTGGGGCTTTTCTGTTTTTCTTTTCTTTTCTTTTCTTTTCTTTTTTTTTTTTTTTGGTGTTTTTCTGTTTTTCTTCTCTCCTGGGAGCTTCACGTAGATGAGACGATGCAATGCGCGACCTTCCTTGTCTGGCTTTTTTCACTCAACGTAATATCTTCAAAGTTCATCCCTTTGCAGCATGTTTCAGTACTTCATCCCTCTTTACGGCAGAATCCAGTTCCCTCGTATGGGTTTATCCATTCGTCAGTGGGCATTTGGGCTGTGTCCACCTTGTGGCTATCGTGAATAGTGCTGCTGTGGACGTTTGTTTGGCGAGGGCGGTCGGGGCACTTTGGGAATAAACTGATTTTCCTCGGCTGGAAACTAAAGACATGTCCTCAGGTTCAGGCCGGAGCATGGTAAGGAACTCTGGAGTCAAAAGTTGCTTGCATACCTTTTGTGGTTGTATGTTATGGTCTGTAGGATGCTTTCTTGGAGCTCTTGTGGGTGCTTAGCAAGTTGTCTATGCCGGCTTGTGAGTTGTTCGTGCAGACCTCAGAAATAGAAGTCATTAAATAGAAATGTCATTTTAAAGACATTTATAGACATCAAGGCAAATCATGTTCATTATAGGAAAAATAGAATATGGGCTGAATTAAAAAGAAAAATGCACACACTTCTGCTCCCTCCATGCAGAGGTGAACACTGTTAACACCTTCTTAGAGCCTTACAGGCTTCCCCTCATGCAGGCATGGGTTTTTATGTGACTTTTAAGATAACTGTATTTTATATATTTTGCAGTCTCCTCTTTTCATTTTCAAAGTCGATTTAAGATGTGAATGTTTCTCCCTGTCAAAAGCATTTCAAATGACTAGTAGCATTCCAGCATCAAGAGAGAGCACAATTGAGTTGACTGCCCACCTTTCGTGAGTTATTTGGTTTTTTTCTTATTCTCATAAACACAGCCTTAATGACTACTTTCAAAATGAAATCTTTGTAAAGAGCTTCTGTTTGGTTCTTTAGGAAATATACCGAGAAGTAGAATTCCTGTGTGCTCATAGGGTTTCCCACCTCTCCAGCCCAATGGCCCTTTAGAAAGATCCCCGTTTATAGCCTTCTTAGAGTTTACAAGAGTCCGTTGCTTTGTGTCTTCAGGAATGACACCTGGAAGGGGGAAATGTTTCCAATAAATCTGCGACTTAATAAAAAATACATAAAGTCACTTTACTGCATCTGTGAATCAACTTGTAATGAGCTGAGAAACTTGAGGCAAGCCTGGTGTCTGCAAATGTACCTTCTCTGTGGAAGGACATAGAGAGTTAGAATCAGGTCATTGATAGGGAAGCTTAACGTAAGATGAAATCGTTTCTAAAATGACATCAGAAAGGGAGACGTGTGTTACAGATGAGGCTTCTGAGCTCCAGGGATCACACGGTTGGTTGATTTCCGGGACCGGGCAAGAAAGGGAAAGGGGGGGAAAATAGGCCAGGGGTAGGGTACTTGGGAGGTGACATCAGGGCCGTGGTGAACTGGAGAGACTGTGTCCCGTCACAGATATCAACCTTGCTGGTGGATAGGATCTAGGCCTAATATGGTGGGATGTTTCCATTTTCCAAAGGAACCCCTATAAAAAGCAGGCGGTGTCTCTTTGTTACCTGATCGAGAGCTTTACCATTCCCCTCCCCCCTTTAATTCACGTGTGTGTCTGTGTTTAAACAATACCGAGTGAAGAAAAGGAAGGTACAGATAATTAATACCACTGAAATAATTTGTGAACAGCAGTGGTTTGCTAATTGTTTTTCAGGTGTTTTTCTCCCAATCCCATCCATCTCTGGGTTGCAAAAAATTAAGGTCATACTGTTGAGCCTGGAGAAGGTAGGATGACAATGACCTCCAGATTTTATGATCCTTGCTTATTTTCAGTCTACAGTGAGGTAAGAGTTGTGCCTGGGGCCACACACACACACACACACACACACTTCACACCTATACAAATATAGGGAGAAGAATATAATGGACCCTTAGGTGCCCATCACACAAATTCAACAATATTAAATTATCGCCAGTAACTCCTCCCCCTGTCATCCGTAGATTATTTTGAAGCAATTCCTAAACCATCATAACACTGCATCCTCAAAAAATTTCAATGTGTATTTCTTTTTTTTTTTTAAGATTTTATTTATTTATTTCACAGAGGGAGAGAGACCACAAGGAGGCAGAGAGGCAGGCAGAGAGAGAGAGGGGGAAGCAGGCTCCCTGCTGAGCAGGGAGCCCGATGCGGGCCTCGATCCCAGGACCCTGAGATCATGACCTGAGCCGAAAGCAGAGGCTTTAACCCACTGAGCCGCCCAGGCGCCCTCAATGTGTATTTCTAATAAGTACTAAGTACCCCGTTTTAAGCACAACCGGACGATTCTTATTGCACCAACAATTCCTTAGTCAGATATTTCCCTAAAATTCAAATCAAAATATCCATGCACAAGAGAGAACTGTACTTTTGGAAGCAGCCACGGCAGACAGCCTTAGCCTTTTCCTGGTTCTGCTAGCATTACTGAAGACATTCTCGAAAACCGGCTTTAGAGTTTTTTTTTGTTTTTGTTTTTTTTTTTACAAGCAAAGAAGTCTCTATTTTTTCTTTACCTCAAACAGTAAAGTCTTCGTGATGGTTGTTGGATTTCCCAATGACTTTTGTCTGTCTGTTTGTTTATTTATTTATTAAAGATTTATTTATTCATTTGACAGAGAGAGAGAGAGATTACAAGTAGGCAGCGAGGCAGGCAGAGAGAGAGGGGGAAGCAGGCTCCCCGCTGAGCAGAGAGCCCGATGCGGGGCTCAATTCCAGGACCCTGAGATCATGACCTGAGCCGAAGGCAGAGGCTTTACCCCACTGAGCCACCCAGGCGCCCTGACTTTTGTCTATTTAAAACATAAAAATATTCCAGTGTGCTCTCAACGAACAAGATGCGTTGCCACTGAAGACAATCACGACCGTGTTCTGGGCTCAAGGAAGCTCAAAGAGAGGACTCCTAGCTTTGGTGTTGGGATATGTCTTCAGTCATTTCCAGTGTCTGCTCTCTAAGGGCAGCTGGCTGGCTAGCTCAGGACGTGCCCGCCCGTCATCCATCCCTCCTGCTTTGTGTTAAATGCATTAGACGTACAAATGCATCTTGCTCCCATGGGGATTACAATGTACAAATATGTATATCGCACGTCAAGCACTGTGCTGGGTGCTGAGTACTAGGTACTATGCTAGGTCCTGGAGCACAGTATTTGCTTGTGGTTCTAGTGATATGATATTTAGGCTAAGACTTGAAGGATTATGGAATTAACCGGAGATGAGGAAAGGCTGTTTTAGGCAGAAGGATGATGTGTGCAAATGCCTAGAGGTAGAACGATCATGGGGTGTTTGAGGGACCGAGAAAGTCCAACGTGGCCGGAGTATAGGGTGTTTCCGGCCTGTTTGAAGGCGAGGGAATGGGGCAGCTCTTTTCCCTTTCTCTAAACTGGGTTCCTTTGCATCCTTTTCCTGCCTCATCTCCTCCTCATTATAGAAAAAATGAGGCGGTCTCATTTGCCAAATTGAATAAAAGTCTAATCTATGATCTCCATTTCTGAAATACGATTTGAAAGCTTAACATGAATTTATTGGTCCCCCAAGGTGGAGGCAGGTCCTTCACCACCACAACAAACACCGGCCATCCCATAATGATAATACACGGGCAAGACCTCGCGAGGGGGCGGGGGGAAGGGGGGGGGAATAAAGCCAGGAGGAAGGAGGTGGTGAAATGGAAATACATTTAAAATCCCATGCTTTGTGGTTTATTATTAACAGCAGAACAGAAAATGTCTCTACAGAGTTATGAAAAATTCATTAGGAGCGTGCTACAGGTCTGAGAAGCTGGTCATTGTTTGATCAGATTAACAATAATGAGAGCAGTCTTAAATGAACTCAGATTAAGAGGAGGACTCTCCCCCTTACCGTTCAGTCATATGTGTGTAATCACATTTCCTCACAGCCAGTCGCCCTTAGTTGTCTGCTAAGATGGGAACGGGGGGCTCTTTGCAAAGGTAAGACCAGGCAGGCAGAGGGGAGCCCAGATGCCACCTGGAAACCAGGGTCCGATGGAGCAACAGTCTCTGGACACTCCCTTTCCTGTGCTCCAGCTTTTGTCTCATCTCCCCTGATGCTGCTCTTCTGTTCGCTGTGCCTGTTTCCTTCTTCCGGGTTACGATTTCTCGGCATGGAGGGCCTACAACGTGCCATGCAGTGTTCTAGGTTGTGTGTGGGGTATATCCGTTAAGGAAAACAAGCAAAGAGTACTGCTGTTGTGCCTAGTCGGGAGAAAGACAATAAATAAACATAAGCATAAGGAAAACTAATACATAAGAATAAGGAAAGCTAGTCAAAGGTAGTATTATAGCAAAAAGAAAAAAGAAAAAAAGAAAGTAGAGCAGGCTTCAGGCAAAAGGTGACATTTGAGCAAAGATTTAAAGGAAGTGAGCAAGTGATGATATCCAGGGCAGGCAGAAGGACATTCAGGGTGAGGCAACAGCTCATGCAAAGGTCCTGAGGCCTTGGAAGAATATCCAGGAAGCTTGTATGATTGGAGTAGAGCGTTGAGGATCATGAGAGAGCAGCAAAGTAAGACTAGCATAAAGAGTTTTACTAAGTGAAATGAGGTATATTGGAGGTCTTTGAGCGGAGGAGTAATCATATTACTCCTTGACTTGAGTTTTAATATTATCCTTTTAGCTGGTGGTTGAGAATAGACTGTAGGGTAGAAGCAGACAGGAATCAGAAGACTATTTCGGTGAGAGACAAAGGTGGCTCACGCCAGACTGGTGAGCCATGGTTGGATTTTGGATATATTTAGAAATTATAGCAAACAGGATTTACAGATTAAAAATTTTTTTTGAGTATAGTTGACACACAATATAACATTAGTTTCAGGCATGTAACAGAGTGATTTGACAGTTCTGTACGTTACACCGTGCTCACCACAAGTGCCACCACCATCTGTCAGCCCAATGATGCCATTACGATACGTTGACTCTAGTCCCTATGCTGTGAGCATTTCCAGATGGACATATTATTTACCTTGCCTGTTGATCGATGTGAAAAATGATGGTATTTACTGGTTGTGTTAACCTGAACTTTTTTGGTCGCAAGTGACAGTAACATTACCTGAAATTGCTTATGCACAAAGTAGGAATTCTGCTTATGCAACTGGAAGTTTATGGGTAACACCAGCTTTAGCATGGCTGGACCCAGGGACTTAAAGAATGGAGGCAGGGACCCCTCTCTCTGTCCCGGAGCTCTGCTTTCTTGCTGGATTGCTTTCACTCCAGCTGTCTTTCCTTGTGGTGGCCGGATGGTCACTGAAGAGCCACTCTGACATTCTGTGCCATTAGCTACTGTGGAGGAAGGGCGTGACTGTTTTTGTGGTGACTCTGACAGAGGTCCTTTCCGCTGGTCATGCTCGGTTCATTTCTCTACTCCTGCTGTCAGGAGGGCTCTGCATTCTCCTAGTTCAGTTCTGGAAGGAGATCAGCTCTTCCCAAGCTCCTGTGGACCGAGCAGAGAGGTTCTCCAAAGGAAAGATGGGTTGCTCTATCCAAGAAGTAGTAAGCTCGGCTGGAGGAAACAATAGATTCTGTCTTCCCCATACAGCTGGAATTCTTAATCCAGATTTCGGGCAAATGCAGGAAATTCTAAGCAGGTATAGGGATCTAAAGTGTCAAGCATACCCTGGGAATATCTGGGTATTTCAGAGACCTTTAAATTCAGCATTCACAGAGTCAGCTGGATTTACATAATAGCCCCACTCCGCTAGTCCATTCTGGGACCAAGAAACTTTTGCTTCTAGTGTGTTCACATGTCTGGCCTCCCAAGATGGGCCATCTGTCTTTGCTGGGACAGAAATGGAATAATGGAATAGCGGACCAGGACACGGTGACTAGTCCTAGCTCCACCACCTTCTTGCCACTGTCTGGCTTGGGCAAGTTACATAATTGTACTGAACCGCGGAGGGTACAGGGAGAATGGAGGGAAAGAAGGGGTTTTAAAAAGTGCTAGGGGGACTGTGGTCCCACAAGGCAGGTATTGCTTCTGATTAAGGACTGATTAACATTTGCTCATCATCAGGGTTCCAGGTAAGAGACGGGATGCTCAGTTAAACTTGAATTTCGGATAAATAATGAATACTATTTCAATATAAGTATGCCCAAATATTGCATAGCACCTACTTGTACTAAAATGTTATTTTTGTTTATCTGAAATTCACATCTAACTGAATACCCTTTTATTTGCTCAATCTGGTAGCACTCCGTGATCGTAACAAGAGAAGTGTGTTATTGTTCTCGATCTCTCACGACTACCCCGAGACAACATTTCATGTTAGGACCAGGAACAATGGTACTTTGAAGTGTAGACATCATTCATGTTTTCAGATTGGATGTGAATAAACATTTTGTTCTGTCTTTTGACTATGTTTTTAAAAAATATTTATCTATTTATTTTATTTTATTTTTTTATTTTTTTAAGATTTTATTTATTTATTTGACACAGAGAGAGAGAGAGGTCACAAATAGGCAGAGAGGCAGGTAGAGGGAGAGGGAGAAGCAGGTTCCCCGCTGAGCAGAGAGCCCAATGCGGGGCTCAATCCCAGGACCCTGAGATCATGACCTGAGCCGAAGGCAGAGGCTTACCCCACTGAGCCACCCAGGCGCCCCTCTATTTATTTTAGATAGAGAGCATGAGCAGGAGGGTCAGAGGGAAGAGGAGAGAGAATCTCAAGCAGATTCTCCGCTGAGTTTGGAGCCCAACATGGGGCTCGATCTCACAACCCTGAGATCACGACCTGAGCCAAAACCAAGAGTCGATCACTCAACCTACTGAGCCACCCAGGAGCCTCTCGACTACGGGTTTATGCTAAGTCGGAATTCTCGAATTTGACTGCATATATATGTCAATCCTATAATCCCACATTTAAAAATGTTCATTTTGAGATAGGTTTAAGTTTTGGGTAACAGTTCCAGTTTTGAGCCCAAACTTTGGGCTTCACCTTCTCAGCATCTCAGTTTCCCCAACCGTCCACCTAGGAGAACGACGTGCCCACCTCGTCATGTGGTTATGAGGGTTAGCTAAAATGCGTGAAGCCCTTAGCTCAGCGTCTGGCCTGTGACAAGTGTTCATAAGTATTAGATGCTGCAGGTAGAGAAAACCTATAGAGATTCATCCGGTTGGTCTAGAATAACCTGTGTTTGCTTTTCTAGATTAACTTCTCAGCTCTATTTGAAAGTTTTCTAGTCGAATTGTTCCAGGTTTGGGGTTGTGCTTAGCATGTTGAACCCCTGAAGCAGAATGGCAGGGTGCAGTGTTGAACTTGACACATATAGGAGACTTTCAGCTCCAAGTTGGGGGGGGGGAGAAGGGAGGAAGGGGAGGACCGTTGTTTCTAGGTTCAGCGGGCATGATTCTGACAGTCTTGACTCTGTATTCTGCCCTGAGTTCAAGCAGGCATGCCCTGGTTTGCAAGAGGGGTGGACATAGGAGCGTGACTTGAATCTAAGTCATACGGACATGTGGTCCCCTTTTGAGTCAGTGTCCGCAGCCCTGGCCCCTATTTCCAGGTGTTTCTGTCTTGTAGGCCCTGAGCAGATGCTGGGGACAGGGGTCTGAAAATGAACTCGGGGGGTCTTCAGAAGGGTGTGTGGGCTTCCCAAGGACGGGGTAGACCGGGCTAGCCTGAGGTTCACGCTGTGTGTTATGCCTGCTTCTTTTTGCTTGAGATCATTTAAAATGGAAATGTTTTTCAGGCTTGGTGTTTTTATCCATATGCTGCTTAGAGAGACATGTTTTTAGATGACTGTGGGAGACACAGCCGCTGAAGTCTCTGTTCTGCAAGGCTCTTGTAGCTTCTGTAAAAAGAATGTGCTCGGGGGTTATGAAATTTCAGAGGCAGATCAAAATGTGCTCCTTTCTTCTTGAAATGAGCATTTTACCAGTGGATGCAAAGTTGTTTGAAAAGTCTGTATCGACTTCAGTGGTAATCTTGGAACCTTTGCTCATACTTGCCTGGCTCCGACCACATCCTGGGCACTTGCTGGAGTGGCTTGTGCTTGGCTGCCCAAAGGGTTATCCGTGGGCGGGTGCCATCCGTGTCACCCGGGAACCAAAGAGAAATGCAGAGCCTCAGACTCTGCTGGCTCAGACGCATTGAATTGCATTTTTAACACAACAGGGTGATTTGCGAGCATATTAATGTTTGAGAAGCCCCAATTTATTCCTCAGAACAGTGCAGTGTTATTAATTCCATTACAGTTTTTATGGTGGTAAAATACACATAGTATTTGTCACCTTAACCATTCGTAAGTGTATGATTCAGGGGTGTGAGCTACATTGGCAGTGCGGTGTAATCATCACTGCTAGCTATGCTCAAAACGTTTTTGTCATCCCCAACACCCTCCTCTCCCCTCCCCAGCACCCGATAACCTCTACTTTTGTCTACGAACTTGCATGTTCTCAGCACATCGTATAAGGGCAATCATACAATATTTGTCCTTTCATCTGGCTTATTTCACGCAGCATAGTTTTCCTCGGTTCATCCGTGTTACAGGGTGTATCGTTACCCCATTCCTTTTTATGACCAAATACTATTCCATTGTGCGGACAGACCCCACTCTGTTTAGCCACTCATTTGTTTTTTGTTTTTTTTTTTTAAAGATTTTATTTATTTATATGACACAGAGAGAGAGAGAGAGAGAGAGAGAGAGAGAGAGAGAGAGAGAGGAGGAAGCAGGCTCCCTGCTGAGCAGAGAGCCCGATGTGGGCTTCTATCCCAGGACCCTGAGATCATGACCTGAGCCGAAGGCAGAGGCTTTAACCCACTGAGCCACCCAGGCGCCCTAGCCACTCATTTGTTGATGGCTATTTGTGCTGGTTCTATTTCCTGGCTTTGGGAATAATGCTGTTATGAGCATGAGTGTACATGTACCTGTCTGACTCCCTGCTTTCAGTTCTTTTTTTTTTTTTAAAGGATTTTATTTATTTGCCAGAGAGAGAGAGAGAGAGCGCGCGAGAGAGCACAGCAGGAGGAATGGCAGGCAGAGGGAGAAGCAGGCTCCCCACTGGGCAAGGTGCCCGATGTGGGACTTGATCCCAGGACCCTGGGATCATGACCTGGGCCAAACGCAGACACTTAACAGACTGAGCCACGCAGGCGTCTGACTGCTTTCATTTCTTTCGGGTGTATTCCTGGGAGTGTTATCTCCCTTCACATAGGAAGAGATGGAGATGCAGTAATGACAAGGACTTCCTGAAATGACACAGCTGTGCGGAAGTGGTGCTGAGTTTCCTGATTTACGTGGTCTCTTCCCTTGACCCCCAAGGCCACATGCATGTGTACCTTGAAGAGAAAGATGGGTGTTTTTCTTCCTTTTTAGAGTTGACAACACAGCGTGGTGGGAAACGTTGAGTTCAGAGTCTTCTAGATCTGAGTTTAAATCTCACATTTGTCCTTGCTAAAGCTTTGTGTTGAACACATCACCTACCCAATTTTAAGTCGGTCCTGAGGTCATTTTCTCATCTGTAAAATTGAGATGATGATGCCCATTGCAATTGCCAGGAGGATTGAATGAGGAAAAAAAATAATCCAAGTGCCTGCCTTATAAGAATTCAACAAGTAGAATAATTTTGCTTGTTAGTAGAAATAAGGAGGTTCCTCAAAAAAAAAATTAAACAGAGAATTACCATATGAGCCAACAATTTTACTTCTGGTTATATACCCAAAAGGGTCGAAAGCAAGGGCTTGGACAGGTATTTGTACACAGTTGTTCATAACGGCATTATTGACAATAGCCAAATGGTGAAAAAACCCGAATGTCCACTGACGGAGGAATGGATAAAGCACAGGAGATACATACACGCAGTGGAACGGTAGTCAGCCACGAGCAGGAGACTGCCACATTGGAAGACCCGAGAAAACATTAAGCTCAGTTGAATAAATCGGACACCAAACGACAAATACAGCGGACCCTTGAACAATGCAGGGGTGAGGGAAACTGACCACCCCCCACGCCGTTGAAAATCCACTTATAACTTTTGACTCCCCTCAGACTTAACTACCGATCGTCTATTGTTGACTAGAAGCCCCACCAGTAACACAAAATGTCAACGAACACATATTTTTATGTTGTATGTATTATATACTATATTCTTAAAACAAAGTAAGTAAGAGGAAAGAAAATGTTATGGAAAAAATCATAAGAGAAAAACATTGACAATACTGTACGGTGTTTATAAAAAAAACCCCATCCCTGCGTAAGTGGGCCCACACAGTTCAAACCCATGTTCAAAGGTCAGCTGTGCTGTATTCTTCTGTTCCTGTGAGATACCGAGCACGGTCAAGTCCATAGAGGCAGAAAGGAGAATTATGGGTGCCCGGGGCTGGGGGCAGGGTAATGGGAGTTAATGTTTCAGGGGGACAGAGTTTCAGGTTAAGATGGAAGGTTCTGGAGACGGATGGTGTCACGTGATGGTTGCACAACAATGTGAATGTGCTTCGTGCCACCAAACTGTATGCTTACAATCAGTCCGAACTGTACATTTTATGCCATGCATTTTTACTACAACCCAAAAAAATCAGGAGAAAAAAGAAGGGAAGAATGACTTCTACGTACAGATTTTTACACTGGAATGCTTTGATTACCTTGCTTTCACATGAGCCGCGTTTGGTTGGTGCCTGGGAAAGGCCTGGTTCTTTTTTCTTTTGGAATAATAGAATGATGATCAAATTATTACCCGTCAATGATCGGTGTTGTTACTGGGCGCTGACCATGTGTCAGACACTAGACGGAGCGCTTCCCATATATTATCCTGTTTCCATCCACAGCTGGTTGTTGGTGGAAGCAGGATTTTGGGGACTTGGGATGCGCCATCTCACGGGCCACACCATGTCGCCTCCTGGGACACCCACCCAAAGGCCGTTTACCAGGGCCCTCTCTGATCTTAATTATGCCTCCACGTCACAGGGAGAGGGTGGGTGGTGAAGGTCACTGGGCCACCTCTGCCAAAAGCAAGGCCATCTGTGGCTTTCATCGCCGGCGGCTGCTGAGTGATCTTTCTCCTCGGGGTTGGTGTAAACACATGACGAGGAGAATGTAGATGTTCAGGGAAACTTCCTTGGTGCCAGAAAGTACTCTTGGAAACGGCTCTGCTAGAGTCCCTTCTGGGAGAGACCAACCAATTTCCTCCTTCTAAAACAGCCCTGACATATGCAAATCCAACTCGTAATTCACCTCCAAAGCAGCAGCTTCCAGATTCCTAATTGAGAGATGGTAATGAGGAATTATGGACCGTTCGTCGTCCTTGGGGGTGCTTGGCACATGCCATTCGGTGCTCATAGCCTCCTTGTCAACAAGTTATCAAGACTCCTGTGTTTGTTCCAGAAAATATGACGGGCTAGGAAGCTTCCTGTCATTCCCTCAGGAGCAAAACCAAGGCTGGGATGGGGAGGGAGCAGATTTTTCTTCTCTTTTCTCTGTTGTTTGATTCCACTGGTACTTGAGAAAGATCAAAAGGCAGGCATTACTTTGAAAAAGCAACGTTGGGTCATGTTGCACCATAGATAAGCATGTGCTTGGGAATCAGTTCTGTGTTCAAATCTCGGATTTGCTGTTTATTAGCCGTGTGTCTGTGAACAGGTCTGTGTCTCCGTTTTTCTATCTGTAGAATACAGATATTCACAGGACCTTCCTCTCAGGCCCAGGATTTCATGAGAGAACACAGGTAAACTGCTCAGCCTTGTATCAGGCGTGCAGAAAGTAATCATATGAATAGCTTATAGTTGCTGCCTTTATTCTGTAATTGTTATGTAAAATACCACCACATGTTAAAAATGATTAGCATGAACTCTCTTACCCTTTAGGAGTAAGGTCAGTAGGAGACAATGTATTATTTTTGAAGTCCTTTTTAACAGAAAATTTTAGCATAAAAGAAAAAAATAGGAGAATGAGCTTTCTGTATGTTTCACCCAGATTTAACGATAATCAACACTTGGCAATCTTGTTTCGTTTGGCTTCATTCCACTGTGAGAGAGAGAGGGAGAGAGAGAGAATGTTAAAGTAAATCTCAAAGATTATAGACTTTTATCTTTAAATACTTCAGCAAGCGTCTCAAACAGATAAGGACTTTTATATAAACACAAAGCTCTTACCCCAGCTTACAAAATAAGAAAAACATAACCTAATTCCTTAATATAATTTAATACACAGTCCATGTCCAAATTTCTCTGGAGGTTTTGAAAATGTCTTTTTGCAGTTGATGGGTTTGAATGAGGATTCGGCAGAAAATGTCACATTGCATTTGGTTGCTATGTCTCTTAAGTTCTGAATCTTCATCGTTCCCCCTCCCTTCTCCCCACAGCACTTATTTGTTGAAGAAATGGAGTCCTTTGTCCTGTAGCATTTTGGGGCTTCCTTGGTATATGGTTTACCTTGTTCTTGTATCTCTCTGTTTTCTGTCCTATGATAGCTAAATCTAGAGATGGTTGATTAGATTCAGGCTTGCTTATTTTTCCTTTGCAAGAATGCATCACCTGTATTTGTTGTGCTCACACCAGAAGGCACACAATGTCTGGCTGTTGCACTCTTAGTGATGCTGAGATTGATCCAGCAGGATCAGGTATTGTCAGTCTGATCTACCTGTTATAATGTGTCCCTACAGTCTTTTACCCAGTAACTGGTGTCCACTGACAATTGTATCTAGATCTCTTATCCCATTAGGGGTTGCAATATGAGGCTTTTCAAATTCTATCATTCCTCCTGCATTTGAAGCTAGGATTACCTATAAAAAAACTTTTATGTATCACCTTTATGGTTACCCAGAAATGCAGTTTCTATGGAAAGGCAGGATAAATGCCTTTTCTTTCCCTTTACTTACCAATTTTTCAAATATAGAGTTGGTATACTAGCACATCCCAAGATAACCAGTGATTTTTCAGAATGCTCTTATAAGTTAATGGATTAAGAACCTTTACTTGTTACGTTTCAACCTATTGCAGCCTTTACTCTTTTTGTAGCCCAGAGTGTCCCATTTTCGGCCAATGGGAGCCACATTAAGTTGCCACTCAGGTTTTTTGGATATGATCTCAATTGTCTTGAATGGTTTCCATGCCTTCTGATACAATAAGTTGTCCCAGGATTATTTTGTTCCCCTTACCTCAGGAATCAGCTGTTTCTCAAAAGAAGTCCTGACTCCAGGATACCTGAGTGGCACGGTGGGCTGAGTGTCCTACTCTTGATTTTGGCTCAGGTCATGTTCTCAAGGTTGTGGGATCCAGACCCATATCAGGGTCCACACTCAGTAGGGAATCTGCTTGAGATTCTCTCTCCCTCTCCCTCCCCCTGCTTGTGTGTTCTCTCTCTTTCTCTCTCTCAAATAAATGAATGAATCTTAAAAAAAAAAAAAAAAAAGCAGCTCTGATTCCTTTTAGAGAGGACGGTATTTAGAAACCACAGTTGGGTACCAGTGGTGCTCATGGCTGCTGGATTGTCATTTCAGTAGATAGAATCGGAAAACACACACTTTTTTAGAAAGAGAAAAATGAATTCATAATGATATTTTCAACTTAAATGTAAGATTATATGATTTAACTTAACTTCTGATTTTCTATTTGTATCTCATTTCTCTTAAGCTAAGAATCTTGGTTTCTAACTACATTGACCTGAATACTTACTGTATATGTTTCAAAATAATGATACTTCTACTGTTATTCTTAGAGGACTTTATTTTTCCTTTTTTTAAGACAATAAACAATACATCCACTCACACTGTACTAATGGTAGAAATACAAAAAGTGCAGCATTTCCAAGGAACCACAGACATTTTGTTATTATTAAATAAGAATACTTAATATAACTAAGATAATAGTATAATTGTATATGTTTCAAAATAATATTTATATTATTATTAAATAAAAATATAATTAAGATAATATTTAATGTAATTAAATATTTTGTAGCTCTTTCTGTCATTAGGATACATCCTGCTAGGTACATATATACTCAAAACAGTGTATTTTAAAAGAATTATCTGTATAGTTGTATCACCAAATTGACATACAGATAAGTTCCTTTGTTGAGTTTTTAAATTTAATTTTAGTTTTAGCCTTCGTCAACAAAACAAATGTACATGCGTATATTAAAACATATTAATTATAAATTACCTCTTTCTTACTCAAAATCTAGACTGCCATGAACACTCCATACTCTAATAATCTAAAGTAGAGCACCCCCTGTTTAGTTCGATTTCAGCTTAGTTGTTTGCTTCATTGCATTTACAGATCTGAATTACAGTTGATTCTCATTATTCACAGTAGTTATGTTCTATAAAGTCATCACTGAATTAATGAGCACTGAGCTGCTGCTCCAGGGGTTACAGGGTTGAGTTCCTACAACTCTCTGGTCACTTTTTCACCAACTGATCAATACATAACCTTGTTTTATGTGTGTTTCTCTTCAAAGACACCTCATTTAATGTACATTAATGTTGAATTCATGGCCAACACTACTGCTACTCATGCTTGAATGAAGCTTCTCTAACACAAATTTTTTGTGGAAGGCACATCACAGCCTTTTTGTGCTTAGGAACACTAGACAGCATGTCACCACTATGCTTGGGGTCCATTTTCAACAGTGAAATCACACAAACACAAAAAGGCACAAAAATGTGGTTCTAAATAGACCATAGAAAAAAGGCTGAAACAGGAGGCCAGAGCATCGCTTGGTTTGACCTCAGTGGGCCACTCAAATTGTTTATTGCTCTGCGTTTGTCCCCAGATGACTGAAAACACCACGTGTATTGATTTTGGGGTTACAAATCCATTTTAGCAAGTAGGCAAATCTGCAATAGGAAATCCGTGAATAATGAGGATGGATTGTATTTGATTTGCTTATATTAATTTTCTTTTTCCTCCATCTCCACAAAGTTGTAAGCCCCTTGAGGGGAGAGACCATGTTTGTGCGTGTCTCATACATGGGAGAAGCTTACTAATGACAGGTGAATGAATCCTCAAGTGAGAATGGATATTTTCTACTCTGGGTCTTACAGCTCTCAGTATTTGTGTTTAATTTGGTTTAGATGTATTTCTGTTCTTCTGAAATAGTAGTTCTTTGTCAATAAGACACTGGTCTGGCACATTAGTCATCAAATCTATGACCTCTGTTAATTCTGAGTCTTTAGAAATGACTTACACAAAGTCAAGCTCATGTAAAATTCCCCAAGTCCTTTATTTGTAACTATTATTCACCCTACCATATGATCTGCCTGGATTTTCTTTAACTGGGGAACTCTGCTAATATGTGCAAACTGTGCTTTCATTCGCCTGAAGTTGACCGACATGGACTTTTTCAGTCATACAGACCCGGACCAAGAAGCTCATTGTCCTGATAGCTGATATTTGAGTCATGAACTTTAGCCTGTTAGGGAGAATTTCTTACAGAATTTTCTCTGAGCGGAAGTTAAAGCATTTGCATTAGATTGGCTGATGAGATTTTGTAGGATGTTGCTAATTTGAGACTCGCTGGGTTTGCCCTGTCTTCAGATAGGTGGGAACATTTCTGGGTGTGATTAGCAGCCTAAATATACCACATCAACATGCCTGCAGAGGAGCTAAGCTTCCAAAGAGCTTGGGAAGGAGCCCTGGCTTCTGTCTGGGGAATGCTTCTATTAGAGTCTTCATCATACTTTGTTTACATTTAGTGCATCAAATTCTAGGCAAATAAAAGTATACAGCCTCCATAAATATCTGTCACACAAACATACATTTGCAGAAGTCTTCAGGGATTTGCATTCATATATGTAAGAAGAACATCTACTATTTACTGATTGTTTCTTGTTATTTTCAAAGGTTCAAACTACTTTAAGAACATCTACTGTTTACTGATTGCTTTGTGTTATTTTCAAAGGTTCAGACTACTTTACTAGTTATATATTCTCTGTGGATGCCATTATCATATTATTTATTATGGAAAGGTATAGGGTTAAGCGAGTCCAGTACATGGACTTAGTTGTCAAAAAGAATTTCTGTCACTTAACGAGTATGTGTTATGTGCTAGGCATGGTACAAAGAGCTTAACATTGATTGAATTTAGTTCTTACAGCAGTTCTGAGTAGATAATACCAGCATCTCCATTTTACAGATGAGTAAGCTGAGGCTCAGAGAGGTGAAGTAACCCACCAGAGTCACACAGCCTGTTAAGTAGCAGAATCTAGGTCTTCCTGTGTCCAGAGCCTGTCTGCTAGCCACCTCAGTTAGAAGTGTCTGTAAAAGTTTCTTTATGATAAGGGTCTCACTGTGTGGTCTCAGTGACAGCCTATTCAACTTGCTTGATATGTCCTGAATGTTTATCATATGCCAGACCCCACAGGTGGCATTGGTGCAATTAAGAATAACAGCAGCAGTGACCAGCACCTACTCAGTATTTAATGTGCCCAATGGTGTTCTGAGGACTTTATGTATATTGGCTCATGTAATCATTAGAACACCATTTGAGGTAAGTCTGATTATTACACTCATTTTACAGATGAGGAAACTGAGTCCCAGTGGGGTTAAACAAGAAATTAAAGTCACACAGTGAGTGACTAGCAGCCAGGATCCATACTTAGGTACCAGGGTCTTTGAGCTAGACCACTACACTGTGAAATGCCTCTCAAAGATACATAAAGCATGAGTATCAGGAGTAAGAACAGACGTAAGTCAATGTAATTCACTGAAGGGGGTTGTTGGGTGACCATATATGTTGAGTCCACAATATCCTAAGCTTGCCCCCTTAGGACTTCGTCACCTGTTGTTGCAAATCCATTTTGAAGCCAGATGGGCCCCAAATTCAGAAACTCTGCATCTTTGTGCTCTAGTCCTCCTTCCCTTCCAGCCCATTCTGGGCTGTGGGCAGCCCCACTGGAAACCTGCCATCTCCACCCTAAGCACTGAGTTTATTTACTGAAGTTAAGAGACTGCATTACAGAATGTAAACTTAGGAAAGACATTTCACCTCCCCAAGTTGCCATGCCTTTATTTAAAAATTTCAAATCATAACTGCATGGGTTATGAGGTGCTTGGGGCTCTTGTGGGGTTTCAAGTTAATGCCTGTGAAGTAGCTGATTTAGTGCCTGGCCTCCAGTAAGTGCTCAATAAATGGCACCAATACATTACTACTATTGATCTGTTTTATTTCAGGATAGGTGGTGGTCTTGTTCTTCCTTTCTACCAGGTCAAAGCCACTGTCATAGGACCACCTTTATTTTTCTTTCATCTAATTCATTAAAAAATTATTGATGGAATGCATGACTTATGCTCCTGGTTAAAAATTAGAGTATTAAAAATAGTGCTAAAATATCCTTGGCCGCTCCTCCAGTTCTGGGGGCTTGTTCTCTGCTCCCCTGAATTAACTTGTATCACCAGTTTGCTGTGTATCTTTCTAGACTGTTTTCTGTGTATTTGCATACACATCCTTGTTTTCTGTATAAATATATATTTTATACATTTACTATACACATCATTCCATAATCCTCTTTTTTTCACTTAGTAACATTTCCAGTTATTCCTTCTTTTTCATGTCTTCTCCGTTCTTGCTGATTTTTTCTAGTTCTTCTATCATTTATTGAAAGTGGGATATAAAAATATTATTAAATATTAAAATACTTAAAGGATAAAGAGTATCCAACTATTTTTACTGTTTGGTTCTCCCATCAGTTCTGTGAGTTTTTACTTCTTGTATTTTGGGACTTTGTTGTTAGGTGCATGTATGTTTATAGTTGTTAGTCCCATCTTTTAAAGGCTGCGTTATATTCTCTAGAATGTGTATCAGTCAGCATGAGCTAGGATATGCTGCAGTAACAAATGACCCTTGAGTTTCAGTAGCCTAACACAACAGAAGTCGGTTTTCCTCTCATGTGTCCAGTGTAGGTCAGCAGCGGTCTTTGCTGACCAGACACTCATGGGCTAGGCTGATGGGGGTGGGGAGCTTCAATCTCACAATCACTAAGCAGAAACAGGAGATGGGGAGACTCCCACCCTGGTTCTTGAAAGTTTCCATTTGGACGTGACACATATCATTTCTGCTCATGTTTCATTGGCTAGAAGGGGTCTAGTGGCCATGCCTTACTTTAAAGGCTATGGGGAGGAATAGTCTTTCATGAGAAATGAACAAGGAATTAGTGAGTAGCACTAATGACAACCATAATATGGATGTTAGGTAGCTTATTTAACCACTTTTCCTATTAAAAGTCATTTAGGAGATTTCTAATTATTTTGTTATTATACACAGTGCTGCAACAGGTAGCCTCATACATGCCTACTTGAGGATTTACCATCCATCACATTATGTTTATTTATTAAATTTAAAAAATATTTTATTTATTTATTTGAGAGAGAGACAGGTAGTGATAGAGATCGCTACAGAGAGCATGAGCAGGGAGTGGAGGGAGAAGCAGGCTCCCTGCTAAGCAGGGAGCCTGATGTGGGGCTCGACCCCAGGACCCCGGAATCATGACCTGAGCCAAAGGCAGATGCTTAACCCACTGAGCCACCCAGGCGCCCCCATCACATTGTGTTTAAAGCTGATGATAATCTGACCTATTCCTTAGAATACTCCTCTTACCTCTTATTCTGTTCAAGGCAGTTAGTTGACGGCTACAGAGAGACACAAAGACCCTGCAAAGTAATCCTGTGCTTAGGACCAAGGTAGAAATCCTGACTGTCTCTTCATTGTTGGGGGGTCTGAGTAGCCAGAGGTCTCTGGGATTCGTTTAGCAATAAGCTACAGTTAGAGCACAGCAATCATTCAAAGCAGGGGCAAGAGCATGCCTCACTGGAAGGAACAGAAATGGTTTATAAGAGACAGTATTTGAAATGGGTATTGAAAAGTCTGTAGAAATTGAGAAGGGTGAAGGAATAACAAGCAAGCAAGAAACAGGGCAAGGGAGTACAGGGTTTCTAGCTGGAGCATGTGGAAGTTGGCCATTGAGACCAGGAACATATTGTCAAGGGCTTTAAATACTCAGTGGGATGGATAGTGGGAGCCAGTGAAAGTTCATGAGCAGGAGAGTGGCATGATCACAGGTGCGTTTTAGGATGCCGCATGAGGCACCATGTAGGGCTTCAGTTTGCACACTCGGATGTGTATAGGTGCCAAAGAGGCCATCATAATGAATGAGACAGAGTTCCCTGCAGTAAACATACAGTCTAAGTAACAGTAGCTTGCTTACTCAGACAGGGCAGCTCAAGTCGATGATCAGTGTCCTCTTTCAATCAGAAAGCCATCCCCAGTGGAGTGGCTGTTGACTGGGTGTAAGATAATAAGGAGTGATGGGGAGGAGATGGGACAGACTGGGAAGTTGGGGACAGTCGCCACTGTATGCCAGCTGACATTTCTGTGCAGGAATGCAGGCTCCGATTTCCTGGATCTTCTGTTGTTTTTCAAGAGAAGCCCAACATTCAGATTTTGTTTGTGATTTTTCCTCATTTTTAAAGGTTGGAAAACCAACACAAAATGGAAAGAACACTTTTTGGGCTAAGTGTGGCCTGTGAGTGGCCCATTTTCATCCTCTGCTGCTGGAGAGAGAATGGGGCCCAGGCCATATGCATGAAGAGTTCAGAGTGTTGATTATCATCAGATACAGCCATAGGTCCATCCATCCGTATGTGCTCCTACCAAGTCAGTTAGCATTTCTCAAACTCAAAGAATATTCCTCTTGTAAAGGAAAAAAAGACCTTCAGGTATATCCTATAGACTTCAGTACTGTAATGTCACTTACCTTTCTACCAACACAAGACTAGTTCTTAGCCAGGGGTGAGTCTGCCCCTTCCCAGAGGTCATTTGGCAATGTCTGGAGACATTTTTGGTTGTCACGGTTTGGGGGAGCACGTGTAATACCAGCATCTGGTGAATAGAGGCAGGGACGCTGACCAGCACCTTGTAATGCATAGAGTGACCCCACAATAAGGAATTATCTGGCCCCAAATATCAATAGTGCCCACGTGGAGAACCCCGACAGAAACGCAGATATAAAAGTCCTTTGCTTAGAGATGTTAAACAATTAGGAAGACAAAACAAATTTGTAAAACTGAAATATAAACTATTTTGCAAGCCCAGTACATTTCAATGGATAATATCACTAGAGCAAATGATATTTTACTGAAAGTCACTGAAACTTGCATGAGACTCTGCCTACTCTTATACAAGTGGTTTTTCTTTGGTGAGCCTCGTGTGTGTGCCCTTGGTGGCTTAGTTCTCCTGTAATTCAAGGAAGGAAGAGTGGTAGGTGTGACTTCATTTGGCTTTCACTGGGGTCGGGGGGAGGGGGGAATGAAGCTCATTATCTATTTTGATTAGCTTGTGATAATTAAAGCAAAACAACTTGGCACCAAAAGGCTCCTAAATTACAGGCATTAAAATTGCCAGGGAAGAATGGTTTATAAAGCAGACATCCAGACCATCCAGCAGGTGTATATTCTGTGTTCCATTTTTAAAAATTACCTTTGACAGACCCTGGAGAAGTCACCGAAGGACCCTCCAGTTTCCATGCATCCTAGCTTGAGGAGCACTAACGTGGACAGTATCAGAAGGCACTGGGTTGGGGGGGGGGACAAGAAATGGTAGTGGAGCTATTTGCTAATTGTTCAGTTGGCAAAGTGATAAATTGGCCATTCCCTCAAAGTCTGTTTAGTGGTGGGGAAGGTTTTGGTAATTCTGGGTGTGGGGCAGATGGTGGGAGTGTCTTCTGGATGTGTAGGTGAGAGAGCATTAATCTTCTCTAAGTCTTGGAGAAGCTTCAAGGAGAAAGAGATATTTGAATCAGGTCTTGTGGGGAAAAAAAAGCAAAACAGGAAAACTTTTTAGGATATATCTCAGGCTAAAGCTTTTAAATTTGTCAGGATCCATGGACACACAGATAGGACAGTTTTCCTTGGGTTTCCCAGGGTAAGTTTAGTCTGTGGTCAGCCCACAGCAGAGGCCACATCAGGGTGGCGACTATCATTTCCCCACTGCCCAGTAGGTATGCATATGCAGTATATACAATAATGTGCGGTCATCTTGGCAAAGTTCTCTGCCCTAATGTCTCCATCAGGGGCTTGTTAGACCCTGAATCTTGATTCTGGGGGAGGAAAAAAATCCCACCGCAGATATAGACTGTTCCTGCAATAATGGCTTTGGATGACCCTGGACCCTAGCTGACATGCAATGTTGCCGACTCTCACTACGTGGTCTTGAATCTCTGAGATGCTCTGCTGACCCACAGCCCTCCACACTTTGAGATCCATCCCTGACTTCAGACTGTGTTTCACTTATGCCTATGAAAATGGATTACTTGCCACTTTCATCCAAGTAGTGGCAAAGCACCAAAGAGCCAAGCACATGGTATCGCCAGGCACTGAGACAGGCACAGGGATGGAAGGGGGAAGAACTCAAAGATCTTGTCATCTCTTTTCGATAGGCCAAATCTGATTCATAAGACAGCGGAAAGGACACAATCAGTGTTCGTTGAATCTGAATTCAACACTCTGAGCTTCTGTTTTTTTCTCACTCATATAAGGGGGATAATGACTTCTACTTTGCGGAGTTATTGCGAGAATTGAACAGACCAGAAAGTGGAAGTAGTTTGCAAACTCTGAAGGGGGTAACATTTCTGAGATTTAGTATTTAGTAACTGCGAGTTTTTCTACACTGTTCCGGGAAGCCCAGAATCCTTCACTATTCTCTCAGTTCTGCTTTTGTTCAAGGCTGTGCAGATGGACCCAGGAGGAAGTGCCAACAGGAGGGGCATAAGCAGCTGAGTAAAAGCATTACTGATTACGATAGGTAAAGTCGGTTGAGTGTTTCTGAAGGTTGTTGTGCTGAGATGCTTTTCGTGGATTATTTCTTTGACCCCGCCTCCCCCCATAACAGCGCATGCCCAGAATACCATAATGCTGGTTTGGAGATGGGCAGTCTGATGGCACGTCTGAAAGTCTGATGGTACAGATCCAGAGCCACGCAGCCTGCAAGTGGGCAGGACCTCCTCAGGACCCAACTGGCCTCATTGAGAGTGAAAAGAGGAACAGAGAAGAAAAGTCAGGGGAGAGGGTGATGTGTAGAAGCCGGTTCCAAGAGGCAAGACAGTGGGGAGGATGGGGGAGACCACAGGGGGGGGGGTTAGGTGTATTCATTTCCTGGGGCTACCGAAACAAAACTCCACAGACTGGTGGCTCAATACAATAGAAATGTATTCTGTCACAGTCAAGGTGTCCGCAGGGCTAGTCTCCTTCTAGAAGCTGTCGAAGGAGGATTCTATCTTGGATTTTTTTTCCCCCTTCTGGCTTCTGGGGGCTCTCTTGGCTTGTGGCTGCCCTCCCTCCAGCGTCCCCCTTCGTCCTCACATGGCCTTCTTCCCTCTGTGTGTCCTATTTCTGTCTCTTATAAGGACACTCTTACTGGATTTAGGGCCCATCCCAATTTAATATGATCTCCACTCAATTCTTATCTTAATTACAACTGCAGAGATCCTATTTCCAAATAAGGTCACATTCTGAGGTCCCAGGGGGACATGAATTTTGGGGAGACACTAAATTTACTGCAGGAGGATGGACAGATTTCAGGGGACCAGAGGCGCAGAAAGGGAGGGGGCCACGGCACTTGGCAGTGGCAAATGCTTCCTTGGGGGGAACCGGGAGCAGCTCACGGCAGAAAGAAACCAGGTCCCCGCGTCCTGGTCTAGAAACTCACTGTACCAATCGCAGGATGTTCTGCTTTGGGCCCACCTGGGGATCAAGCACTCTGCTTCCAAAGCCGACTAGGGGAGGGGTCGGGAGATGCCATTCATTTTCTAGTGGAAGATGTCACAGGTACCCCATCTTTATTCCCAGCTCCCCTGGCCCGGGTAGGGCCTCTCACCTCCGCGGGGCCGCTGGAGACTCTCACCAAAAGGTTAATTTGGAATAAACTGTTTTCAGAACTGCTGGAAACAGTGTCTGCCCTGAGGAGACTGACTGCCAATGAATTTTTTTTTTTAACTAGGTAAGCCTCCCTAGCTGGCATTTCACTATCTTTCCAGGCCCTCGCTTGCTCTCTTCCTGAAATACAGCATTCAAAGAGCCGCGATCAGAGGAAATTCTGTCCTCTGGGGAGCTGAGCTGCGCCCCCCCCCCCAAGAGGGTATTTTAAAATCTGACTCCTTGTTGAACATTTGGACAGTAGAAAAGTGTGAAGGAGTACAGAATGGTCCCATAGTCCCACCACCCAAAGGCCTTCACGGAACCATTTTTGGTAGTTTTTTCCCCTTTATATATTGGGGTCATCAACATGCAATGCTTTGTGTCAGTTTTTCTGGCTTAACCTCACCATATTAGCCCTTCTGTATCATTTCAAAACTTGCAGACAATTTTAAAGCCCTGTGGGCAAACAGAACTACAGTTTACCATAGGGGTATTCATTAGAAAATGATCCTTCCCAGGTGCCTGGGTGGCTCAGTGGGTTAAAGCCTCTGCCTTCGGCTCAGGTCATGATCTTAGGGTCCTGGGATCGAGGCCCGCATCGGGCTCTCTGCTCAGCGGGGAGCCTGCTTCCCCCCCCTCTCTCTGCCTGCCTCTCTGCCTCCTTGTGACCTCTCTCCCTCTGTGAAATAAACAAATAAAATCTTAAAAAACAAAACAAAACAAAACAAAAACAAAAAAAAAAACCCCGATCCTTCCCTACCGGCACGGTTTTGCTGTTTCCAGAGTTCCAAATGGTCAGAAGGTCCCAGGTATATGTTTTTGTGTTTTCCAGAACCCTAGACCATACCATTATTCGAATAATATGAATCTCTTATTTTATTTTAATAAGGAGGCCAAGAGACAGCACTAAGCAAGGTTCAGGATCCAACCAGTCAGAAACCAGCGAAGTAGGTTTTCCCACTCAACGTGGCTGCTTTGTTAGACCTTTGGAAAAGTTGATTTTCATATTCAGTACAGAGTGGCGTTGGAAATCTAAGATGCTTGTTTATTGCTTCCCCTTCTGGAAGTGGAGAGAGGCCCACTCACGTTCTTTGTAGTTTCCCGTTCTTTTGGAAAGGGAAAAAAAAAAAAGAAAGAAAAAAGGAAAGGCCCAACAGAATCATGCAAGTTGATGATATATTTTAAATGTTTTCACTTAGAAAATCAACATGTTTATCACACATGATACAGTGACTAACGATTCACATGGCCTTTTGAGATGGCATCAGATGTCTGATTTGGATCTCCTTTCTGGCTTCAAGTCTAGGGACAAGTGGTCCTCTTAGGCTAAGAAGCAGATTAAGAAGTCCAAGAAGCTTCTTGCTGAGCAATATGTTGGGGGTATTTTAAGTTTTCCTGTGTGTGCCTGTAATTTCTGAGAGTTTGTGATCACTGTGAATCATGGCATTTCTATGGCCAGTACTCCAATGTATTCAGCAACTATATTGACTACCTGTCTTATAAGAAACTGGAAGAGAGATGGTTCCTGTCTTCAAGGAATGAAGTATCTCATGAGGACATGGACTCATAAAGAAAAAAATTTTAAATATGATGAGAAGTCCTGGGTTGGAGATCTGAGTACTCTCAGAAGCAGAATAGGGAATTCTTGTTTGGAGAATGTATTAGTCAGCTTTTGCTGCAGTGATAAATAGTCCCCAACTTCAGAGATTACTACAACATTCTTACTTCTTACTCATTAGTCTGTGAGTCACTGCAGCCGCTGTGCTGTAAAGCTGTGGTTTGGGTTGAAGTCTGCTCCGCAGGACTCTCATTCTGGGACCCAGGCTATAGGAACAGCAGCTACCAGAGCATTTTCTTATGAGAGATCACAGCAGTACAGGGGGTCAAGTCAAACCAGGCATATGCTCAGTGTGGCATTGGCAAGTCACCTAACCAAGCCTGTCATTAGTGGGGTGGGGGATTATTCGTGTGTGTGTGTGTGTGTGTGTGTGTGTGTGAGTGTGTGAAAGAGAGAGAGAGAGAGAATATCTGCCAATCAATAATACAGTCTACCATAGAGAAGATTTAACAGAGGAGATAACATTCAGTTGGGTTTTGAAGGATGTATAGAAGTTTATCCAGCACAACTGAATCATGGAGGCCTAGAATCATGTGGTATCTTAAAGGCAAAGTAGTGAGTACTACAGCCATTTGCTCTAATGGGTCCTATATGGCAGGGGTGTCTGGTAGTGAATTTTAGACTTGATCTTTGGTCTTTGAGAATGATATCCTTCCCTTTGCTAGTGACAAAGCAGCATAGATGAGCACACAGATGCCCACCTGTCTTCTTTGGATCACACCATGGTGTGCTTCATGCTAGACTTATGCCTGCTTTTTAATCTGACACTTGAAGAAAGGTTTCCCAATGCAACACACTCTGGAGCCTCCTTTTAAGAATAGCGCAGAGCTGGGCGCCTGGGTAGCTCAGTGGGTTAAAGCCTCTGCTTTCGGCTCAGGTCATGATCTCAGCGTCCTGGGATCGAGGCCCGCATCGGTCTCTCTGCTCAGCAGGGATCCTGCTTCCTCCTCTCCCTGTCTCTCTGCCTGCCTCTCTGCCTACTTGTCTACTTGTCATCTCTCTCTGTCAAATAAATAAATAAAATCTTAAAAAAAAAAAGAGCTGGGGTTGGGAGCAGTTCAAGGGGACCTAGAGAGGCCTTACTGCCATCCTTTTGGTAAACAATGTCAGGCAACTTAGACCTGGTAGGGAGAGAATTTGTTTTATAAAAGACAACCATTGGGGTAGGAAAGTGATGTCCAATTCTTGTTCAGGCTGTAGAGTCTTTCTTTCCTAAGTGAAATCTTACAAAGACTCCAACAGATAAAGTAGGTAAAATACAACTACTAGGTTAAAACCGTTGGTGGTATTGGAATCCTGCCTGCTAGCCTCTGCATGGAACCCGAGGGGTTGATGGAACCCAGTTTGAAAACCACAAGTAGNCCTGGGTGGCTCAGTGGGTTAAAGCCGCTGCCTTCGGCTCAGGTCATGATCCCAGGGTCCTGGGATCGAGGCCCACATCGGGCTCTCTGCTCAGCAGGGAGCCTGCTTCCTCCTCTCTCCTCTCTCTCTGCCTGCCTCTCTGCCTACTTGTAATCTCTCTCTCTGTGTCAAATGAATAAATAAAATCTTTAAAAAAAAAAAACCACAAGTGTAAGGCCATGCATATTGGTCTTGGGAGTCAAGACCAAGTATGAGTCTTGGTACTGGGATAACTTGCTTCTCAGCTTTTCGTATCCTGCCCCTCCTCTATGTCTCTCTTTCCTCACTTGCAAAATCAGGTTGGCTGCACTTTTAGCTTCAGTATTCTATGTAGTGATAGACCACAGTGCATTAAATACAGGAGCCGAATAGGACATTTCATTACTCAGCTACCTCATTGCCTGAACCACTTGAACAAGTGCCCGACAACCAGGTTTGGAAACCCAGGTGTGACTTATTCGAAGCAGATAGCTTTTCTCTCTGTTGTGTTGGAAGGTTTGTTTGCAGTAGTGGGGGCCTTAAGACGCTACCCTCCCCCGTTCCTGTGTGAGTCAGAGTGCACGTCAGAGTCTCTTTGACCTCAGAACTCTACGGATTCTCTATTCAGATCGCAAAGATGGAGTATCGTCTTTATGTGTTTGTGTCATTGTGATGCTTCAGAGCTACACTGAGGACATCCTCCAGGTAGTAGAAAGGGCAGCTTTCATGAGCTGGCTTCTGTTTATGGTTCTACCCCCAGGGCTGTTTGCTTACGAATATTTTGCCTTGATGATGTCCCTTATAGGTGAAGGTGGGTGTGCGTTTCCACATTTGTTCAGACTTTAGAAGACTTGTTTTTCTCACAGAGCAGCCTCGCTCCGTAAACATGCCAGTGGATTCGAAAAGGTAATCCAGAAGAAAGCTAAACTTCAGTGAGTAATTAGCCTTGCAAAAAAAAAAAAAAAAAAAAAGGCGTCCACAGAGCCACAGTTAATGAGTTTTCTAGTTATTCGTGACTGATGTTTATTTGGAAATGCATGTAAAATGGATATATGACAAGCTCATGTAAATCGATTCTGTGCTTTGCTTTCCCATTATGAATCGTTTTCATTTCAACACGAAATACAAATTGAAGTTATTGAAACCATGCTGTAATTTGATTGCTGTCAACCACTCTGTCTTGCAAATACCCACCCCCAGTGGTTTTTTTTTTTTCCTTATTATCTTCTTTCTTGGGAACTCATTATCACTTCACTTTTAGCCAACCTGAATCTTCCAGTATTTTCCAGCTCTGACCGGGAGCCTCCACTTGATCCTTTTCTTTCTAGAAGACAAGTAGTGTGATTGTATTGAATACCTTCTCAGTCAGTTGGCAAAGAGGGTCAGTGGAAGGATAATTATGAAGTCAGTGTTATATAGCTTTACAGGAAGAAAAAAAGGAGACTTAAAAAAAAAAGCAAGAAAGATGTGGCTAAAATTCCCTTTCCAGATATTTCTGGAAAGCGATCACCTTAATTTCTCTTCATTTGCATTTCATGACTAAATAGTATGAGGTCAACTTACTTTAACCTTGTACTCTTAGAGATGGTTGGTTTGCGTGCAGATTTTTCCATTCACTTTTTTCTGATATTCTGTGTGTGTGTGTGTGTGTGTGTGTGTGTGTGTGTGTGTGTGTGTGTGTGTGTGTTCTGTGTTCTCTTAATCTCTAAACAGGTCAGGGCAGGAGAGCAGTTTCCACTGGGGCTGACGTCAATCCAGCCCTGCAGATTAGTTAGCAGAGGGTGTTGGGAGAGAGGTGCAGCTGTTGTGCCTTCACCTGGAGACCAGATCTCACCTGAGGTGCCTGCCGAGTGTCGTCTCGGGCTCCCAGATCTGGCACATCCATCTTTACAGGATGGAGGACTCGTTTCTTTGAATTTTATAAATTCTGCCTGAAAGAAAGTGCACCTGTTCAGTCTCTGCTGAATCGGCGTGGCAGAACTCTCCATCCTAAACAAAGGCAAATCGTAACGGCTGATTTCATAGACGTCAGAAAGAACCAAGCGTGAATCTTGGTGTGTTGATCTGACGGAGTACTTTGGCCTCTCTGAGCCTCTGTTTCCCTATCTGTCCAGTGAGGAAAATAAAAGTTCCTACCTCATAGAATTGTGGAAGGGCAGTGGCTCTCTAGGTGGATCCTGACCTGTAGCATACATAATCATCACCTGGGCCCTTGTTAGAAATGCAGATTTTCGGTTCCCGCCCCAGACCTACTGAATCAGCAAGTCTAGAGTGGGGCACAGGGGTCTGTGTTTTAACCAGCTTTCCAAGGGATGTGATTTGCTCTAAACTTTGAGAGCCACTGCTGTAAGGAGTCAGTGAGACAATCGTGGATGCATCCAATGCTTATACCTGCCCAGAGCTGAAGCTGTCTGAAGGCAAGTGATTTAAAAAAAATTTTTAGTGCCAATGTAATTAACACACAGTGTTACATTAGTTTCAGGTGTACAATATAGTGATTCAGCACTTCTGTACATTGAAGGCAAGTAATTTTTACTTTTTATTTTTTAAAAAAGATTTTATTTATCTGAAAGAGTGAGCACAAGTAGGGAGAGGGGAGAGGGAGAAGCAGACTCCCCATTGAGCAGTGAGCCCGATTCGGGGCTCCATCCCAGGACCCTGGGATCATGACCTGAGCTGAAGGCAAACACTTAACCGACTGAGCCACCTAGGTGCCCCAGCAAGTGATTTTTTTTTAAAGGTTTTATTTATTTATTTGTATCTGTGTGTGTGTGTGTGTGTGTGAGAGAGAGAGAGAGAGAGAGAGAGAGAGAGAGAGAGAGATATTGCATAGCGGGGGGAGAGGCAGAGGGAGGGGGAGAATCAGGCTCCCTGATGAGCAGGGAGCCCAATGTGGGACTCAATCCCAGGACCCTGAGATCCCAGGTGCCCCTTGGTGAGTGATTTTTAAATGTATATTATTCATGTGTTCTCAGCACCTGGAACAGTGCCTGGCACATCGAAGGTATCTAAATATTTTTGGAATGAATGAATATTAACTATGATCATGATCACCCTATTGCCATTTTTATTATTAATTTTTACATACTATTTTCCTACTTTTTATTGAAGTATTTATTTTTTTACTACTTTTAAAATCATGAGATCAGGGGGTGCCTGGGTGGCTCAGTTGGTTAAGCGTCTGCCTTCGGCTCAGGTAGTGACCCCAGAGTCTTGGGATCGAGCCCTGCATCGGGCTCCCTGCTCAGTGGGGAATCTGCTTCTCCATCTGCCTGCCCTGCTTGTGTGCTCTCTCTGTGTCAAAAAAAAAATAAATCAGGACGCCTGGGTGGCTCAGTGGGTTAAAGCCTCTGCTTTCTGCTCAGGTCATGATCTCAGGGTCCTGGGATCGAGGCCCGCATCAGGCTCCCTGCTCAGTGGGGAGCCTGCTTCCCCCCCTCTCTCTGCCTGCCTCTCTGCCTACTTGTGATCTCTCTCCCTCTGTGAAATAAATAAATAAAATCTTTAAAAAAAAATCAATCAATCAATCACAGGATCAGATCAGAAAAAAGGGAACTTGGTGCAATTTAGTCCAAATATCTTCAGAAAGATATATGATTCCTACTTTGTGGTTTTTTATTTAGCATTTTCCTTTTGTTGTGGCTCTGTATCTCATCCCAAGGGATAAGGCAGATTCCAGCCCTCCTCACCTGGCTTTTCAGCATAATGTGGTTTTCTGCTACAACGTGCTGCCCTTGTTGGGAAGAGAATGTATTCACAGCAGCTCTTTCATTGCCGTGTACCATAATTTTTCATTGCTGTCTACCACAGCTATGGTACCCAGACTACTAAGCGCACCAAGCTTTCTCTCCTCCCTCCTCTGAACACCTGCCCTCCTGCATTGCTTTTACTAATTCTGGAGTTCTGAGCATCCCAGAGTGTGGTGCCCTGACCGCTGATGTACACACAGGGATTTGGGACTGGGGTGTGGCATGTGGGCAAAACATTTCGCATTTTAATAGCCACATGGTCTATTTTATTTGTATTAGAAAATACATAATTAGCATATCAAAATGATGGCTTCTCAAATATTATTATGTAGGACAGGCTAACATGAGTCATGATAGTAGGTCCACATTAACTTGAACATGAATTTTAATGTAGTAACAATCACTGATTTGAAATAAACAGCAGTGGCAGGGGCAAAGGTTACGATGGTGGTAAGCAGGTGGTGAGGTTGGAAAAACCACTGGCCCATGGGCTGAGAGCATTATTTTTAAGGTTTAACAGAGCTGGGTTTGAGTTTGGGATCTGCCGTTTATCAGCTCTGGGACCTCAGCTAAGCCATTAAACATCCTTACACAAAGTTTCCTCCTTCACAAATATGAATAATAATATTTCCCTCCTCCCAGTGTCTAGAAGCCCCCTCCCCCGTATGTTAAAATGCCACTGGAATCCATTTTCTGATTTTTAAAAGACAGTTGCATTTAAGCAGAGCATTGAGGTAGAAAACATTAATATGAATGGTATGGGCTGGACTTCTGAATTCTTCTATAATTTCCGTCTCCACGTGGTTGGTGGAGAACAGACAAGACTACGTGTCTGCGTCCGGGACACCCACGGTAATCCCATCGGTTCAATTTCAATCTCGTTCAATGTATTTAGATACCGCATATGGCAGAAACAGCCCCTCAGGTGGAGGGGCTCCCCTGGGGGTTGGTGTCCTGTCAGGGACCCCCCCAGGGCCTGGGGAAGGGCGCTATTATCCTATACCTTGTAAGTGATTTTCCCTGGTTTGTGATGATCACTCTGCTAGGGGCTGGCATGCCAACCATTTTGGACAAAGCATTTCAAAGTGTTTCTTTCTTTCTTTCTTCCTTTTTTTTTTTTTTTTATATTTCTATTTCAAAGAAACATTTTTTGCCCTCTTCAACAGAAACGATCAAGCAAAATGTAACCTTTGGTTATTGTCCTGGTCATCATTAGCCATATGGGATACACACATTCACCTACAGTGATATTGTAGGGGTTAGACTGGAATAGTTGAACTCTTTGCCCCCAGGTAGGGTTGCAAGGTACAATCAAAGATGAACAATTACACGTGAATTTCAATAAACAATGATTTTGTTTTGTTTTGTTTAAGGATATCTTATGCAATCTTTGGGACATATGCTAAAAAAAACTATTCACTTATCTGAAATTCAGATTTAACTAGATGTCCTCTATTTTATTTGCTAAATCTGGCAACTCTACCAGCCCTACACTATTTACCACTGCACTGTTGGACAGAAAGCACACTTTCCTGTCCCTTAGCTATGTAAACCAGGGCCAGCTCACGACCAGACCTGTTTTATGACCCCAGAGAATCATAAGATGTAAGTCAAATCCTTATTTTTAGATGTGCTTTATTTATAAATTGTAGTCTTTCTTAACTATGATTTTATCAAAACTGGCGACAAATGTAACTGAAAAGAAAAATCAAAGGGAAATGTCTTTATAAATATGTATTAAGTATGAAAACCAAGCTCTTGGCCTGATTCAAATGGCTCACACTTGTCAGGGCCTCACTCTGCACCAGGCTCTGTTCAGAGTGCTTTAAATGTATCATTAAATCCTCACATCAACACTCTAAGTAGGAGCTGGATTACCCTCTATTTTTTTCAGCTCAGAGAGGTTAAGGAGCTTGGCCAAGGTTACACAGCTCATAAATGGTAGTCAGGGTTTGAATCCAAGCAGTCTGACTCCAGAGACCGTGGTCGACCCCTCTGCATTGTTCAGTATATATTTATGATAAATCCGTAAATAAAATCTGTGGAGCCTTCGGAGGAATTTTTCCATCAGGGCTGGCTTAGCAGAGACATCTTGTAATAGGAGTCTCTTGACATTTGTACTGAAGATTCCCTTTTTCCTTTCCTGGAAATTCACTTTTAGCAAGCAAGCATAGACAGGCTTCGTTACATGCAGAATTTTCAAATTTGCAAGCTGAGTTCAAAATTATGTTCATTATATTTGTCTATTCAGTGTTTGTGAAGAAAGGAGTCTTCGACCATGCAATGCTGGCTGGGGGAGACGTAGTTTTCACAGTTTCTCTTAGTGCTGAGCAGAGCCCTATTGGGGCAGGAGGGAGAAGGAAAAATGAGCTCCCCTATACACCTTTTGCAAAATATCTTCCCATATCCTGAGTCAAGCGGGAGAGTTAGTCAAAGCTTTGCAGTCAAAACAAATGACTGTGTGTAAAGCCGTGCATGGTCTGGTCTGTTTGCAAGTTATTGTCAACCCTCATAAACCTGCCCACTGGAGGCATGGCCACCTTGGGTTTAGGAACTGTTGGCTGACTGAAAGGGACAATTCCCATTGCACAGTCATGCAGGGTCTTAAAATGAACACTCAACCACTGCCTTTTAAAAAAAGTTGAATATTTTGTCCATCTTGAATTTTTTTGCATTGATTTGGGTTTCAAAAGACATTTTATTGATATTTTCATATATTTTTATTGTTGTATTATACATTTAATGTACATTTATTTATTTATTATATTCCTAATATAATTTCCCAAAAAATCTTTTGGTACCCCTTAAACTTTGCACCCAGGGTGAGTGACTCACTTGCCTCACCCCAGTCCTGAGTCCTGACTTCAGTGACGCCCCCACCTCCTACCCCCCTTTCCCCCCCTCCCGCCCCTCTGTGTGCTCTTTCCTTCTTGACATCATTTGTCATGATGATAGTCTCTTCACAAGCTGACTTTTTTGGAAGAGCCCTTGGTGTTTCTTAATTTATTATGCCAACAGGTTCTTTGCTGGGAAAGATGAAACCATCTTTTGGTCTTAATGATTTGATGTCTTGCCATGCTGCTCTAAGGACTTTGAAGAGAAAAGATGCCTTTGACAGAATCACTGTTGGTTTGGAGGCATGTTAATTTGCTATGTCAGACCTAGCATCTGTGTAGCCCAGAGCTTGTCCACCTCACATGCTGGTCTATCCCATTTGCTTTTCATAGTTAATAGTAAGGGTCTAATACCAGTTGACTCAGCACCTTATCAGCACCTTATCAGTGTTGGGTGCATTCTTTTTTTTTTTTTTTAATGAGATTTATTTATTTATTTATTTACTTATTTACTTATATTTAAAAATAAGATTTATTTATTTATTTTGTGGAGAGGGACAAAGGGAAAGAGAGAGATTCAAGCAGACTGCCCCCTGAGTGTGGAACCCAACAAGGGGTTCAATCCCATGACCCTGAGATCATGACCTGAGCTGAAACCAAGAGTTGGACGCTTAATGGGCTGAGCCACCCAGGCGCCCCAGTGTTGGGTACATTCTTACATATGGGTTTTGGTCATGATATCGTTGTTTTATTTTTTTTAAAGATTTTATTTATTCATTTGACACAGAGGGAGAGATTACAAGTAGGCAGAGAGGCAGGCAGAGAGAGAGGAGAGAGGAGGAAGCAGGCTCCCCGCTGAGCAGAGAGCCCGATGTGTGCCTCGATCCCAGGACCCTGGGATCATGACCTGAGCCGAAGGCAGTGGCTTTAACCCACTGAGCCACCCAGGCGCCCGATATCGTTGTTTTAATGATATGAAAGATAATAAAAAAGTAGTGGGTTACAAGTTGTAGGTTGGGTTTGCCTATTTGTGATATCTCAAAAACCCAGTTGATAATAGTGATAAGCAACTTGTTATGCCTCCCACGAAGATGAAACATATATGTATATAAAGCCCCTAGCACTGTGGCTGGCACATGCTGGATTTTCAAAAAGTGCTAGTTGTTACTGCATTTTATGTGTATTTTCTGTTTTTCTTGCCTGTCTTGTGATGCATCCATTAAATGTTCTTTGAGTACCTACTGTGCGCTAAAGACTAATTAAAGCACCTTTACCTAGAGTCAAAGAGTCTCTTTCATAGAAGGTCTGTTCCTGATGGATATGTCTTTTTAGTATTATGTTTCTTATTCATTGCGTTCCAGAAAAATATACACCCGAATTTAGGTATTGACTAAGAGCCATTAAGCCTCTGTGTCAGATAAGAGGCAAGGGTCAGTAAACCTCCGAGTAAGTAGTTAAGGGCCTCTGTGTTAGCTTTATATTGCTGCCCACAAATCATCACAAACTTAGTGGCTTAAAACAGTACACATCTATGACCTCTCAGTCTCCATGGGCCACCAGTCAGGGATGGCTGGCTGGGTCCTAGGCTCAGAGCCTCACCAGGCTGTAGTCAGGGTGTTGTCTGGGCTGCGTTCTCCTCTGAAGGTTGGTCTGGAGAAGAATCTGCTCCTGAGCTCATTCACGTCATTGGCAGAATGTATTTCCTTGCAGCTTTGTGATGGAGCATCCCGACTTCTCGCTGACTGTTGTCTGGAGGCCGCCCTCACATCCTAGAAGTTGCCCCCAGTTCCCTGACCATATGGCCATCTCTGTAGGTGGTCCACAACATGGCTGTTTGTTTCTTCAAGACCAGCAGGGAAGCCTTTCTCTCCAATCTGCTAAGATGGAGTTTTATATAATGAGTCCTAATTATGGGAAGGACATCCCATCACCTTTGCCATATTCTTTTGGTTAGAAAGCAAGTCACAAGTTCTGCCAGCATGTCAAGCCACGAAGGGCAAGACTTGTACAAGGTCATAACAGTTCATGAGGCCATCTTAGAATTCTTCCAACCACAGTCTCATTGGAGAAAACACTCATGTTAGTGCTGGGCTTTAACTTCTCATAGGACTCCATTTACAATGTATTTTTTGATTGTGTATTGAAGGGGTGGGGAGTTGGTGGACATGTGGCCTTGGGATAATTAGAGATTTTTATGTTTTTATTCCATGCCAAGTGTCCATGATATACCAATCACGTTTATAGAACTGTTGAGATAATATGCTTACAAGATGTTGGGATTCATAGGATCAAGATCCTACGAAAGGGAGGACATTTTTCAAAAGTTTTTATTTAAATTCCAGTTAGCATACAGTGTAATAGTAGTTTCAAGCATAGGATATATATGATTCAGCTCTTGCATACCATACCTGGTGCTCATCACAGGTGTCCTCCTATTCCCTGCCCCCCCCCACCGCTAACCATTATTTTGTTCTCTATAGTTCAGAGTCTATTTCTTGGTTTGCCTCTTTCTGTCTTTTTTTCCTTTGCTCGTTGGTTTTGCTTCTTAAATTCCACATAGGAGTGAAATCATATGGTATTTCACTTAGCTTTATACTTTCCATCCATGTCGTTGCAAATGGCACGTCTTTTTTATGGCTGCGTAATATTCCATTGTATATTTACACCACATCTTCTTTATCCATTCGTCGGTCGATGGACACTTGGGCTGTGCTCGTAATTTGGCTGCTGTTGATAATGCTGCTCCAAACATAGGGATGCACTTGAACTAGTAGTGTTTTTGTATTCTTTGGGTAAAGACCCAGGAGCATGATTGCTGGATTGGAGGGAAGTTCTATTTTTAGCTTTTTGAGGAACCTGAAATGGAGGGACTTTTAACAAGGTTTACAGAAGGAAGAGCCTGAGGTCATCAGATCCTGCTTCCTGCTTCCTTGCAGGGATTTACTTTAGATAGAACTTACCCTTTCCAAACAAAAAGAATCCAGGAGACAAGACAGCCCCTTAAAAACCTCCTCCTGTTTTCTTCAAGAAAGTGGAAAAAGAAAAGCTTCACTAACCCCTTCTGAGGCTGGAGGACTTTTGAAGTGTGATTGCATTTGGCTCTGCGCTGAGACGGTGGTGGGGAGGCGGAGGTTTGACCATCGGTGTCTGTGTTCACAATCCATCACCCCTTTGAAGTGCATCTGAGTCTCCTAACCCTCAAGCTGGGGAACTGGTTGCAGGCGGCTGATGTGCAGAGGGCTGGAGTCCGCAGGAAGTGACCCAGGAGAGGTGTCAGGTTGCTGAGCAGAGTGTAATATAGGAGTGTTTGCATGTGTGAGCGCACACACACACACACACACACACACACACACACACACACACACGGTGTGCACAACAAACTGCTAACCCTTTTGTGTGGGTGGACATACTCTGAAGCCAACTGAAACTTCTGCGGGGGTGTTTTCATAGGCGACTGCAAAATAAAACTGTATTCCCAACAATCTGGGGACTTGAGCCCATTCTGTTTGTAGGGCATCTGCTCCGTGGCTTCTGCTGCATTAATGATCTGCCATCACCGGGTGTCTTTGCTCTGCACAAAGCTAGCACCCAAGTCACCTCACTCACATTAAAAAAAAAAGAAAAATAGGAAAATTACCAACCCAGTGCTTATTTTTGTACCAAAGGGGATTTCCACTGGGGCGGGGGGGAGAATTTTTCCTCCCCTCTGAAGGCCGTTGCTACCTCAAAGGCATGTCTGTTCAGCCAGGTAATGGGGACGGCATGAAGACAGGAGGAAGCCAGAACGAGGCCCCTTGCCTGGGACTCACAGGAGGTGCCGGCGAGGCTTTGATTGTATTTTTGGACACTGCAAAGCTGGTGTGGTTTCCTAGTCAACCTTTCATGCCGCCTGATAATGGGAGCTGCTGGGCGGACTGGAGTGCTTTCTTTTTCTCTTAAAAGAAGCCGAGATCTCAGACTTGCTGGGTCAGGGAAAGCAACCTCCTCACCTTTCTCCCGCACAGCATGCTGAGCACCAAAGCTATTCTTAGTTCACGTGTATTTCCTTGGCACCCATGCCTTGGGTTTTTTTTTTTTTCCTCCAGATCATTCCTGCTGTGCATAATGTAGCTTGAAACCGGCATTTGCCACAGCTTGGGAGATGGATCCTAATGAGGCATTAACTCCTGATAACAAAAGTGTGGGTGCTGCCTGCCTAACCCCTCTGCCCCCCCGAGCTGAGCACCAATCTCTGTTGACCTGGGCAAAGAGGAACAGGGCAGAGGGCAGGAAACCAGTCCCCTCTAGCACCTCCTGGTTAGTGGGGGAAGCGTCTCAGCCCTGCTTGGCACTGTACCTGCCCTGTCATGCTTTCTGCGTCTGAACCCTGGCAGAGCCTTGACCTTGCTGAGAGGGAGCCAACTACCAGTGTACCCATTTTATAAAGATGGAGACTGAGCCCCTCGGCTGTGTGATCGAATCACATGGGGAATGTTTTTTTAATTGAGATATAATTCACATCCTATAAAATCCCCCCTTCTAAAGTGTACAGTTGAGCAGTTTTTAGTATATTCATAGGCTGGGTAACCATCATCACTATCTAATTCCAGAACTCTCCATCACCCCGGAGGAAACACTACGCCCATGGACAGTTACTCCCCTCCTTCCCTCCCACCAGCCCCTGGAGGCCACTCATCTACTTTCTGTCCTCCTCTATTTGCCTATTCTGGACGTTTCATCGAAATGGAATCCTATAGTATGTGGCTTTTTGCATCTGGCTCCTCTCCCTGGGCATAATGTTTTCAAGGTTTGTCTTCGTGGTCGCAGGCGCCGGTTCTTCTGTCCTATTTTACGACCAACTAGTCCCCCATGGTATGGCTGTGTCCATTGTCATCCATTTCTCAGCCGATGGACATTTAGGCTGTTTCTACTTTTTGGCGACTGTGAACAGTGCTGCTGTGTTCATTCGTGTACTAGTTTTTGTATGAACATATGTTTCCAATTTCCTTGGCATATCCCTCCGAGTGGATTTGCTGGGTCACGTGGTAACTCTAAGTTTAGCTTTGGAGGGACTGCCAAGCTGTGTTCCCCAGGGCTGCGCCATATTACATTCCCACCAGCGGGGTACGAGGGTTCCAGTTCTCCGAATCCTCGCCAGCACTTGTTACTGTCTCCCTTTTTGATTATAGACACCTTAGTGGGTGTGAAGTAGTCTGGAGAACTTTTTAAAAATACCAAGTGCCCACACCACCGCCTCTCTTCTGATTAATTGGTTTGGGGATAGAGTGTAGGCATTGCTTTTGTTATGATTGTATTTTTAATTCCCCCGGTTGAGTCTCATGTACTCAGCTAGGTTTGAGAACCACCAGGCCAGGAGAATTTTCTAGTACAAATGAGATAGTTAGGAGGCCTCCACCCAGGGCCAGGAGTAGGTAGTTCCCTCGGGTGCAAGTTTAAAGGGCAAAAGAGGAAAAAAAAAAAAAAAAGAAAAAGTCAGTGATTAGGATATATCATTATCATGATATATCTTATATCAATGCAATATTTAAAAATCAAAATTAATGCAAAAATTCATGATAAACAAAATATCAACATTTGATGGAGAGAGACAGGCTACATCCCAGCATCTGCATAATTTACCTCCCTCTGCTTACCCTAGACTTGGCACAGTTTGATCCTGTCTTTAAAATTGTGAAAGTTTTTTCTTCATGGATTTTGGGAACAGTATTAATTTTAGTTTAAAATTAATTGCATTAAAATAGAATTCATCTTGATTACTGGTTGATTTTTTTTCTCGGTGTGCCTTCAACTTTGCACCTGGGGGTGAATTTCTCACTGTGATCACCCTTCCCCCAGCCCTGCCTTTGCCTGCTTCCAGATACATCATGAAGCACCCACTCTGTTTGGGTACTTTCAGTTACTGTGTATGATCTCATTGTATCACACCTAATTCTTTTTTTTAAAAATATTATTTATTTATTTATTTGACAGAGAGAGAGATTACAAGTAGGCAGAGGGGCAGGCAGAGAGAGAGGAGGAAGCAGGCTCCCCACCGAGCAGGGAGCCCGATGCGGGCCTCAATCCCAGGACCCCAAGATCACAACCTGAGCTGAAGGCAGAGGCTTTAACCCACTGAGCCACCCAGGCGCCCCTCATACCTAATTCTTGCAACAATCCATTTGATGTAGATATTGGAATCATCAGTTTATAGATGAAGGTATAAGGTTCAAAGAGATAATGTGATGTAACCTAAATCACACAGCTAGTGTGTGGTCCATCTAGATTTGGACCCAGATTCTTGAGCCCAGAGATAATGCTTCTCGCACAGTGCTGTGTTGCTCCCTATGAGGGTATGTGCCATATTCAAGTTCACAAGCCTCAACCAACCGTGCAAAGTACGAAGAATGGGAGGTGTTGGTCCCCATCTACAAATGAGGTCACTGATTCTGAGTCACTCATTCATTGGATCCTTGATCACCTTTTTCTGGAAAGGGTTTTTTAGTTTACATAGAATCTCATTCCAGTTTTTCCTTAAATTTCATTAGCAATTCATTAACTTGGCTCAGCAAAAAATGATTGAGTCCAGCTGTGTGTCCTGTCTTTTGTTGATTATGGGTCAGGGACCAGACTGCCACAGTCCTGCATGTGAAGTAGAGATGTTGTATTATTTGATAAAATTCACTTTACAAGCAACTTTTCATGAAGTTGATTTTTTTTTTATGTAGAGCAGGGGGCCCCAATCTTGTCTGTAAAGAACCAGATAGTAAATATTTTAAGCTTTCCAGGTCATGTAGTCTCTATTGCAGTGACTCAGCTCTGCAGTTGGAGCACAAAAGCAGCCACAGACAGTATGTAAACTAATAGGCGTGTCTGTGTTCCAATAAAACTTTATTTATAAAAACAGGCTGAGGGCCGGATTTGGCCTTTGAGCATTAGTTTGCTGTCTCCATGTGTAGAGGAAGGTGTCTCTTCGAACAGAAGCCAATATAGGAGAAAATGCTTGAAAGAGTCTGAAATTGGCTGATGAAGAAAACAAAATCTTGAAAGATGGGAAACAAAATAGGAAGAATCCTGAAGGGAAGAAATAGAAGTGGGAATATTGTGTTGTGAGGAGAGCCCTCAGTCTGGGAGACATGAGAAATTAAAAAAAAAAGCCAATTGTTTTGTTTTTGGGGGTGGGAAGTTGCTTTTAATTTATTCTTGAATTTTAAATAGGAAAAAAAGAACATAAGTTAGAACAGATATGTTTAAAAGGACATATAAGCTGCTGCTTTTCCCCCCTATGACTCTCATCTCCCTTTTTAAATTATTATTAAGTTTCATTGCTGTAAGGACATTTGACATGAGATCCACCCTCTTAACAGATTTTAAGGGTACAACACGGTGCTGTTAGATGTCTGTAGGGACAATGGTTACAGCAGATTCAAGGAGGTATTTACCTTGCACAACCGAGACCTTACACCTGTTGGTTAGCAACTTCTCATTTCCTCTTCCCCCCAACCAATGCTTTAAAAGTCAGTTCAGATGTAACAAGACATTCCTAATTTAAAAAGTGAGCTCTAGTGATTGAGACTGTAGGGCTAAGAATGTAGGAATCTCGTGTCCCCCGCTCTGCACACTTCTCCCGTGACCTTTGAATAATTTAACTTTTCTCAAGTGAGAGATGACAGTGCTTAACCACGTAGCAAGGTGACCCAGTGGTAATTCCTCGTCAACAAGGGAATCCAGTAGCCCTTTGAGGTAGGAGATGGGATGTTGCAATATTCCACTCTGAGACCTCCTTTTCCCATCTGTTGGAACTCAAGTCTCCTGGCTCCCGGTCCAGCATTATTTCCATTACACCATTCAAGTGTGATGCAAGGTTTGGCAGAAAAATGTCCCAGGGTGGATCCAAGTGGGAAGAGAAAAAAAAAAAACCCACTCTGGTTTATGGATATATAAACAACTTCAAATGCAATAAAATGGATCTGAATGAAGCATGAGGGAGGGGTCTCCACGTAAAGCTAATGAGGCATGAAACCATGGATAAAATATTTCTTTTATAAAAAGTTTTTAGAACCTGAAAAGGGCTTTAACACAGAGAGGATCTTTTAAATGGTGATCTTGTTGGAAAAGACCAGATTTATAAGCCACGTTTCCAGGAGAACACTATGGTGGAATTCTGAGGCTGAGCCCCTGAGTCGGAAACTTACAAGTTCCGTTGACAGCGGATGATCTTGGCTAGACACAACACATAGCAAAGGCACCATCCCGGGCTCCTAGGACACTTGACTGAACACTGAAGCCTATGGGCACCCAAAGTGGCTGGATGTTGTGCAGATCTGGGTTTGAATACTGGTTCTGTTGGTCATCGCTGCAGTGACTTCGGATAACACTTGTCCCCCTTGGAAGTTTTAGATTTCACATCTCTGACATAGAAAGACCAGTGTCACGGCCCCCAGGCTGTTGTGAGGCTAACCCAAGACAGTGCTTCTCAGGTTGTAGTCCCTGGACTACATCAGCATCAGCATCACCTGGACACTTGTCAGAAATGCAAATTTGAGCGTCTCCCCAGACCTGCTGAATCACAGCCCGGGGCGGGGAGGTGGATGCGGGGGTCCAGCAATCCACCTTTTTTTTTTTTTTTGAGGGAAAAGATTTTTTTTTTTAATATTAAGTATGGTTGACACACAATGTCACATAAGTTTCAGGTGTACCTGTGCTCACCACGAGTGTCGCTACCATCCGTCACCAGACAAGGCTATTACAGTACCATCGACTCTAGTCCCTGTTCTGTGCCTTTCATCCCCAGGACTTATTCACTCCAGAACTGGAAGCTCGTACCTCCCACTCTCCCCTTCATCCTGTTGCCCATCCCCCCGGCTCAGCGATCTGTCTAACAAGCCCTCTGGGGGATTCTGAGACACGTTCAAGTCGGAGAATCATTGGCCTGGGAGTGGGTTTCTCAGCTTCGCCGCTGTTGAGATTTGGGGCTGGATGCTTCTTGGTTGCAGGGGAGGAGGTGCTGCCCTGTGCCCTTCGGGGGGCTGAGCGGCATGCCTGGGCTCTTCTCGCCAGATGCCAGTAGCAACCTCTTCCCGACCCACCAAGTTGTGGCAACCAAAAACGTCTCCCGACATTGCCCGTTGTCTCCTGGCGACTGAAAATCACCCCCTAGTTGAGGACCACTGGTTTAGGGTAAATCGAGTTCCTGGCCTGAGGTAGGCTCCAAGTACTAATTATCTTCACTTTGTTTTTCAGTTTGGCCATTTGCATTGTGATAGGTAAAAAGAAAAAGAGGCAAGATGCGAGCTTTTTTACTTTTGTGAGTGTGCTGACACTGTGGCCTGATGTCTCATTTAAAAATAGTCACACCCTTTAAACTTTCTAACAAAATTTTCCTCTGGGTTGAAGCTAAACATGGAAAATCTCAGCCCCGGGGACTCGCGTTAATTCTCCCCCAAGAGCTAAGTAGCTGCACATGGGGATTTTGGTGGAAAGTTTTAGGCCACCGTGATTGGGGAGCTTGGTGCCCGAATGCGCAGGCACGAGCTCCCTCCACTTCACCTTGGGTTCCTCTCCCATGAAAACCACACAGCTGGTACCCTCCACAGCTGGCTGCCTCCCCCTGCTAATAATAACCACAGGAGGTCTGTCTGCCTATGCTGTGAACTGTCTCTCGTGCTTGGATTTTCCTTCCCCATGAGACCTGAGTTTGAACAGGCATCTGAGGCTGGGAATGGGGGCACTGTCCCCACGTGGTGCCTTGGAGTTGGGTGACCCAGGTTCCAATCCTTCCTCTGCTGCCAAGTTGCCCCGGAGATCCCGGGCAAGTCTGCAGGGCCCTGTCTGGGCTTCCTTGTCCACATCTGTAAAATGGGCACGGTGACATAAAATACCATGTTTTCTATAATAACATAATATTTAGGGCGCCTGGGTGGCTCAGTGGATTAAAGCCTCTGCCTTCGGCTCAGGTCGTGATCTCAGGGTCCTGGGATCGAGGCCCACATCAGGCTCTCTGCTCAGTGGGGAGCCTGCTTCCTCCTCTCTCTCTGCCTGCCTCTCTGCCTACTTGTAATCTCTCTCCCTCTGTCAAATAAATAAAATCTTTAAAAAAAATAACATAATATTTACAATAATTATAATTAAATATAATTATAGTAACATAGTTACCATTCACTGGCACAGTTCTGGGGCAAAAAGTAGAGTCACACTCTTGTGTGACCGTCACCACCATCCGTCTCCAGAACTTTCTCAACATCCTAATCTGAAACTCCGTGCCCATTCACCAGTAGCTCCCTGTCACTCAGGCTGCATTAACAAAACACCACAGGTTAGGGAGGTCAAGCAGCAGCAGTTTATTTTGTCATGGTTCTGGAGACTGGAAGTCTGAGATCCGGGGGCCAGGAGGCTGGGGTTCCGGTAAGAGCCCTCTTCCTGGGCTTGTAGATGGTCTACCGAGTATGTGCAGATTTCTTCCTCTTTTATTTTTTTCCTTCTTTAGTTTCACTGAGTTAGAATCGACGTGCAGACCGTATCAGTTGAATGGGTACAGCGTAATGACTTCCACACAATAAATTAACATCCATCCTCTCATATAGATGCTAAAGAACACATTTTTTTGCTTTGTGATAGGAACGTGTAGGGTTTACTTGGCAACTCCCCCCATCCTCGACCTCTGGTAACCACAAATTTGATCTTTTTCAATGAGTTTGTTTTTTTTTTTAAAGATCCCACACATAAGTGAGATCATATGGTATTTGACATATTTCACTTAATTTGAGGGTCATCCATGCTGTTGTTGCAAATGGCAGTTGTTGCAAAAGGCATATCCTTTTTTATGGCTGAATGGTATTCCATTGTATATATACCACATTTTCTTTGTCCGTTCATCTGTCAATGGACACTTGGGTTGATTCCATATCTTTGCTGTTGTGAATACTGTTGCAGTGAACATGTGGGTGCAGGTATCTCTTTGACGTAGTGATTTCATTTCCTAAGGGCACATACCCAGAGGGGGGTTGCTGGCTTATAGGTAGTTCTATTTTCAATCTTTTGGGGAACCTCCATACTGTTTTCCACAACATTGGCACCAATTTCCATTTCTGCCAATAGTTCATGAGGGTTCCCTTTTCTTCATGCCCTCACCAGCATTTGTTTTCTCTTGTCATTCTGAGGTGAGCATTTCTTCTTCTTTATCTTAAATTTATCTTTTATTTTTTAAAGATTTATTTATTCGAGAGGGAGAGAGAGAGAGAATCCCAAGCAGACTTCCCAGTGAGTGTGGAGCTTGACATGAGACTTGATCTCACGACCCTGAGATCAAGACCTGAGCTGAAATCAGGAGTTGGATGCTTAACCTACTGAGCCACCCAGGTACCTCTCTACCTCTTCTCATAAGGATGCTTAGCGCATCATGGAGGCCCAGCTCTCACAACCTCATTCAAACCTACTTACCTCCCAAAGGGTCCCCCCCCCCACAGATCCATCTTGCTGAGGATTAGGGGGTCATGAACTTAGGTATGAGTTTAGGGGCTACACAAGCCATCCCTAAGATTCCCCACCTGCCACTCTCCTCTGGCAACCTTTAAACTACTTTCTGCCTCTGGGATTTTGACTCTTCTAGGTACCTCATACAATGTTTGCCCTTTTGGAGAACATACTTTTGATATGGCGGGAGCTTTTATTTGTAGCATTGATCCTCTTGGAATTTTCCCAGAAGCCTCATCCCAGGCTGAGCCTGACCTCCGGTGGAAAGTTTGGAAGTGCCCTGGGGAAAAGCCAAAGGTCAGACATCTGAATGAAAACTGAAAAAAAAAAAAAATTACTGTTGGTTTTACGGTTATCCTCAATAGGGATTTAGGCCAGAAGTTATTTGGTGTTGGAAAAGAGGTTGCAAGTCATGGGAAGTTTTGTCCCAAACGCTCAGCCTTTCTTGAGATAAGCACCACCACTGAGTGGGGCTGACACTCTCATTTGCCTTTCCAAAGCCATGCACCTTTCTCCGTGCTCCCCGAATCCTACTGTGATTTCGTTCCCCTTCGTTCATCTGAACAGCTCATTCAGGACTGGTCTAAGCCAATGACATTCTCCTTGCAGTGATTGGTTGGCTGTAGCCAAGTGCCCCTCCTCGTCCTGCGGGAGTCTCATGGAGGAGGGCTCCTGGCAAAGGTTTGTGTCATTCAGAGATGCATTGGAGAAAATGCTGTGCATGTTTTTGTCAAGTTGGAGCTGCTGCAGCCATTTTGTGCCTGTAGGAGGGAAGTCATTATACTTTGTACATTGGGTCCTTGGTATTATCCATGAGCCACTGAATGGACCAGCCCTGGCAGCCACCGTGTTTCTGGATTTCTTGCTCTGTAACTAAAAGATAAGTCTGTTGAAGCCACTTTTATTTTTATTTTTTGAAGATTTTATTTATTTATTTGACAGAGAGAGCAAGAGAGCACAAACAGGGGGAACAGTGGGGAGAGAGAGGGAGAAGCACACTCCCCGCTGAACAGGGAGCCTGATGCGGGACTCGATCCCAGGACCCTAGGATCATGACCTGAGCTGAAGGCAGCTGCCCAACCCACTGAGCCACCCAGGAGCCCTGACTCTAATGTGTATATTATATACTGTATGTATATGTGAATGTGTGATTATAAGCATATCATATATGTAATGTACACACACACACACACACACACACACGCATGCACAGACACACTTTTTTCCCCAGAGAGAACCCTGTCAGGGTAGCCTATTGGTTAGGTGCCTGGGCCCTGACCTAGACCTTCTGTTTTCATTTCCTTTCTCCACCTTTCCTGGTTGTGTGATCTTGGGGAAATTGCCTCATGTCTCTGTCCACTTCATCAATGTGATGAATCATAATACCTACTTCACAGCATTGTTGTGCATGTTTTCATGTGAGGCACACGTGTAAACTGCTTAGCATGATGCCCAGCACGTGGTCAATGCTCACGAAATAGGCGCAGCAGTGACAACTACAACCTTCTTTGGAAAGACCCAGATTCTCAGTCCAGCTCTGCCACCTCTTACCTGGGTCAGCCCGAAGGAATCGTTTTTGCCTTGCTGAGCCTGGGCTTCTCTGTCTGCATCCAACAGGGTTGTGGTGATGGTGCCCATCATGGTGGAATCCAAGGCCCATGTAGGTCATGTGTCCAAGGACAGCCAGCTAAGGACCTGTCTTCCCTCCTCCCAGTAGGGACCTCCTTTGATGTTACCTGCTGCTCCTCGTGAAGGAGGACAGAAAGGCCTTAGTGATGTGCAGGTTTTCTCCATGGCAGAAGCTATGGTGGCAGCTGCCCACCCCCTTCTTTGCTGGGGAGGGTTTAATGCAAAGAGAAGGACTAGAGGAGGTGGTAGAGAAAAGGGTGACAGAGAAGGGAGGTGAGCTCTAGGACCCCATTCCCCAAGTCGGGCTGTCCAGAGATCTGTTCAGTGTACCCTTTGGCATTTCTCCTTTCTACTCAATCTACAACAGCCTCAGAGGCTAAAGGATATATACATTGAGTTCTTAATCATTCCCGCTGGAGTACTTTTCATAAAGATACAACAAAGTGCACAACCCGCAGAAATAGAAGATGGTGTGCTTCCTCAGCTGCAGACAGCGTCTTGGATGACATCTCTCCTGATTATCCCCTTTTGGTGGAAATGGAAGATGTGGGCTTGGCTGGCCATCAGGATGCTGGGATGGCTCCCCCTGCCCACCACGCCAAGTAACGGAATTTCAGATATTTCTGAAAGCAGTTCTAGCCGTAGCTGACATAGTTGAGGGTTTTGACTCTCTGATTCGGAGCTCCTGATGTCCATCCCAGCTCAAGTCCATGCTCGTGAACGAACGTCATGCAGAGGCCTCTCTGGAGACAGGATTTCTCCTCATCCTTGGTCTTGTGCCTTCTTTGCTTCTCTCTTTTGTTGTGTTATTTTGCTGTAGGATTGAGGATTGGGCAGAGGGGTCGTCTTTGGGAGGGGCTTCACCATACAGAAGCAGGAAAGGCGCAGATGGCTAGAATGGCAGGTCAACTAATTGGTGCCTTGCTTTCTCCCTTTGTAAAATGGGCATGATGATGACGTTGGCCGGGAGCATCTCTCACAAAGTTACTTTGCAGGTCAAATGAGATTTTTTTTACCCATTTTATCAAAGAGTGTCACTCCACACTTAAAAAATTTCTGCAATTCCCCCCTGCGTAAGAGTGAAATCCACCTCCTTGCCATGACTGTAATCGGACCTCCATGAGCTGGCCCCTGCATGTATCTTTGACCTCATCTCCTCTTCCCTGCACCCATGATATTCCAGCTCTCGGTTCTTGAAAGATGCCGAGTGCTTTCCTACCTCAGGGCATTTGTACATGCTGTGCATGGCCACCTGCCCCCCCCCCACCCCATAGGGAGACTTCTTAGGCTGGTCCAGCTAACAAACCATCCTTCCCTGTTACAGGCTCCATGCTCTTTGTTGAAACCATAGCATTTATCACAGTCTGTGGTTATCTTATTTATTGCTTACTCGTCATCTCTTTTCCCCACAAAACTAGAAGTTCCAAATGAGCAGGGATCAAGTCTGCCTTGTTGACCATTTTATCCCAGACCTTAGCACAGTGGTTGGCACTTGCAGGAAATCAACTATTTATTCATTGTTGTCTATGTGCCAGGCACTATGAGAAGCACTTGAAAACATTATCTTATTCTATGTGTTTGGTTACAAACAAAACTTATGATTAAGAGTAGTAATAGAAATCTGTATCACTTGGATGTAACAGCTGTACACAGCATGATGAGCCCACTGTGATGTCATTCATGTTCAAAATGGGAGTCAATCCTGGCTTCCCTGTGTTTTTGTTATATGGTGCTAAGCAAGTACCATGGGTGAAATGCTTGTATGATGGATAGATGGTTGCATGGATGCATGGATGCATGGATGGGTGGGTGGACAGATGGTTACCTGGGTAGATGGATGGGTGGATGGATGGTTGCATGGATGGATGGATGGGTAGATGGATGGGTGGGTAGACAGATGGTTACCTGGGTGGATGGATGGGTGGATGGACAGATGGTGGATGGATGGTTGCATGGATGGATGTGTGGGGTGGATGGATGGTTGCATGGATGGGTGGATGGGTGGATTGGTGGGTAGATAGATGGGTGGATGGATGGGTGGATGGACAGATGGTGGATGGATGGTTGCATGGATGGATGGATGGGTAGATGGATGGGTGGATGGACAGATGGTGGATAGATGGTTGTATCGATGCACCAGTGGGTAGAATAGTTAAGTCCCAGATCTCTGAAAGTATGGGATTCCAAGGTTAAAAGGAACCTTAAAACTCATCTAATTCAACCTCCCATCCACACGTGATTCTTGTCTGCTCATGTGGAAGCCAGTGTCAGTCTGTGGGTGTGTAGGGGACAATTGAATGGTGATTTGGAACACAAGAAATTATAAGTATCTGTCAAGGCCTGTTTTGGATGTCACCTCCTCCAGGGAATTATCTCAGATTGTCCTTCCCAGATGTCACCTCTCCATCCTTGGAACACCTTGCTTGTGCCTCTACTGTAGCTCCCACTGCCCCTTCAATCAGGTGAAGGAGTTGTGCATGGACCTCTTCACTTCCCTACATCCTGAGCTCCTTGAGAGGGGGCCTTGTTGGGAGCTGCAAGGTGCTTTCCTCTTTAGATGGTCTTGCCTGGTGTTTTCCTGCTGTGGCCTGTAGCTGCCTCTGGGATTTCAGGGAAATGTGTGTCCTCTGTAAATGTGCATAGGACCCCACAGCATCCCCTTACAAGGGCCCTGAATAGGATTGTGGTACAGAGGGTGGGACCCCATAAGCTATTCAGTCTCCTGTTCTCTCTGCTCTTACAACCATAAATGATATGAATTTCTAAGATGCATAGTCTGTAACTGACCTTGCTGGACTTGAAGCCACAACCTTGGCCTCTGGTTCCATCTCTTACCAACTCAGCTGGCTGCCATGGCTTGTGGAAGGACTGCAGCTTTGGAGCCAGATGGCCCCAGGGTCAGTGTGCCACTGCCCCGCTAGGCTTGTGCCAAGCAAGTCCATTGACCTCTTCTGTTCCTCATGTTGACGGCGAGGCCAACCTTGTAGGTTCGAGAGAAGATACGTAGAGAGCCGAAACATGGAGCTGATGTCACAATTTCTTAGCTGAAGAGACACTTGGGAGGAGAGGGCCAGCAAGGGCTGGGGGCCGCAGTGGTAGTCGGTTACCATATAAAAAGGGGCCCAAGAGGAAAAGAACCTGTCTCTCTCTTTCTCTGTGGAAAGTAGCTTTTCACTTCTCTCTGCTGTCAACAACCGTATTGCTAGGTTAGTAGCAGATGGCTGGAATTGCCAATCTGTTGTGTTTGTATCTCTTTTTCACCAAGCCCCCTCCGCACCCCCAAACAAGCCACAACAAACAAAACAAAAAAAAAGTAATCAGGAGTCCAGGCTGGGAATCCAACCCAGGACCGATGAGGCAGTTGTGGGTTTTGTACGTGGAGAAGGCTTTTCATTTGTTCCTGTGGGCACATCCTTCATTCATGAATCCATTGTATGGATTAATGATTTCCCAGTGGGAAACCACTGTGTTCATAGTTGGGGGAATTCAAAGATGACAAAGACAAGGCCACCTGCCCTTCGGTACTTAAAATCTGGTGGGGGAATTGGGACATGAATGTAAATAACCCTAATACGAGGGAACGTATTTCAGGTGGCTAGCATAAACAATGTGGTTTAGGTGGTGAGGGTGGTGAGTTATACTTTTGGGTGGAGAAGAGAGAGAGCTTCCAGAGAGAGTGAGCATTTGAGCTTGAACTTGAGGGATAAATGGGTGGTCAAGAGGCAGGGAGGTCAGATCAGAAGTACAGAAGGGTCTAGAGCAGGTGCTTGCAAACCAGAACATGCATCAGAATCACCTTGTGAAGAACTCATTGCCATGTCACTCCCACAGTTTCATTCAGTGGGTCTTGTGGTCTTGGAGTAAGGGGTTGTGGGGTTCGTGATGGGGACAAGTGGGCAGGGCCCTGCAGGCCAGGTAAGGCATTTGGATAGTACTCGGCATGCATTGGGAATCTGTGGAATGCACATTTTGGGGAGAAATGGAAAACATTGAGGCCATGGGAAAGGAAGATCTTGGGTGACATCATAGGACCTTGGGCCTTTGTCCATACAGCAACAAGATCTGAGTTTGGGAGAATGCCCCAAACTTGGCTTGACAGAGCCACCGCACATCTCTGAAGAGACCTTCTCTTAGCAAACCCTCACCTCTCTCTGGTCATCCCTTTATTCAACCCCTGAAAATGCCTAGAGAGTAGAAAGGACTACGTATGGCTTTTTGCTGAGGGGGAGGAAAATGGGGAGAAGAAATGCCGTGGAGAAAATGTTATATCTTGCTTCCAAGATGGTAGCCACTGGGTAGTTGCATGTGGCTATTTAAAGCTAAATTAGTGAATATTAAATACGACTTTAGATTCAGCTCCTCAGTTATATGCCATAGCCACATTTCTAGGACTCAACAGACACATGTGACAATTGGCTACCATCTTGGACAGGACAGATGTAGCATATTACCACCATCACAGAAAGTTCTACTGGACAGCGCTGGCTTAAGTGATTGGCTGAGTGGATTTCTGTCAGCCTGTTCAGGAGAGAGCCAGATGGGAACCTGGTCTCCTGAACAGTTCCCAGCTTGGACCTCTTCTTGCTCTATGATTTCCCTTTGCTGACCTGTAGGTAGTCACGTGCGTGAGAGTCTCCTTGCTCAGAGCTTTGTTTGCTTGCAATGCAAAACCAGGAGGCTCACACCCCAACCCTGGGCCCCACCTGCCTGGCCAGTGTTCTCTTCTGAACATTGTTGCTGAGGCCCCAGGGGCAGCACAGAGACCCGCAAACATGCATTCCCTTGCCCAGCAAAGCTGAGACTAGCGTAAACATTCAAAGGATGCCTTTGCCCTTCCTCCATTGGCGCCACCTATAGGAATAATCCTGGAAATTTTGAACTTGGAGTCACTCTGGAGAGCAACCATTTTTTTAACCTCTCACTTAATGGATAGAAAAACGAGTCTGCGAAAGGTCCCACAGCAACTTAATTGCCGAGCAGGGAGTTGAATGCCGGGCCCCCGCCTTTGATTCTGGTCTTCCAGCACCCGTGCTGCATTCAAAGGGCGTACTGATGTTCTGTGGTTCATCTTGGCTGGACCATTTTCTGGCTAACTTGAAAATTTCCGGCTGTATTTTGGGGTCAGAATCTTTTCCTGTGTGTGCGAAATTTACCAGCTGGGGGAAAAAAAAATCAAAATTGCTTGAACAGTTTCCTGATTTCCCACCCAAAGCTGCTCAGTATTGAGTGGGGGTCAGGGTGACAGTACTATCGAGAATTTGGCAAAAATCCTTATATCCTAGAAAATAAAATGGAGGGGTTAGTGGATGCGTTTATGGCCTTTGAACTTCCTCCTGAAGGATTTTATAGATTCTCTTCATTGTGGGGTAAATTTCATGGCCAGTATTCCCTGCTCTGTTCTCAACCTCTCCCACTCAGCTCTGCCTCGTGTGTACCTATGGATCGTGTCCTTGCAGAGCCTACGTTTTCCATTGAGGCAATCCTGCAAATCTGTTTTTTTTTTTTTTTAAGATTTATTTATTTGTCCTAGAGAGAGAAAACACAAGCAGGGGAGTGGCAGGCCGAGGCAGAGGGAGAAGCAGGCTCCCCGCTGAGCCAGGAGCCCAACGCAGGACTTGACCCCAGGACCCTGGGATCATGACCTGAGCTGAAGGTAGACACCTAACTGACTGGCCACCCAGGTGTCCCAATCCTACAAACCTTGGAAAGAGTTACATTGTGCATTGAGGGGAAAGGGCATTGGGGGTGTTCATTTCCTAAGAGATCTGCTAAAATTATGTGTGTGGTTTAGAGGACTCCCCCCCTTCCCCATGAGACGATGGATGTATTCTGTATCTGTGGGGTCCAGCACAATAGCCACTGGCCACTGGCCACACGTGGCCATCGTGTGCTTGAAATGTGGTTAGCGCAACTGAAACCGAATGTTCACTTGTATGTAATTCTTTTTTGGTTTTAAAATTAATATTTAATTTATTAAAGCCATACCCTTTACAGAAAAAGTTCCATGCCCTTATTCCCCTTATATTTTTTAAATAAGATTTTTAAAGATTTTATTCATTTTTATTTCGGTGAGAGAGTGTGTGCGAACCGTGGAGGAGCAGAGGGAGGTAATCCACAGCAGACTCTGCACTGAGCACAGAACCCGACACGGGGCTCGATTCCAGGACCCTGAGATCATGACCTGGGCCAAAAGCAAGAGCTGGTTGCCCAACCGACTGAGCCACCCAGGCGCCCCTCTCCTTGTGCTTTTAATTCAATGCATATACAGTATTATTCTGTTTGCGTGAGTCTAGCAAATTTCAGCAATCTCGTCCAGCGGATTTTGTCTTCTCTTTGCTTCAACTGACAACTGTAGTGAATTGAACATCACCAAACAATGTAAACTCTATTTACAAATTTGATATACGGGAATTTTTGTAAGTGCTCTAATGGTTGATATACAAGCCTTTCCAACTATTTACATAGCACATAGAAATCCAAAAAAATCAAACTTATGAATATGCTGGGCCTTAAGCCACTTCCTAATAGTGTGTATAAATTGAATACAATTTCAATGTCAAATGCACGTCTAAATCAGTTTTTTAGTTACAGTTTCAAACCAGAAGGTGAACTCTAACTGGCAAAATTGTTTAAAACGTTAAGAGATTAAAATAAATAAATAAATAAATAAAATAAAACCTTAAAAGAATAGAAAATAAATACTCCAAAGGCACGGACTCTTTAATTCAAATAGCAATGCTGTGGGTTTCATTATCTTAAATATGTCTATTATTCATCCTAGATTTTCTCAGAATTTAAAGGTGCTAACCCATTCAGGAAACTAGTTTGTCTCACACAATTCTAAGCTCAAATTCTAATGAACATTTTTTGGGAGTTGAATGAATTCTATGATTGTCTGATGTCACATAATGACCGTGAAGGGTGCTTTCTAGATTTTTGGTCAGTGGTGCCCATAAGATGTTCTAATCCTATTTATTTACTATGTTAAGTATTTATGTAATTTTAGTTCATTTTAATGTACATAGCCATATGTGCTGAGTCGCCGGTCTATTGAGCAGTGTGACTCTGGACAAAACAGGTTTCCATGGTCAAAGTGAAGAATTTGCCCAAACAAGACTTACTTTTAGTGCATATGTGTTTTGTGTTTTGCTCCCTGATGTGGTCGGTCTTTATTTCTGGGGTCTTCGGTCTACTTTTCCTATAGTTCAGGCAGTGGATAATAAGGCAACATATTGCTTAGGGTAGCCCTTTCATATATGTTTTTGGTCACTGATTGTCTAGCTTTGTCCCCCCAGCTGTCCAGGGACCACGGACACGGCATCAGAACTTCTGCCTGATTCCTTCCCAGCTATGCTTCTTCTAGTGCCTGCCCCATCCTCCCCCACTCCTTCCCTTCTTCCTTCCTCTTTCCTTCTTTCTTTTCTATCTTTGTTACTTGCCAGGCGGTCTCATGGTTCAAAATGTAGGTGTAGGGCGCCTGGGTGGCTCAGTGGGTTAAAGCCTCTGCTTTCGGCTCAGGTCATGATCCCAGCGTCCTGGGATCGAGGCCCGCATCGGGCTCCCTGCTCAGCAGGGAGCCTGCTTCCTCCTCTCTCTCTGCCTGCCTCTCTGCCTGCTTGTAATCTCTCTCTCGCTCTGTGTCAAATAAATAAATCTTTAAAAAAAAAATGTAGGTGCAAAGAGTGGGACCCCACCCTGTGAGCTTACATTTCTCTGCACATCTTGGTCCCTGGTGACTGATTTAAGGAGGGGGCCGGGGAGATGGGCAGTGGGAGGTAATTTAGACTGACTGGATTTGCTCCCCTAAAGTCAGCCCTGAACAAAACATGTGTTATTATTTATTCCACTTCATGCGCGCCTTCCTCTTTTCAAAAAGGTTGGGAGTGGTTACACCTGTGGCCAACCTAAGGTTGCCTTACGGGACCCTACGTCTTATTTTTCTCCCTGCGTCTTCTCCTCCTTTTTAGGGTTGTTGGTACTACATACATCACTTGGAACTGCCCTCTCTGGAATTTCAGCCCCTCAAGACTCATTAATTTAATCAGATCACCTAATTGGCACTGCAGTGGTAATGAGTGATAAAAAAAAACCCACGAAGCCAGTGGTTCTAGACTTTTTGCCTTTGTCAGAACTATCTGGGGACCTTGTTTAAAAGAAATGAGAAGCCCCCTTGTCCCCAAGAGTATTGGATTCCACATGGGTGGGTTGGCGGAGCAGGGCTCCAAATGTGTTTTTTTAACACTGTCCCGAGGGGGTTCTGGTGCAAGCTACTTCAAACCCCTTCAAGGTGTCGTGTGGAAATAAGGAATGGGACAGGCTCTGGCGGGGACAGTTTTGGGTCCCACTTGTTTTCCGTGTGACTTTCAGGCAAGTTGCATTGTTACTTTGTGCTTCCTGTTTCTCATCTTCATAATGGGGATAATTGGGCGCTTAGCCCTTTGTGTGTGTATGTAATAAAATATTAATGAAGCACTTAGCACAATGCTTGGCACATCGTAAGTGCTCAGTAAAACTTAGCTGTGATTATGTTTATGACTTTATTACTATAAAATAGCATATTGATGATAGCATCATTAGCAACCTAATGATGTAGTGAAACAGACACAGGCTGGCATATAAGAAGGACCAACAAATGTCAGTTTTATCATTAGAAATAAATACTATCTGCTGTATAGTATACATACTGTTATATTTCTAATTAAATTATGTAGTATATGACTATGAGCTCCTATCTGTGATTTACGTACAAATATATATTATACAGTATATAGATACACAACTGTATTTTAGAATGTTTCGTTGTAGCATAAATATTAAAATTATAATAATGGCCATGTGAGAAAGTTGTCAGTGGGCCTGGCATCTAGTAAATGCTCATTAAATCAGTGAAGTCACCTCCATTGTTTGTCACATTCGTTAGCAATAACAATGGAAAGGAAAGGAAGAGCCACCAGCAGCCTTGAGGGTTTTACCCCCAAGCAGCGTGCAGTGGGCATTTTCCAGAAGACGGAGGGGGCTTGGTTCCACCACACTGCTGGGTCCTGTCTGCTTTGGCCTGAGGGAGACTGCCCTGAGGGATCTGGGGCAGGGAGAGGAGGAAGGGTGCCATCTCCCAGGCCTCCAGCCCTCGGCAGGGCATTTGCCTGTGGATGCAAATCGGTCGGTTACTTGAGACGTTAGCGAGTCAAATCATTCTCTCCCCTGTCAGCTGGCCCCGCCGAGCTCAGCGCCAGGGATGTTATGACAATGGTCGCCCTGGCAACTGTGGGAAGGCGTCGGGCGGCCGGCTGGGCCCCACAGCAGCCAGGGGAACGCAGAGCCTTGGCCACAGAGCTGGGTGGCCCCGGTTCTGAACGAGCAGCACCCGCTGGAAAAGGGTTGGGACTTCCTGGGAGAGGCCTGGCCCCCCCTCCCTCCAAACCCCGATGAACCACCCAGAAAAATGTCCCGGGGACTGACTGTGTGCCAGGCACCGCTCTGCACACAGTTCGGGGCGGGGGAAGCCTGTGGTGCTCTTTGGAGCTGGCATTCTGATGGGTGTGTGTGTGTGATGGTGCTGATGGGGGGCGTAACCATGGAAACCAATCAACAGGATCATTTGTGGGCTAAGGATAAGTGCTACTGANGGGGGGGGGGGGCCCGGGGGGGGGGGGTGTCTGGGAAGGGGTGGCACCCGAAGGGTCGGAAAGTGCCGTTTGTGCCTGCAGCGGGCGGAGAGTGCTCTGGGCAGTGGGAAGAAGCATGGGGAGGGGGGCGCGGGGGGGTGCTGTGGGTTCGGGGCTTCAGCTCTTTGCTGCTAGCCGGCGCCTGGCTGCCAGGAGTCGGCGAGAGTGGGGTGTTTGCCCACAGGCAGCCCTGAGGGGGGACAGGGTGTTGTGGAGTCTGCCTCTTCATCCATGGGATTGTAAGGCCAGTTATGCCACCTTTCTGAGCCTCGGTTTCCTCATGCGTAAAATGGGTGGGCGATGAGACCCTCCCCTAGACACTGCCATGTGGTTTACAGGAGAGATGATTCGCGAAAGATCACTTAGAAGATCCTCAATCTGTCCTGCCGTCCTTTCCAGCTTTCACATTCTCTGCCTTAGCTTTTTTTTTTTTTTTTTTTTTTTTTTTTTTTTTTAATAGCACTTAAGGGGCACTTGGCTGGCTCAGTCGGAAGAGCATGGGCTCTTGATCTTGGGGTCCTGAGTTGCAGCCCCATAGAGGGTGTGGAGATTACTTAAAACAGATTAAACAAAACAAAATAGGACCTAAGCAGCGATGGTTTGGGGCTCAGCAAACCGAACCCCAGGGGCTTACCCGTGGGTCCTAGGGTTTATCTTGGTTTAGAGTCTAAGTGAAAAGTTCCCCATTTCACATTAGAGATTTCAGACATGATTATTTATAGCTCTGTCACATGTCTTGACTTTAAACATTTTTTTGTGTTGTTTATGCTGCTAAATTTACCATCATGCTAATACGGAGTACAGTAATAAGACACTGAGGATGCTCACATCCAGGAGGGTCTGAAAAATTTTTCCATCTGCGGTGGAAGGCGACAGGCTGCCCCCTGGTGTAGACTTGGAGAACTACATCTCTCGGTCCCTTCTCTCTCAAGACTCCTGGGATCCTTCCCACCCCCCCGGGGGGTGGGGGGGCAGAGACCGTATTTTGCACCTGGGCAGGGCAAGGCAAGGGCAGGTGGTGGGCTCAGCATGGCTGTGCTATTTCCAGGAGCCCTGTGTTTCTTCACTCGAAGGTGGAACCTTTGGACCTTTTGCAGTTCAGCTCTGCATGGACTTGAATTGAGGGTGACCTAAAAATAAATTAGGACACCGGGCAGGGTGAGGACATGCAAAGACCCATTTCCAAATGTGCTTCTTAACCTTGACCTCTAGGCTCTTTGGACCCTCTGCTTCTGCAGAGAGCTGTTGCTAAGAGGGCACATGACTGGTAATCAGACCCTGAATTTAAATACTGACCTGGTGTTACTCTAGTCCTGTGGGGTCGGGCAGGATTCCCAAGGCCCTGAACCTCAGTTTCCCATCTGTAGCATGCCAGTAACAAGCTAACACCCACTTCAGCATTGCTGTGGGGCTCTTATAAGGCAGTATCCTCGAAACCATTGTGGAAAGTAATTTATTTAGTGACATAGGGGGATTCAGCTTCCTTGCTGAAATTCCATGAGTGTGGAGGTCAGTGCCTCTCACACCCTCTAGGGTGAAGAATCAGCTTTTTTGTTTTCCTGGTACTTTGTAGCCAATGCTTTTGTAAAACATGGTAAAACAATTTAGTGGAAAAATGAAGGGGACCAAAATATCCAAACAAAATACAAGCCTCACTTTGAAGATATTAGATTCAACAGACAGAAAAGCACTGTCAAATAGCTATCAAAGTAACTAAATGTTCTTGGTTTCTGCACTAATCTGAAGGAGCCTGGCCTTCACAGCCTTCAGAGCACGTGTCTTCAGGCCACACCAGCAGAGCTGAATAGCCTGGCCTACGATGTGTAATTGATTTTGTATCCCTCAATCTTGGTATTGAGAAAGCACCTTAAAACACAGACGCACACACACAGAGTAAATGAATGAATGGCAGGCCTTGCTTCTCCTAGAACAAACACAGAGCTCCCATCATTATCATCCTGGGACATGTCAGGTTGCTCTCTACGAGACCGTTCTCTTAATTTTGCCTCCTTGGGGCCTGTGCTGAAGCCTGGCTGCCCTTTGTTCTGACTCCTCTCATCTGCCCTCATGATTCGTGTGTGCACGTCAGCCTCGTCTGCCCCACTGGGAGGCCCTGCAGGCCTGGTCGGGGGCAGAATGCTCTTTGAATTCCCAGGACCCCAGACAGGGTGTTGTCCCTCGGAGCCACGCAGCGAATGCTTGCTGCCCTCAGGAGCCCACCGCCCTGGGAGGGAGCTGCTCGCCCAGGTGCTACACGGGCTTCCAGAACTAGGTTTCTGCCCGGGTTTTGTTGTGCAAGGATCCCGAGGCTTAAGCTTGTCAGAGAAACAAACGGCTTTCATTCCACAGATAGGAGATGGGTGTTTCTCCCCTGCCTGACTCTCAGTGTCAGTGGGGTGCTTGTGTTTTTATGAATTCTTGGGGCTTCCCCAGATTCACTGAATCAGGCTTCCTAGGGGATGGGCCTGGAAGGTTGATTTTTGAACAGACGCCTCCATGATTCTTATGGTCAGGGAATGGGGGAAAGAGGAAGGTTATACCTTGGTGAGCAGCTAAAGCTCGATGGCCCTCGGTCTCCTCATCTGTAAAATGGGGATATCTCTGGGGTTGTGAGGTTAAATGAAATAACGCATATGAAATGTTTAGCAGAATACCTGATATTATATATATAGTATATAGTATTATATAAAATATATGCTAAGTATAACATGTAGTATATATAGTTATATATAATTTATATATAATTATCAAATGTATAATATAGGGGTATACAGAAACTTATATACAAACCTAATGAAATGGTTGGCATTGTACATATCATATATATGAGATATATATATCATGTATCTACCAGGTACTGTTTGAGTGCGTTTTAAATACATGATTTCATGTAATCTTCATCTGTGTGGTGTCTATACAAATCATCCCTGGCTAGAATTGCTGCATGGATTAAAAATGAACTGCAGTAAAAATCTAAAACTTATTTAATGAAGTGGCTGACATTGGCCATGTCCCACATGCTTTATTGTTGGTAAGTGTCTGATTTTCATGAGGTTTGTAACTAATTATCCTATAAATAATTCAAGCTTAAGGAAAAATGTTTAGATATACATGCCAAGAAATAAGCAAATAAATCTCATCTATGATAACCCAGAGATGGAATTTGATTTTTCTGAACTTTAAATGGGACCAATAATTGGACCTACATCATAATGTCACTGTGCAGACTAAAGGTAATTCATAAAAAGTGTTTATCACAGCATTTGGCTTGGGAAGGACCCCTGTTGGCCGGCAGCTGTGATTATCCGATGCCACCAATCCTGGGGACGTGGTGGGGGAAGCTACTGGTTCCCAGAGGAATACATTCCATTTGGGAAGTATTGCTTGACTTCTGCCTAGTCCAGCTTCACACTCGGGGCAGGTTTTGGGGTTTTTCCCTGCTCAGATGAGCTGTGCTCTTGTCCCAAAAAGTGACTCTCGTTCCCTTTTTGCTTTGAGTGGAAGCTCTGGTCCTGTGGCTTCCCTCCCTGCGTCTCTTCCCTACTCCATCTGCTTCCTGAACCCATCTCTCTCTCCCTCGTTCCTAATGCATCATAGTGGGGGTGCCCCTTGATTCTTGGTCCCGGGCAGGTGTAGGTCCAGTCTTGGGGTGATGGTGAAAACACCTCCCAGAATTCAAGCATTCCTTCGACAGTCAGGAAACGGTGTTTGTGTCGGAGGAGGGCTCAGCCTGCCTTCTGCACAGACAGCATCTCCTGTGATGTCTCAGCAGGCCTGTGAGGAAAGGTGGTATGTGCCCATTTTACAGATGAGAAAGTAGAGGCTCAGGGAGCAGATATGACTCACCAAAGCCTCAGAACTGGAGTTCAGAAACTCACTTCTCCCATAATACCTGGAAGCCTTCTCAAGATGAATGAGGGGTCCATGCCCGACTTTGGATTTCCAGTTCAGTGGGAAGGACCCGTGAGCATCTCAGTGCAGCATCCTGGTAATTGGGGAGAGCTTTGGGCTCCTTCCGTGGCTCCCCAGCTTCAATAGTTTTGTGGATTTGGGTATGTGATTTAACCTCTTGACACCTCAGTATTCTCGTTCATAGAATGGGCTCAGAATTCCAGCCTCACGGCTTTGTTGCATGGATTAAAAATGAACAGACACACTCAAAGCACTTACCCCACTGCATCAGGCTCACTGCAAGTATTTAGTAAATGGTGGCTTCTCTCGTGGCTGTTCTTCCTGAAAACACTCTATCATAGCCAACAAAGATGCCCCCAGCAGACATCACAGAACTGCTCACATCATGGGCTTTTGACCGTGGTATCAAAGGAATCCCTCATGCAGAAGATTAAAAGGAATGAGTTAGATCTGTATGAACTATCAGGGAAAGATGCTCGAGGCTTGCTACTGGGTGAAAAAAGTAAGATACAATTTATGTGAAAAAAACAACCCTGCGCATCCAACCATGTTGCAGAATTCACACACACACACACACACACACACACACACACACAAAGTATGGATGTGCGAAGAGGCATAGAAAAAGGTCTGGAAATATGGACACCAAGCTAGTCTCAGTGGTTACCTCCGTTATGTCCAGGGAGAAGAGGGCCAGCATTAGTGGGAGTGGACAAAGGGAGCTTTGACCTTATCCAAAATGGCCTAGTTTTTTCCACAAGGAAAAGATACACATGTGTTTGTTAAATAATTAATGTTAAAATAAAGCTATCCTTTCTGCAGTACTGTGGCCTCGGAATCAGATTGGGTTTGAATCTTCTCTCTTTACTTTCTAGCTGTGTGATTGTGGACAAATGGCTTAACTTTTCTGTACCTAATTTCTCCATTTGTGAAGTGTAGCTCTTAACAGCGTCTAGCCCCTGGGAGTGTGTGGATATATTGACACGATGCGTGTTAGCCCCTCAGCCTGTGCTGGGCACATGGAAGTGCCCAATAATGATACTTTTATCTGTTATTGCTCTTATTTCATTGATGCTTCCAAATCTAGAAAGGGTTCCTCGACCCTTTAAGATATCCAGTGTCTTCATTATTAGCCAATTATATTGCAAGAAAAAACTGTGATACATGTTATAAGGGAGTAAGTAAAAATAAAATGCCAGGGAAGGTTTTGTAAAGACTTGCTGGGGAAGGTGACATTTGAGATGAACTTTGGAGAAAAAGTCAGATTTCTAGGAGTTGATGGGATGGTGTGTCAGTCGGCTCTGCATTCCAGTAATGCTGCGTAACAAACAACCATAAAACCGTGGTTGCAGACAACATAAACATCTGTTGACCTTGCATCTGGGAATCAGTCACAGATTCCTGGCTCTTCTGATCTTGGCTGGCTCACTCACAGCCAACAACCAACTTAGCTATTGCCTGAGCTGAGGTGGCTGGCTCTGTTTGGGATGTTGGGGAAGATTTGGCTTTGCTCTACGTGGTCCTTCCTCCTTCAGTTGATTAATAGACTAGCCTGGATGCATTCTCATGGACATGGCAGATCCAAGGCAGCAAGCAGAACCATGCAAAGCCTTTTTCTATTGGCTGAAGCAAGAGACTTCATCAACATTTGGGAGGGTTGTGGGCACAGACTCTGCCTCAATTGTGAGTTAATTGTAAGAGCACATTGCAAAGGGTATGGAGGCAGGAGGCATAAAGGAATTGGGGCATCTTTATAACCTCCCACAGGAACGTGTAGAAAGGACGTTTAGGTGGAGGAACCTGAGCAAAATCATAGATGGGGGGACATGTGAGGTGATGTGTTTAGGGAATCGAGTGGAAATGAAAGAGGCAAGGGAGGAGAAATGGACTACAGGTGACCCCTGGATAATGTGTGAGTTTGAATGATCGTCTACAGAACAGTGTTTTCCCAACTCATTGGTTTCACACCCCCATCGAGCTTTTTGCTGTGTTTGTGTATGCTCTTTAAACCAACTCAAGTTTTAAAAACACACATGTATTTAAAAATAAACTTATACAACTATTGCAATGGAAAACTGGTATCCCTTGCCATGAATGGAAGGCAATCAAGAAAATTAACACAAAAACAGTAGTATCGTGGGATGCCTGGGTGGCTCAGTCGGTTAAGTGTCTGCCTCCGGCACAGGTCATGATCTCAGGGTCCTGGGATTGAGTCCTGCATTGGGCTCCTTGCTCAGTGGGGAGCCTGCTTCCCCCTCTGCCTCCGCTTGCCACTCCCCCCTTCTTGTGCTTTCCCTCCCCCCCCCTGACAAAAAAGCAAATAAAATCTTTAAAAAACAACAGCAAACCAAAAAAACCCCCCAAAAACCCAGTGTCATTACATCATGCTCACTCTTGTTACCTGTCCAAGGCTATGAGTCTGTGTCTTGCTCTCTGTTACAAAGAGAGATCAGCACATGCTAGGTGTTAAAGATGTAGCATCACTGGACAGAGACTGTCCCTTGATATATGGTCGGATGACTGGAGAGAGATTTGGAGGGAGAATGTGCTTACTCTGCGACCCATTGTCACTCAATGCCATGCCTCCAGTGATCAGCGTGACCCATACTTGGGAGATCCGCTCTTCAAGAGTGGGTATTTGAGCCGAGTCGTGACTGGCTCCCTGGCTCCTGCCATTCAGCATCAGGGTTCCGTCTGGTTTTGCAGTCTTCTGTGATAATGAATGCTTAATCAGAAGTAGGAGAGACTGGGGCACTTAGCTGGCTCAGTCAATGGAGCGTGTGACTCTTGATCTCAGGGTTGTGAGTTCGAGCCCCACACTGGGTGTAGAAAATACTTAAATAAATAAAAACTTTGGGTGCCTGGGTGGCTCAGTGGGTTGAAGCCTCTGCTTTCGGCTCAGGTCATGATCTCAGCGTCCTGGGATCGAGGCCCGCATCGGGCTCTCTGCTCAGCGGGGAGCCTGCTTCCTCCTCTCCCTGTCTCTCTGCCTACTTGTGATCTCTCTCTCTGTGTCAAATAAATAAATAAAATCTTTAAAAAATAAATAAATAAATAAAAACTTTAAAAAAAGGTATGAGAGACAGGATGTCACTGGCTTTCTTTGACACTGCTTTCTTTGTTTCTTTAAATCAAGAAACCACATTGTTTTTATTGTTTTTATTTATATCAAGAAACCACATTGTTATTTCTTTTGCCATGTTTGAAATCCAACAGCGGCCTATATAGGCATAAAATAATAAACAGTAAAACCTTATTTATTTAGGTAGAAAGCTTGAGGAAGGCTGGTGAGCAGAAATCCCAAATTTGTAGATATTGTTAATGAAATAAGCATGTATTCCTTTTAAGCAATTTTTGTAAGTTGGTTTGATTTAAATCCTATGAATTTCAGAATCAGAATTTAAAGAATGAGTCAGGAAAACAGTTTTTAGTTTAATCCACTCAAAAGTACATTTCTTTGCAGTATAACTGTACATTTTAAATGTTAGAGAAAGGATACATTTGATCTTTAAGGAATATATATTTTGACACAAATTAACTGTATTAGATAAGACTTTTTCTGGTACTTAGAGTTGATAAGTTTGGGGCAGACAGAACCCCTCCAAGGAAACTGTGGCAGATGCTTGTGAGTTTGTGGGGCACAAAGTCAGCCTCATTGCTGTGACATTCAGCACTTTGCGTGAGTCATTCCTTTTAACTGTCGCCACAGTCCTGTGCGGTAGATACACTTTAACCTTCAGCTTCCAGTTGAGAAAACCAAGGTGTAGAGCAGTTTTGAAACTTGCTTGAGATCATTCACAGTGGGAACTAGAGCCCAGTGGGGTTGAGGAGTGGGGATTGGAGCCCAGGTTAGCCTGATTCTGGCGCCCAAGATTCCAGCTTCCCTGATGTCGAATGGAAAAAAAACAAAATTAAAGACTTATACAGTAGAGTCCTCTTTCTCTGGTTCTGTACTGTGCTCTTTAATTTTTGCAATTACTAATAAGCCCTCAACTTAAATCAGTGCAAAGGAAGCAAGTCTGCTAGGCACGCTTACTGCCAGTAAGAGGTGGCACAATCTCAGGGTCCGAGAGATCCATTTTGCTGTTAATTTTGCAGGGCTTTCTTTTCTGTGTGGCAAAGAAAGTTAGAATTCTGAGATCTCTTTTGTCCTGGAACTTACTAGAATAGGTAGAAAGAGAGGTAACCGTCGGAGACAGGTTTCATAGGTAAATCTACCTTGTTTTTGAAAGTTTGTATAGTATTCCATCCTATGGATGGGCTGGAATGCATTCATACTTAATTTTTTGGGTTAGTTTTTAGTTAATTATTAAATTAATCTTAAATGTTAAAATAATATTAATTTAATTTGGGTTCACCTTTTTACTTTTTATTTTTTAAAAGATTTTACTTATTTATTTACTTGAGAGAGAGCCGGGGGAGGAGGAGCAGAACGACAGGGAGAGAGATCTTAAGCAGGCTCCACGCTGAACAAAGAGCCCCACGTGGGACTCGATGTCACCACCCGAGATCAGGACCTGAGCTGAAGCCAAGAGTCGGACACTTAACCGACTGCGCCCCCTAGGCACCCGTCGGTTCACGTACCGTTTTAAACGTTGTTTTCCAGATTTTATTTTAAAGTCATCTCTGCACCCAACGCGGGGCTCAAACCCACAACACCGAGATCAAGAGCCGTGTGTTCCACCGACTGAGCCAGCGAGGCGCCCCAGCACACGGAGAGTTTTAAAAATGATCATGGTATATGCTGTCTTTGCACATTGCTTTTTCACGGAAGATGAAAATCTTGGAGGCTTTCCCAAGTCCATAATGTATCAGTCTACCTTTTCAAGTTTTTAGAATTATTGTGCTGCAGTAATGAGCTAGGCTTTATCCCATGCACTCACATATATAAGTTGTTTTGTAGGGTGGCTTCTTGGAAGTGAGACTATTAAAACTTTGAGACAAAAATCAAATTGCCCTCTGGTGGCATCCTCAGTGGTTTCTCTCATTCTTGCTGACACTGGATAGTATCAGTGTTTAAGGTTGCCAAGCCCATCTGAACATTTTTTCCCGTTAATTAGCAGATAATACATATACCTTGTATTTTCTAATTTTGCTGTAGAGAAGCAAACAGAAAAAACCTCCATCAATCATCTTAATATTTATTATTAATCTTATTAATAATCTTAATGATAATAATTATTAATCTCGGTAATCTTAATCACCTATAATCTTACTATCAGAGGTAACTACTGCTCATATTTTGTTATTTATCTTCCCAAGGCTTTTTCTGTGCATCTACACACATATAGTTTTATAAAATTTTAATGCATTATTTGTACATTGTACATATTTTATGCATTATTTTTAATGATATGCCATCATATAGATATATTTGTAATATACTTACGTCATCCCCTATTGTTGAAGATTTGGATTGTTTCCAATTTTTCGTGACTATTTTCAATTTAGAGCAAAGCTTTGTGAATATTCTTAATTACTTCTTTAGGATAAAGCCCTACAACAGCACTATCCTTAGAAACACATTGTGCCAGATGTGTGCCAGATGTTAGTTTTTACAGAACCAGTTTTCCTTTCTTGTGTCATGGCATCTCTCCATAGCATGAGTTCACGTCCATCTCATTCTAAAAGTATTTGTGGATTTGTGAATATTTTCATGTGAGTTGACTCACGGAGTACAAAAGGATTTCAATGAAATGTTTCTGCGAAAATGCTGTACTTTTCACCTCCGTGACTCATTTATTTTATAGCTGGAAGTTTGTACCTCTTACACGCCTGAAAAGTACAGCATGGGGAATAGAGTCAAAACCATTGTAATAACTTGAAGTGGTGACAAATGTCACTGTGCTTATCTGCTTCTGGTAGCGAGCCCGGCATAAGGTATAGAATTGTTGAATCACCATGGGCGCCTGGGTGGCTCAGTAGGTTAAAGCCTCTGCCTTCGGCTCAGGTCATGATCTCAGGGTCCTGGTATCGAGCCCCTCATTGGGCTCCCTGCTCAGTGGAGAACCTGCTTCCCCCTCTCTCTGACTACTTGTGCTCTCTCTCTCTCTCCGTCAAATAAATAAAAAATCTTATATAAAAAAAAGAATTGTTGAATCACCAGGTTGTACACTTAACGCTAGTATAATATGGTGTGTTGACTCTACTTCAAGTAAAAATTAAAGTAAAAACAAACAAAAAATGTTTCTTCCATGCCTCTCCCTCAGGTTATTAGAAACCCTCCCAGAGAGTGTCTGCGTACAAAGATACGTAAATGTAGACCTTGCTCACATGCATGGGGGAGTATTTTTGTGTAACAGTGTATCTTGGAGATTGTTCTGGATGGGTACGTAGCGCGCTTCCTTATTTCAGGTTATAGCTGCCTAGAGTTCCCTTGTGTAAAGTTCCCTGCATTTATGAGTCTCCTACCGATGGACCCTCAGGGCGTTTTCAGTCTTTTGCCATTGCCAGCAGAACTGTAGAAATATTCTTTTACGGTCATCTTGCCCAGTACGGCGTCCGTAGGTGAGTTCCCAGGAGTGGAGTCCTTGGGTCCGAGGATCTGTGCAGTGGACATGTCCATGCGTGCCGCCAAAAGGCCCCCAGGAAAGGGGCACCCCTTGCCTGCCCCTCCTCCCCGCAGGTAAACCAGTCTTCGGAATAGNGAGGTGGGGGGGGGGGTTGGTGGGGGGGGGGGGGGGGCGTGGGGAGAGTCCTGCTCCTCCTCCCGTGGCTGCGCCTCTGAGACCCGCCCTCTGTCCTCATCTGTGTCTCCACAGAGCAAGCTGGTGAAGTACTTCAGCCGTCAGCTGTCCTGCAAAAAGAAGGTGGCCCTCCAGGAGCGCAACGCCGAGCTGAATGGCTTCCCGCAGCTCCGGCACTGGTTCCGGATCGTCGATGTGCGCAAGGAAGTCTTGGAGGTGACCAGAGACGGCCCCCGGCCCCTGCCCCCTACCCCCAACCAGCCAGAAGCCAGCCCCTCGCACAGCGCATTTTTGCCTGTGCCCTGCACACAGTAGGTCCTCAACAAATATGTGTTGGACGAAGGCACAGAGCATCTCTGATGTTGTCCACGTGGGTTGTTAAGAGTATGTTTCTACACTCAGTCCAGTCTTCTTCCAGCTCTGCCACTCACTCATTCACTCAGTCATCTTGGCCGAGTCACGTTACCTTTTAGACCAGTGCTGTCCAGCAGAACTTCAGCGGTGTTGGAAATATTTTACATCTGTGCTGTCTGATGCGGTGGCCGCCAACCCCAGAGAGCCCTTGAGTGCTTGGATTGTGATGAGTGCATGGGACTGATGAACTGAATTTTTAATTATATCTAGTGTTAATGAATGTGGCCGGTGGCCACCATAGTGGACACCACCGACTGAGGACATTAGTCTTCTCACCTGTTAAGGGGGGTAATGATCATCTCCTCTTCTGAAATAGCTAGAATGATAAAATGTGACGATCCATCTAACATGTTCCACGCACAGTCTGGCACCGGATAGCGTTTAACAAACGTCAGCTAGTTCTTATTGTTGAAGGCTTTGGAAGTAGCAGGAGTGGACCTTAAAGCATCCTTAAAACCTCAAGGGTAGTGAAATTTCCCTGCCTTCTTGGACCCCAGGTCCCCACTGTTTCCAGGGACCAGTCCAGCCCTCATAAAAACCGGTCACTGAATATTCGGGGCCAGGAGTTGTCCTAAGGGCCTTACAGCCAGGATCTCAACTGTTGAGGCTATTCAGACCCTCACAATGATCTTTTGAGGTGGGGACAATGATCCCCATTGTGCGGAGCAAGAATCTGAGGCTCAGAGATGCAGTGACTTCCCCTGTTAGTGAGTGGATGGGGCTGACGGGAGAATGCCTCTCCGAAGGGCTCTGGAGCAGGTGGGAAGCTCTGTGCTTTCTCCTCCTCCTTCTATTGTTGGGGACTCGCTGAGCTGGGCAGACAAGAGGCTGCTCCCCTTTTGCCTGCAGGACCAAGTACCATTCCTCAAGGTGCACCCTTCTTCTTGCTTGAAGAGGCCCGGAAGATTATCTTCCACCTTTTGCCTTTTTCAGACCTTGACCTCTTTGTGAGCTCGCCTGAACCTACCAGATGCTGAGCTAGATGGAGGACCCACACATTCCTCCATCCCTGCCCCTCCACGCATGCGCACTAGATGGTGTATGATTCTGTGTTCCTTTATTTCATTTCCAGGTTGGAGTTTTCATGTGAATGGCCTTAAGATGGAAGGTCACATGTAACTATGGACATTACATTTTATTTGCATGGGCCAATTCCTTTTTAGAGGCTTTGGGGACTACTTATTTATCAAGTGGGGTGAATACAGAGACAAGATCTTCTCAGCCAGAGGTTGAAACCTGGTGTCCCCCAAGCTGATCCTCGTATCTGATGCATAGACATTTTTTGTCTGATACGGTGTTCACAAAAAAATTTTGGAGCCAATATTTAAGAGCGTAGAGTTCGCATAAAAACCCCCCAGGTCTCTGGCTTCTCGAAAAAGCCAAATTGCTGAATACAACGAACTGAATTACTGTCTGGTGGCAAAGGCCTGATTTCTGCTGCCTCTTCGGATCCTGCAGACTCCTGCTAGTTGGCAGTTTTGCTCATTTACCTGGCCTGCAGGTGCCCCAGCTCTGGCTCTTACCTTCGTAAGACCGCTAACCAGAGGATGGGGAGGAGCTGGCCTCCCAGCTCTCTGCCTGCAGCTCCCGCATGCGACCACCAGAGGTCCCCTTTCCGAGGAGGAGCCAACAGTATGGCCAAGGCTCCCAAGTAACAGCCTGGATTCAAACTTACTTGCTGTGTGCATCTCTGGACACGTGGTCTAACCTCTCCGAATTTTAGTGTCCTAATTACAGACCAATGATGATGATGATGAAAGTGCTACTTTGTGTGGTCTTTGTGACATTAAAAGAAGACCCAAGGAAAGACCCTTAAAACAGTGCACCATCCATTTCATTTTCATTTATTATTATCACGTTATTGAATGGAAGTGCATCTGCTCTGTTAGTCCGGGTTCCTTTAGGCTTTGTCCATTTTTTTATGTCGCTATTACTTTCGTGATTTTTTTCCTGTGACCCCAAATTTCAGTGAAAATGGAGTATTTGGGGAGTAAATGATAGGATTAAAATGCACTGGTGAATCCGCAGCATAGAGGAGAATTCTTTTAGGTTGTGAATGAGTCCCTCTAAATGTGATTTGTTTTGTACCTTCAGCTCCTGGACCATCACTTTTCTTTAAGTGGGCTTTGTGAGCCACGTGTCCCTATTTGAGAAAAGAGCTACATGACTAAGTATTGTTTTCTCCTGCTCCCTGCCCTAGTGAGTTGGAAAGGCACTGATTTGGCTTCGTGGCCTTTGCCCTGCATCTGTTTTGAGGCGGAGAAAGAAGTTTTCCTCCTTCTGGCTGCCAGTTAAATGTCTGTATGGGAGGTTGGTGGCAGAGGAAGGGGAAGGTATCTGATTTTGTTGTAATACACAGATATGGCCAGAAGGGGGCAGAAGTATGCCACAATATTGTCCAAGGCTCTCCATCTTTAGGTATCTAAAATTCTTATTTAAATATTGTATGTAAAAACATCGGATACCATTTACTGCTATAAATGAAGGCTTTCTATTTTTTATACATATATGGACATAGATGCATAAATATGCATAAATATGAAAGTTTGGTGAATTTCAAGGTGGCCAGGGACACGTCATTTTGGGAAAGGAGGAGGTGGTGGCTGGTGGGGGGCGATCCTACCTTTTATGTTCTCAGCCCATCTCCAGAGGTGTCCCTGTCCCCACCCCATGCTATACCCCAGCCTTACCACTTTGTATTAAAATGCATAGCCTTGTCTGGTTGGGCTCAGACAAAAATCCAGCACTGAGCTACCCATAGGGTTCTAACTTACCACCCCTTAGGGTTCCTAAACCCCCAATCTAGACCCTAGAAAGTGTGGCCAGGGAGGACAGCCATCAAGAGACTCGGGCTATCCAGTTCCCTCTGCTATGAGATCACCATGTATTGGGGACAAGCCAAGCTGAGCAGGAGGCAGAGGGACATCCAAAGATGAGGAAATTGGAGACCACCCAAAAGGAGTTCAGATCGTACAGTGGGGGGACAGATAATTAACACCATCTATGGAACACTGGCTGTGTGCTAACGATAGGGGCTACCTTACAAAGCATGCGCACTTCAGACTCCCATTGTGCAGGTGAGTAAAGTGAGGCGCAGAGAGCGTGAGTGACTTGCCTGAGGTAATGAGCGGCAAAGCTGAGATTCAAACCCAGGCCTGTTTCCCCTGGGTACCGCTAGAGGGCAGTGTGCAGGCTCAGCCCGCTCTGCTTCCCTCCCGGCCCCTGAGGAGCGTTCACCATCCTCCTTTCTTCCCTCTAGGAAATCACCCCCGGCCAGCTGAGTCTGGAGGACCTCCTGGAGATGACAGACGAGCAGGTGTGTGAGACCGTGGAGAAATACGGAGCCAACCGGGAGGAGTGCGCCCGTCTCAACGCCTCCCTGTCCTGCCTGCGGAACGTCCACATGTCAGGTGAGCAGGCCCTGGGGATGGAGGCTCGACCCCAGCCCGCTGGCCTCGGTCCCTGCAGATTTCTGCGCCTGCACTGCAGGCCAGGATGAGACAGTCAGCTTTGGATGGTAAATAGCACTCCCGAGCAAAGAGGGGATTCGGAAGCCGGAAGTGGTGAGGGCTGCTCTTGGAAGCTCGTGCTCAAGGGAGAGCCAAGGTTGTATGGCATTTGGGTCTGGATAATTAAGGGCCCGGATGTGGAAATCCAGGGTGTGCATAGCTGATCACGATCTTCGTACCTTAGACGTTCTTAAATGCCTTTGCATTTTGGGTCCACATCCATCTAACTTCTTACTTTCTTTACATAAATAATAGACGTTCATTGTAAAATAAGGCAGAAAATAGATAAACGAAAGGAAAAGAACTACCCCAGGCTCTGCCCTCTAGGGAACCTACCATGTCATTTTGGTCAAAAGTTTTGGTATAATTCTTCCAGACAAATGGGTATGTGCGTCCTATTTTTAAACAATAGAATTAGGATTATCCACGCACATTTTGAGAATCCCCCCTCCCCCACTAATTAAATTACCTCCGTGACTTCTTTTATCAGCTTGGGGTCCATATTGTTAAAAAAAAAACAAACGAATTCAACTGGATGAATTGGAGCTCAGTTATGAATTGCGTAGAATCCCTTCTAGCAAGTAGAGAAGTTGCAGAAGAGAGGATTTTTATAGGCAGGAAGGTGGGGCACGGGAGTTATTAGCAAAACAAGAGAGGGTTGTTTCCCGAGAGGTTAAAACTAAGTATGAATTTGCTGTTTTGTGGGGGTGAATCTCCATTTGGGGATTTCTTTCTTTCTTTTTTTTTTTAGTATGCCCCAAGGCGGGGCTTGAGCTCTCCACCCTTAGCAGAAAGCAAGAGTCACACACTTAACTGACAGAACCACTTGAACCTTAGACATTGGGGGCTTTTTTTTTTTTTTTTCTTTTTTCACATCATCTTTCTTTGAACTTCCCCATTAATCGCTCAAACCCCTGTTTGCCGTTATTCGTAGGACACCACATATCGTCCTCGAGTCTTCCTGCTTGTCTCTAGCCTCATGATTTCCCCACAAATTCTGGAGCCTTTGTAGTCCTAAGGGATCCGCTCTGCAGACACCCGCTGAATCTGGCCCATCAGCATGGTTGTTTCAGTTTCCTCCACAAGGTGTCACTGTAGAACCTCAATCTGGAATAGTCAGGCAGCTGCTTAGCCACAGAAGCCTTTGCTGGATTCAGCCTGGAACATTCAACAAGTGTTCCCTGACTACTGTGTGCCAGCAGGGCTGGGATGCAGCAGGGAATGAAAAAGAGAACATATTTGTAACAGGTCACCGGCCCGGATCCCCCGTGCATGCCCGTTTGTAGTCCTTCTTGCTCGCACATCCTCACCAAAGCTATGGTCGTCATCAGAAGGGACCCTGAGTCAGAGACTGTCCTCTCATTGAAGGGTATTTGGCAGCATCCCTGGCCGCCGTTATGATGTATCAGTGTCATTCTGTCTCCTCCCAGTTCCGGTCATGACAAACAAAAATGTCTCCACCTAGTCCAGTGAACATTACCATGTAGCTTTGCAGAAAGTTTGTGTCCATTTATGCCTCTCCCCTCTACTCCACCCCTGTCCCCTATGATACATGAGAGTGAGCATTGAGGTTAGGTTCTTAATTGCTTTTCCAAGTTCATATCTTGCCATCAGAGTTTTGTGAAGTTCTTCTAAGTGAAACTGACCTCCAGCTCTGGCCGAGACAGGTGTTTCTGTCTACCCTCCCGAGGCTGAGCACTCACCTTTGGTGACATCTTGGTCTGGGCAAGACCCCGAGAGGGCCTCTAATCTGGTGGTTTTCAGTTTTGATCAAGATGCACAGAAATGAATCAGATTTACATTGCAGCTCTGCGCACGCGCGCACACACCCCTATGCACGTACACACCTGAAATGAGTCTCATGAAAGAAAAAATTACCATCAAACTCATTCTTACTATGCATGGTACTTTGCATTTTTTTCTGTTTCATTCTGTGTCATTTAGCCAATGCCGGTAATGACCCATCCCTTTCATGTCACACCTCACTTACGGGGTATGAGCCATGGTTTGAAAGACAGTGATCTCTTTGATCCTGACGGGGGAAAATTTTTTTCTCTCTACCCTTCTGGGTCCTTAGCTGAGGTAGTCCCTGAAATAAAAGACAGATTAACAGGAGAAAACAGAGGTTTGCTAACATGAATACTGACTGTGTATGTAGAAGGGCCTTGGGGAAACTGAGTAACTCCTCAGAGTGGGCCCAAGACATCACTTTAAATCACAACTGTAGCTAATGACAACACAGAGGGTTAGGCTAAGGATGTAGGGGGAGACAGTTGTGGGAGGTGACCAGGAAAAGCACAATTAACAAGGGGAAGGTCGTTGTACAGAAGTCTCTGCCTTCTCCACTGATAGAAGTTTCTAGAGATTTAAGACTCACCCTTCTGAAACCGAGTTGGAGATGCCCTTATCCATGGAGGTTTCCTTTATCAATGTCAACGTCTTTTACAAAAGTGCAACTTCTACTTGGGTATCAGAACTTCCCCCCTGTCTGCTGTTTCTTCAGAGTAATCAGCCTAAAATAACCCTTCTTCCAAAGGGACATATTTTGGGGTAGCAAATTCTGCTCCCCTTCGTCCTTCTGCCTCTACCAACCCTTCCCAGGCAGCTTAGACCCTGTCTGCAGTGTTCTGCCTCCAGTACCAGCCTTCTGGCCCCTGGGACCTTGACAACAGTGGCCAAGTGCTGCAGGTTTGCCCCAATCCTACGGCTCTTGGTGCTGAGGTCAGCATGGGGAGCCGCTCCACTCAGTGCCTTGTGGGGTGCATTACATCGCACCACCCAGGGAGGTGTTGGAAGTGAAGAGCTTTGTATTACAGGTTACAAAGAAAGAGACAGGGAGATAGCTGAGCACAGCCTCTCCCAACAACAAAATTGGGGGAGTTTTAAGCTGCAGGTGCGTGTGTATTCACGGAGGAGCTTGGCAAAGGACGGTTCGGTCTAGAATTGGGGCAGAAGTCATCCTAAGGTGACAGGAATCCAGCTTCTAGTTGGTTGAAGTCATGGACCAGCCTGGGTCAGCCTCGGTGCTCTGGCTGTGGTTAGTCCTGTGTTTGTGCGCTCAAAGGGGTTTAAATCCTGTAAAAATGACACAAGAGTGGGCATTAGGTCAGTCCTGACTCCTGAAAAAACACTGGGAGTTTTACCACTGATTTATTGTCTCTGCTGTGGTCAGACTATGTCCTGGCTTGGGAGTGGCTGTTTTCTTACGTTCTTTTGTTCCCTGAAAATCACTGACTGCCAAGGTCTATTTTTTTTTTCCTGCAATTTTAATGCATCCTGGGGAATTTTGTGAGAAACATGCCTGTGTGAATAGAGGTGGCCCGGCATCACTCACAGACCAGCCGGGGTCCTCACATGACTTTTCTAATGTTAAGAAAGCTGTATCTCATCTTTATTTTTCTGGGGACCCCTAACTCCGTCTTGTCTACACACCCAGCTCCGAACTTCCTTGGTGTTGTACTTTACTTCTGCTCTTCCTGTCTGCAGCAGGGCTGCTCAACACATTTTAATTTAAATTTTAACCTTTTGGGAGGAGTGATTTTTAAAAAAAAAAAACCCTGGATGCCTATCTCCTCACCAGACCGTAAGCTGCAGAACGGCAGGGATCGGACCTCTTTTGGCTTGCCATTTTATTCCCAGGCCCGGGAATCAATATCTGGTACACCGTAGAGAGTGAGTAAATATTTCTGAATTAAAAGAATTTTTTAGAAAAGATCATTTAATTATTTATTTGATATATAGAGAGAACAAGGGCACAGCAGAGGGAGCAGCAGAGGGGGAGGGAGAAGCCGACTCCCTGCTGAGCAGGGAGCCCAATGCAGGGTTCGATCCCAGGACCCTGAGATCATGACCTGAGCCAAAGGCAGATGCTTCACTGACTGAGCCACCCAGGCACCCCAATATTTCTGAATTAATACACCTTTTTCCACATACAGCCCCTGCAAATCACCAGGGGCTTAAAGTACATGGCCCTTCTCATGGGTTGCCAAGAAAGCTCAGGATTTGGCTTCGATTTGGAGCTCCAACCTTTCCCGTTTCCTCCTCAAGCCTTCACTGTTGGATACATCTGTTAACGTAGAGTTTTCTAGATCAGGCATGGATTTCACATCTTGCTCCTGGTACCACTGCCTAGAATTCCCTTTCTCTTTGTTTTCCAGTGAATCCCTGTTTATCCTCACGCCCAACCCCTGCCTCAAAGCCTTTGCACTTTGTTGAATGAATGAATGAGCAAATGATGAATGAATGCTCTGTCACCAGCTGACCATGTTTTACAGTGGTTGTGTTTCCTGGCCTCCCTCCCTCATCTGACCGTGACCTCCCCTGGGCAGGTGCAGTTACAAACCCAGCTTCTGGCTCCTGGTTCTCCTGTTGAGGGAAGACTCAGGAAGCTGTTTCATGTGCTTGCTACTGATCTCCACCAGGGGGAAGCAGTGAGCCATCCTTCTTTCAAATCCTCTTTCCTCAAATATGATCATTGGTTCCTAGAAGGTTCCAACTATCTTGGGAGCTGGATGATTCCATCATTTCCTGCCCTTCACTTTAACCAAAAACGTTATCCCAAACTAGGGAACAAAGTAGTGTCTTTGACACGAGACTCTCGTTCTTAAGTGTCACGCCATATTTATTTGCCCTGGTAGCCCCAGCTCTCACCTGGAGGGCTGGCCTCCTGCACAGGGATGAAGTCAGATATTTTAAATTCTGGTGTGGGGGCCCTGGGTGGCTCAGTCAGTGAAGAGGCTGCCTTCGGCTTAGGTCATGATCCCAGGGTCCCCGGATCCAGGCCCACGTCCTGCTCCCTGTAGAGCATGGAGTCTGCTTCTCCCTCCACCCCTCCCCCCTGCTCATGATCTCCCTCTCTCTCTCATGCTCTCTCTCTCAAATAAATAAATAAAATCTTTAAAAGGAATTCTGGTGTATACTGGTGACTCAACACACGTTTGTTAAGTGACTGAAGGAACACAGGTTGTGTGGAGACGCTCAGGGAAGCGGATGGAGACAAGCAAGCTCTATGCCTGGCGCAGTGTGTACCCTCTGCCACTCTGTGTCTCTCTTAGGAGATCAGGGCAGCTTCATTTTAGACGTGTGACTCGAATCTTAATTTTTTCCTTGGGTTTTGGGGATAGCTTTGTTCCCCAGTGTCCAAGAAGCCCCCAAGTTAGGAAAAAATGAACGCTTCTTCTCTTCTCAGAGCTTGTTAGATCAGCTTAGCCTGAAACCAAAGAATCCTCAATTGTCCTTTCAACAAGTTCAGGGGACCCCGAAGCCATGATATCTTAACCTTTTCTTGTCATATCAGGTGTGGCCTGATACCAAAAGAATTCTTTTGCTCAACAAAATTTGTCAAATGCCTGCAATATGTCAGATACTGGTCTGATCTCTGAAAATGCATCCTCAGATGTCTGTCCTCCAGGCTTTCCATCCTAGCGGGGACGGGGGGAGACAGATGATGTGTTATAATCATGATAAGCAAGTGCGTTGTGAAGTATGTTAGAGTAAGTGCAGTGGAGGAAGAAAAAGAAAAGTGGAACAATCTTGGGGGGTCGGCAGTGCTCCCTGGGAACGGGGGGAGTTTCTCCTATTAAATTGTGCCGTCAGGACAGGCCTCCGTCCTCTTCAGTTTTCCTTTCTGTTTTCCCCTTCTCAGGCCTTCGCTGTTTGCTAATGGTATGGAATCTGGATAGACTCTGGTTCTGCCAAATCCTGGGCCTGCCACCTATCAGCTACGTGATTTTCAGTATGGCATCTCATGATTCTGAGCTTAGTTTTCAAAGTAGTGGGACGAAGATGATGATCACTTCCACCCATTGGTTGTTGGAAGGCTTGCAGGAGATGGTACAGGCAAAGCATGGGGCCTGACTTGGAGGAGTCTTATTGTTACCGTTATCATCATCATCATCATCATTAGCACTATCCCTGCCCCCATCCTGCACTCATCATCACACCCTCTACTGAAGTTCTGTCACCATCACCACTATCACCACCACCACCATCCACACTGTCACCACCACCATCCACACCATCACCACCACTATCCACACCATCGCCACTACCATCACTATCATTAGCATCATCACCATCACCACCACCACCACCACCACCACTATCATCACCATCATCATCACCATCATCATCACTATCATCATCACACCACCATCCACACCATTACCACCACCATCATCATCACCATCATCATCACCACCATCATCATCACTGTCATCATCACCACCATCACCACCACCACTATCCACACCATCACCACCATCATCACCATCACCATCATTATCATCATCACCATCATCACTATCACCATCACCACCATCACCATCCACACCATCACCACTGTCCACACCATCGCCACCACTATCATCACCATCACCATCATCATCATCATCACCATCAACACCAACACCATCACTACCACCATCATCACCACCACCATCACCAGGGTCCTCTAGCCTTTCTCTGTCCCCCAACTCTCTTCCCTCTGCCTTCTTGCCATCCTCCTTTCTTTTTCTCTCCAAAGAGCCCCTGGCCTTCAGTTTTCTAATTATGCTTCTCATTCTTTGTTTTTCTAATTTCCCTTCCCTCTAAGCCACTGTCTCCCTCAACATTGCTGCTTCTTGGGCGCCTGGGTGGCTCAGTGGGTTAAAGCCTCTGCCTTCGGCTCAGGTCATGTTCTCAGGGTTCTGGGATCGAGGCCCACATCAGTCTCTCTGCTCAGCAGGGAGCCTGCTTCCTCCTCTCAGTCTGCCTCTCTCTCTGCCTACTTGTGATCTCTCTCTCTCTGTGTCAAATAAATAAATAAAATCTTAAAAAAAAAAACATTGCTGCTTCTTTAGAACCTATTCCCCCCTCTCTGTTTGACTTGATTGTTCTCTAGAAGTGGCCCACTTTTCCCCTGGCCAAGGACATTAAAGCCCAAGCTTTTTCCATAGCACCCAGCCCCATTTTCTCCATCATGATCAGTACAGAGCTGAGGTCCTAGGGTGAAATGGATTTGTTGCGGGAAGAGTGTGTTCCTGCCATTTGCTTCCCTCTCCCCTACGGGCCCATACTGGTAGCCTCAGGCCCGAAAACCACAGGCTCCCTTCTTGAACTTTCCTCCATGGATCACAGCTGCTTATCGTAGAGGAGCTCAGAGGGGACAAGACTCAGAAACCAGAGTGCAGACGCTGTGCATTTCCTTCTCTTCTGTTTCCTCTTTGTCCCTACTCTTCTTGGGCTTTTGACTGTTTTCGAACCAGTAATGGTGGTCATTTGAATCTTCTCTTTCCCAAGAAAAAACCCAGGTCCCAGATAATGGAAGACCTTGTTTTTTGCCTGCCTTTGCTTTCCTTCCTTCCTTTCTTGTGTACTTATTTATCACGCATCAGTATGTATCAGGCACTGTGCTAGTTTCCAGGGCTTGGGGACTTCCTTAGGGCTTCAGGGTGGAGCTATGACCCAAAGCAGGAGGAGGAGTTCTCCTAATGGCTAAGTGGGTGGGGGGGGGGTGGGAGAACACGGAAGTGCCTCGTGGCAGGAGGCAGAGTGTAGCGTGCTAGGCATAGACAGACTGGTGTGACTGCAAGTGTCGAGGAAGGCCAGCCTCCGCGGCGGACCATGGCATGGAGCTGGCATCGCGGGGCGTGGAGCAGAAGATGCACGGATCGCTGTCCGGTTTCCAAGCAAGCACTCTGGCTACAGAGTGGGGTGGTGGCTCACAGCGAGTTCCCAGGAGGCGCAGGAGGAGGCTCAGACAGGCGGGTGTCGCAGCACTGTGAAACGTAAAGATTAAGAAAGAATTCTCCAGATGCTGTAGGGGGCAACTTAGTAAGTTTCTTTAAGTAGCACAGGGACAGGGCCCGTGGGCAGAAAAAGTTGCCCCATTTGCTGTATGAAGCTGGTGATTATGTGATTTGTGCTCGAGGGGGAAGGGACGTGCCGGGGGGGTAGATCATAAATGTCTTCGAATTTCTACTCATGAAACTACTTTCCAAGATGTTTCTAGTGCTTATCATTGAGCTTGACATTAATGATCGGTGCCTTGTACAGGCAGTCAGCAGGCCCTTGAAGAATGTAGCAACCAGCATGTATTCGATCCTTATCGGAGCTCTGCAGGCCGCAGGCCAGCCTTCTGGGCTAAAGATGAGTGCTTTTCTGCTCTTGTACCCCCTCCCAGGGACAGAGAGGAGGCCAGGGTGCCATCGGCAGGCGGGTAGCCCCAGACCCCAGAGGTCTCTTGGGAGCTTGCTCTTCCAGGCCCCTCCAGCTCCTCCTATGTGGCCGGGGGAAGACCGGCAGCTAGGAGAAAAGACAGGATGCAAAATGCCCCGGAAACAGGACAGCCTTGGCTGCTCTCTCGCTCCTTCCCTGTTCGGGCGTAGAATGAAGCCCACTAGAACCCTGTCTTCACCAACAGCCTTCCTTTGACTAGAACAAAGAGTAAGAGCGGTCTTGATTGCCCTATTGTTCCAGTCGCTTCTAACTTTGGGAGGGCTGGGCTGGGCGAGGGAGAACCGGGCCCCTCCCAAAGCCCGCAGGGTCTGGTGTGTTCCAGAGCTGACGTCGTCTCTTCCTCTCATTGTGCACTCTCCAGCCCTGAGCTGGGGGTTCTCAGGAACCCCTTACAGACGTGGAGGGCCACGTTGGGTCTCTCGATGGCAAGTGATAAACACTTAATGCAACCTTACAAAGGCCTCGTTCATTCACTCAATGCACACCAATCTAACTTCCTATCTCAGTCACCACGGGGGACTGGGGACACAGTGAGAGCTGGATGTGCTTCCAGCTCACAGACCTTGTATTCTAGACCTGCGTTGCCCAGTTGAGCAGCCACTAGATTCCTGTGATGAGTAAAACTTATATCCATTAAAACGAGATAGGATTAAAAAAGTCACTTCCTCCATCTCACCACCCATCTTGCCAGTCATCCATGGCTGCGTGTGGCTCGTGGGTACCCTATGAGAGAAGCAGGGTTCTGGGACATTCCCATCCCCGCAGAAGGTTCTATTGGATGGTGCCAGTCTAGAACATATTGAGAAAACAATAAAGAAGAAAAATAGCGAGCGGTGATCGGTTTTATGTGGAGAACTAACACAGGGTGCTGTGAGGGTGACCAGGTGCCTGGCTTTGAGGGGTGGTCGCAGTGGGGGTGTCACTCAGAGCTAACCGGTGAAGCGAACCAGGAGGATGAATGTATTGAGAGATCAGTGCAGGGGAGGATGGCCTTATTGTTGGGTGGGTGGGGCAGGCCCTTGGGAAGGGCCGACTGCCTTTGTTCTGCTCTGATTGCTTTTGGAAGGACTGAATCAAGCCCATCCAGATTATTGAGGATGATCCCCCTGATTTAAAGTCAGCTGATTAGGGACTTGAATCACACCCACAAAATACCTGCAGGACAACCCCCAGATTAATGTTGGATTGAGTGTCTGGGGACTTGGGCTTAGCCACGTCAACCCATTGAGCAGACCATCTCAGTGGGCCTCTCTGAGAAGGTGACATTTAAACTAAGCCTTGAATGACAAGAAGGTTTACCAGACATGAAAAGAGGGTGGGGCGGGGGGCGGGGGAAGCACATTTTGAGAAAAGCAAATGGGTTATGCCAGTCTCCAAAGCTTTCGGAAGAAGCAGCAAGAAAGCTCTCATGGCTGACCCATGGCATGTGCTCTGGTGATTCTTTGCTGTGTAACAACTGACTCCAAAACGTAGTGGCTTAAAACATCCGCTGCTTTGTCATATCTCATGATTCTCTGGGTTGTCTGGGCTCAGCGGGGTCGTTCTTCAGTTGCACGCATTATGACTTGACTGGGCTGGAGCATTCAAGATGGCGCACATGCACGGACGGCAGTTGGTACTGGCTGTGGAGGGGGAGGTCGGTTCGGGCTGTCTGCTGGGGCACCCACATATTGCCTTTCCATGTGGCTTGGGTTTCTTATAGCAGGAATAAGCATCTTAAGAGGGAGGAAGGGGAAGCTGTCAGGTATCTTAGAAGCTAGTTCTGGAACAGGTACATTGTTCCCTCTGCTGGTAACTGTATCAGTGAGGGTCAATTGGAGAGCAGAACCACTGTGAGTATAATGGGAAAATGAGTTTATCCTAGGAATATAGACCTTATACAACTGTAGGAAGACCTGGGGAAGTAAAAGTTCATAAGAGGAGACTGAGGATTGGGAGAAAGGTCTCTAACCTGTCCGGATGTGGGTAAGCGAGCCTGGGTTGTTGGGATCCTCTGGCAGCCAGCATGTCCATCTGTTGCAGGGGAACCAAGAAGAGGGACTGGAGTAGCTGCTTAGGGAAGGTTGTTGGTTCTTTGGAGCTGTTGTTTCTGTGGTTGTGGAAGTGTCTGGTGTGGGATCTGCGGTCCGTGTTGGTCACCAGGGCCCACTGTCAGGATGGAGAGTTGGCCATGGAGTGGGAACGATGAAGGAGAAGCCAGACCAGCACCTCTACATCTGTGTCCTGTTGTCCCTAACCTGCGTCTCAGAGCTTCATAGCTGCTGCGTCCTGCACTTCCCAAATTTTGTTCAGCCTTGGCCAACTAAAACCCGGCACCTATAGAGAAGGGGATTCTGGAAGTGCGGGTGCCAGCATCTCACCAAGCTGACAACGCATTAGCGCAGAGCACGGGGTGGGGGCATCAGGACAGAAGGCACAGGAGAGGGGAGGCAGGCAGGACCAGCTCCTCGGGGGCCCGGGGGCCATGGCAAGAAGCTCGGGTTTCTTTGGAGCAGACTAGAAGGCCGTTGGAGGAGTTTTATGAAGGGAATTGTCTTGATTTGATTTCATTCAGCTCATAAATCAAGGATGAATGGAGCTGGTTTGGGTCAAGTTTCAATCCACTGGCCAATCTCCCTTCTTCCTTCTTCATACCTCCCTTGGGCATGGCCTCAACTTTCCCCATTTATTTAACTCCACCTTACTTTTCTCATCTGTAAAACGGGGATGCTGGTCTTATCTTCCTATGCCACTGTTGCCAGAAAAGAAATGAGTTAATAAATAAACACTTAGCCTGATGTCTGGCAAAATGCATGCCTAATGCATGACTGGCTATGATTATCTTTATTACTTTTTTTAAGTCAGTCCCCTGCCCATCCGATATAGCTGCTACTTTTACTTTCTTGCAGGCCACCTTTGGCCCCTCTCTTGAGCCCCCTGCCACTTCATGCAGGCAATTCTGGCTTTTGTAGGAACCCCCCAGTGAGAACAAAGGGGACCTGGCTCCTGGCTGTCCTCTCTGAACCGAGCCAAGGTCCTCCCTCTCTGTATTCCTTGCACCTGGGAGGTAACAGAGCAGAAGAATTGGGCACAGAACTGAGACTGAACTTGAACTGTGTAGTCTGCAGGGCCTGTACTGCTTGAGGATTGTGGGTTCCATGTCCACTAAACCAGATGAGCTGAATCAGACCCAAACTGACTGTTACGTCTGAGAATCAGACCCCAGCTCCTTCCCCCAGGCTCCCGGCTGGTCCATCTCCAGATGTCTTCATTAGCTTATCACACCAGCTACCCTGACCTGATTGCTTTTCCTTGAAACCCCTGCCTCAGGGCCTTTGCACAGGTCATCCTTTCTGCCGAGAATGTTGTCTATGGCTGATTCCTTGTCATTTTGGTCTTGGCTCAAGTGCCACCTTCCTGGAGCATCCCACCTCCATGTCAGCCACTCACAATCCCATTACTCTGTTTTATGTCCTTCGTGGCTCCTATTTGTTTATTTATTGGTTTGTTTCTCTACTCCTTGCTAGAACAGTGGTTCTCAGAACAGAGTGTGCATCAGAATCCCCAGTAGGGCACCTGGACTTTTAGTTTCAGCTGGTCTGGGCAAGTGCATCTGCATTTTTAAGAAGTTCCCGGTTCTGCTGCTGCTGTGGGTCTAGGAACACCCCTTGGAGAACCACTATGACAGCACGGTTCCAGAGCCTGGCTCAGAACTGTCGAGTAGAGTAGAAAGTAGTCACTGAGTGGTTAAGTGAATGATGGTGGCCCATGATGATAGTAAGAGCAGACACTGCTTGGGTTCTTACTGACAGAAGCGACGTGCGGGTTCATTGACCGGCCACACTGGCTCATTTAATCCTTTCAAAAACCTCATGAGGTTTAGATGCTTATTTTTTCTATTTACTGGTAAGAAAACTGAGGCCCAGAGAGGTAGCCTCCTTGGCCAGGGTCACACAGCAGTGTGTCAGAGTCAGGGCTGGAACGCGACTTATGGGTGGGGATGGCTTTGTCCTTAAGCTTGGGGGTGGGGAGACCCACGTGTTTCCATTTGCTCAGCTGGAGTGTGCAGCCCTCTGCGTGGCTCACGGGGTGGAGCAGCCGAAACCAGAAATGAGAGAAAAAGACATTATTTAGAGCGTATATATAAACAGTAAATGAAAAGCACATTGCACGTTCACAGAACACGTTCAGTTTTAAGAAGCCCCTGCTTGCAGATGACTTATTTGATCCTCACGGACGTATGGATGGTGGGCAGACCAGGACGAGTGCCTGTTTCACAGGTGGGAAAACCGAGGCCAGCAGAAGGCCACCTCCAACTCGCCGCAGAGCTGGAGCTGGAACGGCAGCGCCTGTTCCTGCTGCTCAGCACCGACCCCTTTATACTGTGGGGTGTTTGGGGATGCAGGTGGGGGGCCACATTGCCCCTCCAGGTTGAATCCCCGAGCTGCAGACCTGCGACACTGCAGAGGTGGGTGTGGAGGGTCAGAAGTCCCCGGAGCCTCCTCGGCGTCCTGGGAGGCTCCCCCTTCTCCCAGCAAGCCTTAGTCTCCCTCCGTGAGTCTTTTTGCCCTATTCTTAGCAGTGGTCTGGGAGAGAGGGGGCATCTGATCTTGTGGTATGTGATTATACGTGGAAAGTTCAGTAAATGTGCAGGAGGAAGCAGGGAGGGCAGGGGAGTGGAGAGAAGTGTTCTCAGGTGGTGGTATTATTCGGAACCAAATTTGCTCCCCCCCCACCCCCCAAATGTCCCAGTATCCTGACATTGCGTTACCGGAAACAAGGATGTGGTTCCTGTTCATTAGTCATGCTTTGCACTCAGGTGGCCTTTTGTTGTTTAATTATTTTCCTGAATACCGACTTAGAATCTTATATGACAAGTGCTCAAGCTACGATTTTGGGGAAGGGGGAAGAAAAGGTATTGTTGTTGGTTTTTTTGTTTGTTTGTTTGTTTATTTGTTTTCATTTTGTTTTTTAAGATTTTATTTATTTATTTTGAGAGGGAGTGCAAGAGAGCGAGCAGGGGAGGGGCAGAGGGAGAGAGGATCCTCCCACAGACTCCCCACTGAGTGAGGAGCCCCAGGCTGCTGGATCCCGGGACCCTGAGATCACAACCTGAGCTGAAACCGAGAATCGGGTGCTTAACTGACTGAGCCCCCCAGGCGCCCCCCAAAAGGCACTGTTTTGACCAAATTTACGGGTTACCTAGTTTTTTTCAAAATGGATACATAGAAGACAATTCTGCAAGGAGATAACCCTGGATACTTAGCGTAGTTTTCTTAGATGAGGGGTGATTATTATTTCTCTTTTGCTTGTCTGCATTTTCTATCTCTCTGGGCAAGAAACAAGTAGTTGTGTAACTTCAAAGAAAAACAACATTGAAGGAAAAAACTCCTCCTCAAATCTGGTTTGTTTACCTTGTTCTGTTTCCCTTGCCATACGTTCCTCCCAGCTGCTGGTGCCTGGTTGGACTTAATGTTCAGACCCTGCAGACATTGATGATTTCATCTGTTTATTAACCTCCCACCCCTTTTAAAAGATTTTATTTATTTGAGAGAGAGAATCAGTGAGAGAGAGAGAGAGAGAAAGAGAGAGAGCATGAGCCAGAGGAGGGGCAGAAAAACAGACTCCCCACTGAGCAGGAAACCCAAAGAGGCACTGGATCCCAGGATTCTGGGATCATGACCTGAGCCGAAGGCAGATGCTTTACTGACTGAGCCACCCAGGCGCCCTATTAAAGCCCCTCCTTGCATCTGTTCAAAAGAGAAAACCTCCTGACTGCATGTTTTGAAGTAAACCTTCCTGTGGCTTAGCAACTCCTGATGATGCCTCAAGCAAGACACAACTTAAATGCCACCACTGCCAGGAAGCCTGCCTTGATTGCCCCTGTTCTCATCTTGGCAGTTATCTTGCAGTTGGTTCGATATATAAACCTCCCAAATCAGATGATAAATTCCTAACGTCACAGGCGCCATTTCTTAGTAACAATAAAAATAAATTATTAAAAGCATGCTATGTATCAGGTATTATCCTAATTTTAAGGAAAACTTCACTTATGCTTCAGAACTCCCCCCAGAGAGGGGCACCTGGGTGGCTCAGACATTTGGGCATCCTACTCTTGGTTTTGGATCAGGTGGTGATCTCGGGGTCGTGACCTCAGGGTCCTGAGATTGAGCCCAGCATCAGGTTCCATGCTTAGCAGGGACTCTGCTTGGGATTCTCTCCCTCTCCCTCTGCACCTCTCCCTGCTTGCATGCGTGTGCAAGCTCTCTCTCTCTCTCTCGAATAAAAAACAAACAAAAAAACTTCCCCAGGAGATAGGGACTCATAGTCTTCAGTTTTCAGATGATAGAAAAAAGGCACAGGGAGGGGAACCGAGTGACCCAAGGCCACATGTCCATCCACCAGCAGCGGCCAGGACCTGAGCTCCGCCGACCACACACTCCATGCAAACACACCACGTCTTTAGCTTTCTGTAAAGTGCTCATCACGGTGGCAAAAGTATCATCGAATGAATTAGCAAACAAATGAACTGTCATAATTTAATCATGGGAACTGTGCCCTTGGAGCGGAAGGTTGAAGCATTTTTAGATTTGCCCTGGGAGAGAGAAGTGAGCAGAAGACAGTTTCTGTCTCTGTGTCAGTGACGGGCTCATGGAGTAGAGAGATGAGGAGCAGATAATGAGAGAGAGAGTTCTCCTAAGACGGAGGTGGGCAAACAGCCCCACTGCCAAATTCTACCCTCCGTCTGCTTTTGTAAATAAAGCTTTATTGGAACACCACCGGCCCATTCGTTCACATACATCCTTGGCTGTTCTCACGCTGCAGGAGCAGTGCTGAGCAACATGACAGAGTATGGCCGAGAAAACCTAAAATATTCTCTCTCTGACTTTTTACAGAAACCGTCTGGTCACCCTGGCTATAAAAGACCAGGGGAGAGATGAGTGTCAGCTCAAACAAATGCACATATGGTGGGAACCAGACGGGATCACAGGCTGATGTAAAGAGGGAGGAGGGGAGTAAGTAAGCAAAGAGGTCCCCGGGGAGAGGGGAGTATCGTCCGGGGCGAACCCGATCGTGAGGGTGAATGGCTGTTTGCACAGCGGCGCAGCCTGTGCGGGGAGCTGCCATCTCTTGATTCCTTACAGTACTATGAGCTTAGGGGAAGGAGTAAAGGACACGGAACGGAGGATGCGCATGCTCAGAGAGGTTAAGTAACTTGCCCAGGGTCACACAGCTAGGACATGGTAGAGCCCGCCTGCGCTAAAACCCCTGCCAGTCTCGCCCAAAGGGTTCAGTTTCATCTCTCGGTGTCCTGTGTGCCGACCTTTCTGGTCTGTCCCCACCAGACTGTGGGTTTTGGGGGGTGGGGTGGCGACCACAGCCCATTATCTCTGGAGTTGCTGTCCGACTACCATTTTTTGACCCACTACCCCAATGGGATTCTGAGGTTGGGGGTGCCTCATGCCCCCGACCTCCCTCCTGACTTCACCCCTCACTTGGAAAAGGAAACCCAAAAAGGCCTCCCTTCCCCCAGCCACACGGAGGGCCTGTTGCCTCCTCCAACCTCCGCGTCAGCCCCGTCCTGGGGCACAGAGCTCAGTTTAGTTCTATCATCCGATCATTTTCTTTCTTTAGCGCTTTTGTTTTTTCCCTTCTCTGTCTGGTACTTTGTGGAGGAGAAAGGAGGAGGACGGGCTCGGTAATCGGACCCGAGGACGTCCTGGGTGACTGAGGCTGACATTGTTTTTCAAGCTCTACCTTCTAAAGACCTTCTGCCTTCATTGTCATGGAGGGTGGAGGGGTGGAGAGGCAGGGCTGGAGTTTTGCTTTGAACCCTAGCAGTTAGCGTCCAATCGCCGGTGGGCACCACGCCCTTGGACACTTTGTCTATTGCCCCGACACGCCATCCCACTTGGGGGCCACTTTGTGCTGATGATTCCTGATGGCCGCCAGGAGGCGCTGTCTGATAATCTTCCTTCTGCTCCGCCGCCGAAGAATTGGCTCAAGTGCCCCAGAGAAATACCTCCAAGCCTGCGCCCACGGCAAGAAACCTTGTGGTCTCATCCTCGAAACTTTCAAATAAGGAAAAACTGAGTCCCAGAGAGGAGACAGGCAGGGCTCAGCCCCGGCGGGAAGCCAGTGTGGGCTTACACGCTGTGTGTCGTCCACAGAGCATTCCGTGCGGGCTGGAAGCAGGTGGGTGGGGGGGACTTTTCACCTCTTTTTCTGGCCGCACAGCCTCAGGGCAGGCTTGAGGTTCCCGCCCACCTCCAGTAGGCTCAGCAGGGGTCTTGCCGCCACTCACCTCCCTGCAAGGCTCATGTCATTGTCCTTCTCTCCTCGGTCTCCCTGCCGGGCAGCAAGACCAATTAAGAGAAGAAAACGAGCAACCTTGAAAAGCAGGCTCCAAATAGTAGCTGGTGGAGATGCAAAGGCAGCTCAAAGAGACAGTGGCTTCATTTCCTCAGGAGACATCGGGAAAGAGCTTGGGGCCAGACTTGGGGTGACTCCTGCGGTAGGAGGCTTCCCAGAGCCTCTTGATAAAAAGGCTAAGAAGAGAAGCAGCCAGATTTAAAATCAGCGTCTTCCCCTTTGCACGAGCCCACCCCTGGGACACGTACATAAGAGACACGGCCGTTGGCATGGGAGACCCCAGGCGGCGGGGAACCTGATCCGGCCCCTTCTCCCATCAGAGCCTGCCTTTGAAACAGACATCAAAATCCCTAACCATTTGCTGTTGTCACGAGGAATAAGTGAGATGTTGTGTGCTTTCACTTCTGTCTGGGGCTGCTTCCCCTTGTGCGAGCAGGACCTTACTTTGGTTCTTTAGGCTAGAATGAGTTGGAAATCCTACGACCCAAATGAATGGGCCAAGTCAAAGGTTTCTCTCCCTGTTCTCCTGTTCTGCCTCCGGCCTCCTTTGGGGAGGCGGGGTCCTCGAGAGCTGGTGTGGCCTCGGCTGTGAATTGTGGGGGCAGCTCAGGCTTTTGCCTTTGTCGGGTTGAGGCTCTAAATTTGACAGAGCCAGTGCCCCGTGGATTGGGGGTGCGCAACCTTTTTAGTGTTTCAGAGCAGAAAATAAGTAACAATCACAGTCTTCCTTTAACATATTTGGAAGGTTGGAAAAGTTCCCATTGTCTTTTATAGAACCACGGGACTATATCCCCCCAAAGTGAGCAAGCTTCTAGACGGAGGGGCTTTTAGGCAGGGGATCTGTAGGTTTACATGGGGTCCTTCCTCGCTGAGCGTGGTCTCGAGGCTGTGGGTGGGGGAGCCGGGCTTAAGAATGTGATCATTGTCTGTTAATGACATTGGACCTCACCAGATCTCAGGCCCCCAGGAGGAGATCGTGGCGATCACAGCATATAAAGGGCTGACTCGGGGTTTCTCGACCTGGGCACCGTTGATGTTTGGGGATGGATAATTCTTCGTGGTGTGGGCTGTCCTGGCCGTTATAGGGTGTTCAGTGGCACCCCTAGCCTCTAACCACCAGATGTTAGTCACATACACCCCCCTCCACTCTTCAGCTGTGAAATCAAACATGCCTCTAGACGTCGTCGAAGGTTCCCGGTTGAGTACCACTGCCTGGATGATGTTCTGGCTCAGATGATGACAACTTAAGTATTCTGAGGCCAGATGAAAGCCAGGAGATTTTATGGACTGAGGGTCTGTGAATGCACAGAAAACCATAATTGAGTTGAGAGTTGGGCTTTAGCTTATCAAGTCCAGAACAAGATTTTCCCAGGGGCCCTTAGTCACAGTTACAGGAACCAGATAAAAGCTAGGAGTTTCGATGTGGCTCCTTCCTTCACACACGTACACGTGTGCGCGCACACACACACGTGCACACGCATGCACACACACACACACACACACACAATCTCCCCCTCTTTTCCCAGGGACCTTGTTACAGCTTGAGTTTTGCACGTAGACAGCTCCTGATCATCCTCTTCCTTGAGGAAAGATTCGGTGAAAGGGAACAATAGAGGGCATTGTTCTGGGGGGGCAGGGGGGGCCCGGGGGAGGCCAGATGCTTGGATTAGCCCTGCCCTGACTTCTCTGGCTGTGGGAGTCTGGACGAGCCACATGGCCTGGCTGAGCCTGGTGTCCTGGTCTGTAAGATGCTCGGGGACAGGAAGGGTGGTCCAAAAAATCCTTCCCCAGCGATTCCATGTCTGAGGTTTGACCTTCACACCAGGCTGGCGAAATGACCGCAGTAACCATGTCTCTGTCCTCGTAGACAGCTCTTTGGCTCGTCCGTGCCCTCCGGTTGAAATTACAGTTCATCATTATTGTATCGAGCCCCCATATCAACTGGGTGGCACCTTCTTTGGATTCTTTGAACGTAAGAAACTAGTCTGCACCTTTGCTTTCGTTTCTTCTGCTTGCAACAGAGGCTGTGGGCTGGCTCCTTCTTCCGAGTCTCCGTTCAAAGGCTGCAGGAAGCACTCAACACACGGGAATAGTATGACTATCTGTGCCGCACAGGGAAGCACGGGGGGTCAGAGGGCCCAGGGAAAGACCTGAATGGAGCCAAGCGAGTTCAGGGGCACTTTCTAGAGGAAGGACCGGCTACGTTTTATTCCAAGAGGGACAGACTGTGTTTGGACTTCCTTGCTTGCTTCCTGAGCTGGTGATTCTGTTTTCTTGCCCACCAAATACCAAATCTCAAATCTGCTGGATGTGCTTTCTTTCAAATGATCACAGCTCAAAAATTCTCGCCCCCTCCTGCAATATCTTTCTGGATTTTTTTTTTTCCTTTCAATATCTTTTTGGACCATTTTGTGTTGTAAAAGCTGTCTGTAGACTCTCAGTGCTGATGCCTATAACATACACATTCTGGGGGAAAGCATGCCTATCTCTTTCTTTCTTTCCTTTTTTTTCTTTTGAAAGAAGAAGGTAGTATGTAGAGAAAATGCCAGAACATTATCCAACTACATCCGTTTTCCTTTGATCCTGTACCAAAGACCAGAATGTGAAAGAGGAATTTAAATGGAATTCCTTATAACCCTGACCCTGGACTTTATTCAGTAGTGCCCTTCAGCTCCTGGCTCGTGCCACTTCTATGACAAGAAACTGAAATTTGGGCTCAGGGACATTACGACATCAGCGCAGGGCCAGACGTGTTGGAGTGGAGGAGACCGGAGGTTTCTTTATGAAGGGAGGGCTTGGTGTCCGGTGGATTTTTCCAAATATTCACGGTGCCAATGTATGTGGAAGGGAGGATTTAACCCCTCCCTGCCCCCATCTTTTGTGCGTCTCTCTCTGCGTGGAAATGTGATGTTCTTGCTGTATATGAGACATTGCTCCATCTTTGGGACGCTAGACACGTGTGCTAGGACCATCCATGCGTGGCCTCCTTTTATCCTTATCGAGACTCTGTAAGGTTGGGGCTGCCCTGTTCTTTTTTTTTTTTTTTTTTTTAAGATTTTATTTATTTATTTCACAGAGGGAGAGAGATCACAAGGAGGCAGAGAGGCAGGCAGAGAGAGAGAGAGGGGGAAGCAGGCTCCCCACTGAGCAGAGAGCCTGATGCGGGCCTCGATCCGAGGACCCTGAGATCATGACCTGAGCCGAAAGCAGAGGCTTTAACCCACTGAGCCACCCAGGCGCCCTGCCCTGTTCTTATAAAAAGGGAGGAGATGGTCTTCAGAGAGGTGGATGAATTTGCAGAAGGATGCACAGCTTAGACAAGTCATGAAGTCAGCATCGCCCTCGGGGTTTGGGGGGTGACCACTGCTTTACACCACTCCTCGAGGCTCTGAAGGTGAGAAAGGAAGGGGGCGGCATTCCCAAGAACCAGGTGCTCTGCAGAAGTCACCGAGGCCTGCTGACAGAAAGCCAAGGCCTTCACCGCTTAGATGAGACTTTGAGGAACATGAGCCACTGGGTGGCGGTGACTCGCTGGCCCACGTCCAGGTGATACTGGTAGTTTGATGCCCTACGAGTGGACTGTACCAGAAGCACTCAGCAGGTGGGCCTGGAGGGAGAAGTAGGAGAGGCCCTGGAGGGGGCGAGTGAAGCCAGAAGGAGGGGGGCCAAGGGCTGGAGTCTGAAGGAAAGTCCTGCCCTGGGATTTCAGGCAGCTGCTGGCCTGACCTTGGATCTCTAGTCTCCAAACAAGCATCATCCCACTGCGTGCTGGCTTTGCTGTCACATGGTGCTGGTCTCAGACTCTGGGTCCCTGTACCTGACCTGCTTGTAACCTTGGGAAGTCCGTTTGCTCCTCCAGTCCTTGGTGTCCCCATCTGCACAATGGGGATGAGGCTGGGCATTTGGGTGAAGCTGCAGAGGAAGGACTGTGTGAGCAGGGAGCACCCGATGGTTAGCAAGCTGGAGAAGGAGCAGCAAAGCAGGCAGGGGACACAGGTCATGGTGCTTGAAGATCAAGGTGAGCAGGAACAAATGTCAGTGTGGACACCACTGATCACCTGCTTTGCATTCTGTGCCTGCATTGTGGGTTCCATGGCTTCTTGGGGCCACAGAATGTCCCTGGCTCTCTGACCCACCAGCCTCCTCACGGACTGGGGCTGTGGGCACAGTGTCCCATGGGGGGAAACAGCTCAGGGCAGAGGATCCTGGACTCAGACCTGAAACTTGCCTCAGATCCCTTGTGCCCGCTTCCTGGCTCACCAAAGGAAGTCACATCGCTCAAGCTCTGGTTTCTCCTTTTTAAAAAGAGGGTTGAAATTCTTGTTTTCCTTTCCTGCCAGGACCTTGGTGAGGACCGAATAAATGCCAAGAATTGGAGGGGCCGTGACGGCTGGCTCCGCAGCCTCAACGTCATCGGGGCCATTAAGAAAGAAGAGGCAGAGGCTCTGGGTTGAAATAAAGTCCTTGAGTCTCTGGTTACCAGGGAGGCTTCTAGAAAGGCAGCAGTAGTCAAGAAACAATGATATTTTAGTGTGCGGTTCACGTGCGTACTCAGCTTTAACAGGCATTTATTAAACACCTACTGTATTCCCATCCTCATGTGAGAGAGCCCCCAGCTTTGTGGCCCTGGATGAGTTGCTGATCTCTCTGCGACGTCATTTCTGGCATGGAAATTTGGTGGTAATCTCTTCCTGCTTCTCGGCTTGCTGTGAGGACAAAATGAGATTAAATATGCAAGGCACAGTGCCTGGCACAGACTTAACTGTTGCTGCCGGATAGCTGGTCCTTGTTCCTATTATTATGGAGCTAAATTATTGTTACTGTTCGTTGTCTTCACCAGTCTGATCTCATTTAATGCTTCTGGCAGTTGTGCAAGGGTGACTTGCCTTCTCTTTCGATGCCACTTCATTTTTGCACGCTGTCTTCCGTGTGAATTGAGTGCCTGGCGTTCACGGCCGCAATTTATAGATGAAGAAAGAAATACAGCCGCCAAAGCTACATGCGGTGGGCTCAGGGAGGCAGGAAAGAGGCTCCAGGTGGGTGTGATGCTGGCACAAAGCTTACCACCCAAGGAGAGAAATGCCCAAGTGTTGGTGGAGAGAGACTGTCAGCCCAAAAGTAGGGGGAAAGAGAAAGGAGCTGCGAAATAACCCCAACTTTCTTTCTGAGTGCGTTTGTTGGGAAAGGAAAGAAAGAGCAAAACAAAATAAATTCTGTCTGGGCGGACGTGATTTAACGTGACCAGGGGCATATTGACAATAATATCAGGGAGTTTCTTGCTCTGGGGCAAGTATTTGGACTTTTCATGCTCCGCCGGTTCCCCTAGAGACAGAGGCACGCGCCAGAGGAAGTTGGATTTGGGGACATGTCACATCTCTTTTCTTTTACAGTCAAGAAATCTATTTATTTAATTAAATTTCCTTCGAGTTCGGTTTTTCCCTTGAGCTAATTTTCTCTTCTGTTTTCTTTCTTTCCTAAGCCATCGGTCAGGGCAGAATTTATCAATGGGAATGACAGTATTGGTAATAATGGAAAAACATGGTAATAAAACCCACACAACACCCACATCCTCTGTCATCTGAAGTCTGTGAAGTCAGCTTTGTCTCTTCAGAGGAATCTGTTGTTGGCTTGTAGCTTATTTAGATCTTATTTTCATGGCCGCCTCAAGGGTTTGAAGCTTGAGGTCTCAGGGAGTTCTGAGAACATCTTTTTCATCATCCAGAAAGTATTCAGGCTTTCCTTGGAGCTGGCAAACCCTCCTTCCTTCCCTCCTTCCATTCCCTCCCTCCCTCCCTCCTTCCATCCCTTCCCTCCCTCCCTCTCCTGTCCTCTACCAGGGTGGCCCAGATCTCTCTGAAAGAGAGAATGACTTGCTAAGGATGAGCCTATCTCCTTTATGCCACTTTGAGACACATTAAATAATCTAATTTTTAATTAAATAATCAAATCCAGGGGTTGACACACTGTGTCCTGCAGGCCAAATCTGGTCAGCTGCCTGCTTTTTAAAATAAACTTTTACTGGGGCACAGCTATACCTACTCACTTATGTGCTGCCTGAGGCTTCTTTTTCTCTACAAGGGGCAGAGCTGAGTTGCAACAGAGGTCATTTGGCTCCCAAGGTGAAATGATTGCTGTCTCGTACTATACAGAGAATGTTCGCCAGCCTCCGTTCTAGTCCGTGGGTGTGATCCGCTATGGTTTTTCTGCTGCTGATGCTTGTAAACAAGTAGGCTGTTTCAATTATTTATTCCTCACCCATTTAGGAAACACTTTTCTTTGTGCCAAGCTCCATGTTGGTACAAGGAGTATTACTTGTCTTTGAAGAATTATTGCAAAGTAGTCATGCAGAGGACTGTGTTGATTGCAGTGGTGACTTAAAGGTGGTAGCAGCAATGTTTCAGAGGTTGAGTGCAGGAGAAAGCTGAGGAAGCCTTCATGGAGGAGGAGACATTTGAGATGGGTATAAAAATGGGAAGTTACCTAAAAGCTGGCAGGTCATGACCTCCCAGGTATGGGAATAGCCTGTAGTGAGGTGTGTAGTTGTGACAAAACGAGACCAGCTCAGGAAGTGGAAGTCAACCTGGAGGAGGGTTTGGGGGATGAGGGAAGGACATAGGGGAGGGGGCCATGTGAGGAGCACTCTATGAACTTCTCTGTGTTAATTCCATGGTGATCAGCTCCAAACTACAGCTTAGGGGCAGTTGACAGGATTCATTAGATGGGGCAGGGAGGGGAGGGGACACCCCAGGGTCACTTCATCTGCAGGTAGCTTTGGAGCTGACCGATCTGGATTCAGGTTGACTTTCCACTTTTATACCCATCTCAAATGTCTCAGAGGTCTTGCAAGCCCTTCAGAATGACTTCGTCTTTTTGGAATTTTCTCCTTGCCTTCTGAGTTCAGTAGAAATGTTAGCACTAGAATTATCCAAGGCACAGTTCCTGTTACCACAATAGAGGGCAGATGGCAGTGGGGAGACTGGCCAGGGCAGAAGGACCTGCAGCGTGGTGCATTCCATAGAATGTCTGGGCAAGTCCCAGAGGGACAGCCATGTGGTCTGGATTCCAGATGCCCTTTGAGGGCCTGAGGTCAGGGCTGAGAGGTCCCAGAGTTGGCAAGATTGGGGTCAGTAGAGCTCAGATGCTGACTGTCCTTGTAACTCAGGACAGCTTGGCCATAAGGGTTGGTGCACGGTTTTCTCATCTGTGAAATGGGGACACTTGTAACACTCGCTTTTGAGGTTCTTTTAAGAATTCAGTGAATTGTAATATATAAAGCAAGTGCTTGGTATATAGGAAGCACTCAATAATGTGGTTTAGTAATTAAAAAACTGCCCAGGGAAGCATTTTCTAAATGACATTAGGGGTTTTACTTAAAAAAACCCAATCAAACATGTTTCTTTCCTGTAGTGCTTCTTGGTGTAGTTAGTAGTTGCTATGCACTATAATTTTACTTATAACAGCATGGACTTGGACTTGCTGTTATAAGTAAGTGGACTTATTCCACTTGGACTTGGCTGCGGCTTCCTGGTTCCCCTGTGCATATGTTGAGACAAGAGTCTTATGAAGCAGGCTTTGGGAAATGCCATTTAAGGAAACTGTTGGCATTGGGGTGATACTTCCTGAGGACTTCCTCTGCGCCAGGCACTGTGCTAGGCTCTGGGAACACAAGAGTGAACATAGACCTGGCCTCATGGACTTTGGTGATAGCTCCTAGAGTTAACATGAGAGTCCTGAGCTGCTCTGCTCCTCAGGGTCCAATTCTATAAAATGGGGACAGTATGAATGCCTGCTGCATATTATCTCCCCAGGAGGTTGGAAAGATCGTATGAGATACCGGCTTGGGGAGGGGTTAATGAAACGGGGCCGTGGAAGGTCATACATAAGCATAGTGCAGGAACTAAGAGCGTAGACCCTGGCCTCAGTCGGCTGAGGTTGGAACATGAGCTCTGCCACCTTCCAGCTGTGTGACCTTGTGCAAGTACCTTAGCCTCTCTGTGTCTCTGTCTTTTCTCCTATGAAATAAGGAGAGTACTCCTAGTACCTCATGGGGTTGTTACGAGGATTTAATAAGTCATAAAGCACTGGCATGTACAAAGGGCTTTGTAAGTATTACAATAACATTAATAATAGCCAACATTGACCAACTGCAGCACAATCCACGGATTGTCTAATTTACTGCTCACAATGAGCTTATGTGATAAGTATTATTATTATCCCCATTTAACAGATGAGAAAACTGAGGCTTATGGTTAAGCCACTGCCAGGGGTTCATAACTAAGAAACTAAGCCTTAAAGCTGGTTAACAGACTCCAGTGTCTGGGATCTTAATTACTGTCCCCATGCCTGTGTGGTTGGGCTTATCTTGGAGGCAAGATGTGGCCACCAGGCAGAAGTCCAGCTTCCAGGGGGGCAAGGAGAGGAGAGCCCAGGAGCTGCTGAGGGGGTTGGCTGCCTTTGGTTGAGCATTTCTGAGGTCACCCAGGTCCTGGTGTTCAGACTTCTGGGAAGAGGTGCACCTTCCCCTTTCTCTTTCACAGATACAGAGCTTGATTCTCTTTCTTCCTCCTCTAGACTTTGTAATGGCTTCTTGAAGTCACAAGTCGAGTTCAGGGCTCCTGAGAACAGATCTGTAAAAGAGCTACTTTCCCTAAGAAAATGGGAGCCCTAATACTTTAATCAGTTCTCTCTCTCTCTGTGTGTGTGTGTGTATTTTTAAAAAGATCTTGCCAAATGCTAATACCTGCTTCTGGTAATGTCAGGCAGTGATTCATAGAGGTCACCCTTTAGATTTTATGTGTCTTTCGCTTGTCATCTTCTGAATATTTTTGAGAGTGGGGCACTTGACCCCCTCCCTAAGAAGCAGTGTATTTCAAAAATGCTTTTGTTGTTGTTGTTTGTTTGCCTATTAGAGTGTTTTTTTTCCCCCTCCTGTCTTTTAAAATCTCCCTTTTTCCTCCTTCCCAGGCCTGGTAGCCTGACCCTGCCTTGCTTATTTATGAGAGTAAAACAGGAGCAAACGAATGCCAGCCCCCTAGGGGTGGGATGTTGCCACAGCTCTGGCTAAGGCTGCAGAGCAGAATTGCCATGGCCTTCCCAGAGAGAGAATTTAAGTCCTTTAGCACCTGGAAGGGTTGTGCATCTTCTCTGCGAGCACTGTGGGCTTTGGGCTTTGTCAGTGGGTGGCTGAGCACAGGTAGAGGGAGACTAGGTCAAGGGTGCAAGTGTCCTGAGCATTGGTTGGAAGGGAATGGGTACATCCATTCTTCCTCCCTCCCTCACCCACCCTTCTTTCTTTTGTCCTCTCCTTTGCTCCATCCACCCATCCATCCATATATGTATCCATCCACCCATCCATCCATATATCCATCCATCATCCCTCCATCCATCCATTATACATCCATTCACACATCTAGCCATCCATCCATCCATATTCCACCCACTCATCCACTCATTCATCCACCTATCCACTTATCCATCCAAACATCCAACCATCCATCCACCCATCCATCCATATATCCATCCATCCATCCATCCATCCATATTCCACCCACTCATCCACTCATTCATTCACCTATCCATCTATCCATCCATCCTTCCACACATGTCTCCACCCATCCATTCATTCAACCCATCCCCCCAACCCCCCCATCTACCCATCTATTTACTCACCCACCCATCTTCCATCCACCCACTCATCTGACTCTTTGCCCATCTGTGCATTCACCTGCTCATCCATTTGTCTACCCTCATCTATTTTATGGGCACAGAGTCCCTTCTGTGCACCAGGTGCTCTGCTGAGTGCTGGAGATTTAGAAATTATGAACAAGACCCCTGCCCTTGTGGACCAAACTGTCTAATGAGGGAGGCCAACCATTAAACAAAGAAATGAGATGATTTGAAAACCTGATAAACACTTTGAAGAAAGTAATGAGAGAGCTGTGTTTGGTGGAGTAGTCAGAGAAGGTTTCTCTGAGGAAGTAAAACTTGAACTGAGCTTTGAAGAATGTGAAGGGGAGAGGAAGTGGCATAAAGAGTTCTCTAGACTGAGGGAATGGTTGCATGAAGGGGGGAAGTGGTTCCTGCTTGAGGAATTAACTAGAATTCTCTGTGGCTGGGGCTCCTGCCTCCACGCCCTATCCATGTACCCATCCATCCATATCCATACCCATGCATCTATGCATCCATTTGCCTATGCATGTGTCCATCTTTTTACCCAGATATCTATGCACCCATCCATTCATCTTTGTGCACACCCATGCACCCATCCATCTTTCCATCTGTCCACCCATGCACCCATCCATTCATCCATCTGTCCTTCCATGCACCCATCCATCTGTGCAAAAATCCACTTACCCATGCATCCATTCACGTATGCATTTATGTACCCATCCCCCCATCTATGCATCTAACAGACATTCATTGACAACCTACTATATGTCAGACACATCTGTTTTCTCTTACTTGACCTCCTAACAGCATAAACTACTGACCACTTTTTCCTTTTGGAAACTTTCTCTTCTCTCGGCTACCAAGAAAGCACGCTCTCCTGGTTTTATTTCTACCTTATCTGGCCCCTACCTGCCTAAAACTGAATTGACTCATCTTCTAGAACCCAGAATTGCTCTTCCACTAGACTTTTTTTCTTCTTAGTAAAGGGTGGCACCATCATTCTAGTTGTTTAAGTTGCAGATCTGGGAGTCGTTCTGATTCCAGCCATATCCCCTCTCCTCATGTGCTGCGTGTCCTCAGGTCATGTTAATCCTGTCTTTGAAATGTATGTCAAATCTGCCTGCATCTCATGGCCAGGACTCCAGTCTGGCCTGGAAGACTGCAGCAGCCTCCTGTCTGGTTTCCTTGCTTTCATACTCCACTGCCCTCTCCACTTGGAACCAGATTAACCTCATAAAATCCTGAATTGAGTCATGTGATTTCCCCCCCCCCCCCCCCCCCCCGCCTACCTCAATGGTCTCATATTTTATTTTCTCTCTTACTCAAAATCACTCAGTCACACTGACCTTATTTATTTGTCAGTTCTTTGAATGCTTTTCTCCCCTCAGGGCCTTTGCACATGTTGTGTCCTCCATCTGGAGCCTTCTCTGCCTTCTTTCTCCCTAGCTGACTCCTGGGGAACTTCTACTTTCTGGCTTATAAGTTTTTTACTCTGGAGAGTCTTCCTGTCTCCCCAACTCAAGAGAGCACCCTTCTATTTTCTCTTGGGACACCGTGTTGCTTTTCTTTGTAGCACGCATCCAAGTTTTTAGTTACATATGTATTTGTATACTTATTTGTGTAATATCTGTTTCCTAATACTGTAGAGTGCCCTGGGGCCCAAAACCATCTCTGCTTTATTCACCATTGGGTCCCTGTCACTTCTCGCAGAGACTGGTTCTCAGTTAATATTTATTTATTTATTTATTTATTTATTTATTTATTATTTATTTATTTCACAGAGGGAGAGAGATCACAAGGAGGCAGAGAGGCAGGCAGAGAGAGAGGGGGAAGCAGGCTCCCCGCTGAGCAGGGAGCCCGATGCGGGCCTCGATCCCAGGACCCTGAGATCATGACCTGAGCCGAAAGCAGAGGCTTTAACCCACTGAGCCACCCAGGCGCCCCTCAGTTAATATTTATTAAATTAAAATGAAAATGTTCTCAGGGAGCTTATATCATATAAGGATATTGTCTGTTCACCTAAAAATATACTAGGTAATAGGAAGTTCTATAAAGATAATTCAGACAATAAAAGTATCTAACATGGATTAATTACTCTGTGTCAGCATGGTGCAAGGTGCTTTCTATGTATTATCTCATTTAAACCCATAGCACTCACTGTGAGGTAGGTTCTCTTACTATCCCCATTTTACAGATGAAAAGATTGAGGCATAGGAATCCGAGCTTGGGGACGCCTGGGTGGCTCAGTCAGTTAAGCAGCTGCCTTTGGCTCAGGTCATGATCCCAGCGTCCTGGGATCAAGTTCCACATTGGGCTCCTTGCTCAGCTGGGAGCCTGCTTCTCTCTCTGCCTCTGCCTACCACTCTGCCAGCTTGTGCTCTCTCCCTCTCTCTCTGACAAATAAATAAAAATAAAATCTTAAAAAAAAAAAAAAAGGAACCCGAGCTTGTTCTAGTGCTCACACACATTTCATGGCCAGTTTGGGGTCTGGACCCAGATCTGTGTGATTCTTGAGTTCTTGCCTCTTCATCTCAGCTCTATAGGATTTTCACATACCGAAGCTCAGTACAGGTTTTCAGACTGGGGAAAAAGGGTGGTCTTGGCTGAGAACTTGAAAGTTGTTTTGCTTTCAGGCAGGGAGGTAGACCAGATGAGCCACACCTGGAACTCCAGCACTGGCATTCCTGACAAGGTCTTACATTGTAGATAGTGTCATGATATTTTTCCACACTTATTCTGACTGCTGTCAAGTTTTGTTGCAAATCTGAGGGCGGTCTGTGGCTGGTGGACATCTGGTTGGTGGGGGCGGGGGCACTGTGCTTCTCTGCCTTTCCCGTTGGGTGGGCTTGGGTAGGAATGTGACCTTGCTCTCTGCCCGAAGCCCTTCCATTTCTTCCTATTCCTTCTGCCCCTGGGATCTGGAGCCAGAGCCTGGTTTTCAAATTGCAAGATAACGATTTGATTTAGTGATTTATCTGATTAGACTTAAATGTATTTATTACATGCTTAAACATATTCCAGGGAGCTCTGAAAATGAACCGCAGGACTGTCCTGGATGAATTTCCGGGACCCACTGGAGCAAGTTCAAGAAAAGCGTAATCTACTTAGAGGGAAACAGAAGCAGGCCCTAATCCAATCGGCATCTGTGTCAGGCAGCGCATCCCCCACCTCCTGACCACAGCCTCTGTGCCCCCCAAACCTCTGTCTGGAGGGGACATTAGCGCTCCCCTGGATTCACCCTCCCCGAGGACCCGTATGGAGAGAAGACCTTACCCACCCTTTATTTATGGTCTTACAGTAATCTTTATTTCCCTTTTTGATACTAAAATCATTTTTATTTGCAAAAATTCGGGAAAAGAAACATGCAAAGAAAGAAAACCAAAATCACCTATCATAATCTTGTCCAGATTCATATTTTATGGTGTCTCCTTTCGATATTCAAAAATGCTCTCAATATTACCCAAGTAACACAGGATTCCTTTTTAACTGTGATAATTCTTGGGCCTTTTTTTAAAGTGCATTTTTAACAAAATCGGAGAATATCAAATTATATAGATTCTCTTATATCCCTTTTCCTTCACTCTTTTTTTGTTTTTGAAGAGGGTCATGCCATTAATTAGCTTTTCAAAACCTCACATGTAATAGCCACACCTTGTTTCTTCCTGTGGATATGGCGAATTTGCATAACCACTGTTTTTTTTTTTATGTTCAGCACCCGGAACATCTTTGTATCCTGGTGTCCTTATATTATTTACTGCCATTCCCCTTTTTAAAAAGATGGTCTATTTTTTTTTAAAGTTCTATTTATTTATTTTTTTAGTAATCTCTATACCCAACGTGGGGCTCGAACTCATCCAAGATCAGGAGTCTCATGCTCTACCAGCTGAGCCTGCCGGGCATAAGAGATAATCAATTTTTTAAAAAGATTTTATTTATTTACTTGTCAGAGAGAGAGAGAGAGAGAGAGCAGCAGAGGGAGAGGGAGAAGCAGACTCCCTGCTGAGCAGGGGCTCGATGTGGGACTCAGCCCTAGGACCTGATCATGACCTGAGCCTAAGGGAGATGCTTAACCCGCTGAGCCACCCAAGTGCCCACGATAGTCTATTTTTTAAGAGCTTCATTGAGATATAATCAGCATGTAATGAACTGCACAAAGTATACAACTTAATGAGTTTTGACCTGTGATACATGAGGGAAACCGTCATCATGAATCAAGGTAGAGAATGTATCTGCCGACCCCAAACTATCCTCATTGCATTTAAAATGACCTCCGTGGTCTAGAATGTTCTCAGCAACTCTGGATCCCCTCGAGCTGCCTGTGACACATGGTAGGGGAGGTCCTGCACATAGAAGATCCCTTGGTGGATGTTTTCTCAATGCATGCAAGTTAAACCCCTGCTTGCCATGAATGCCTGCAGTGACAGGGAGCTCACTCCCAGATCAGTCAGCCCCCTTCCACGGCTGGCTTGCTGTGCACTGTCCATCCTTGAACAATCTCAAACTGGCCTCCTAGCGCATCTTTCAGCCTCTGGTAATCCTGCTCCCCCACCCCTCAGCTCCACACGGCCTCCCTCTACTTCCCTTCCCTCCCCTTCCCTCCCTGTCCCTCCTGATGGCTTCCTGTTCATCTTTCCGCTGGTCTGATGTGAAATAGTCTGACCACAGTGGTGACTGGGACTCACCAGGTCCCTGCCTTCCTAGAGCTCGGTTTGGTGGGGGAGATAGACATTCAGCTGTTCACTGTGTCAATAATTTAACCTCAGCCTGAGCTATGAGAGCTTCTAATGGGGATCTGGTCTTTCTTGGGGTTGGGGGCGCGGGGATGCCACGGTCAGGGAGGACCTCCCTGGAAAGTGACTCAGCAGGATCAAAGGCTGGCTCAGAAAAAATAACCACAATGAAGCAACGACACTCGTGAACATTTGTCAGATGCTTCCCTTCCCTGTGCTGCACTTCCAGGCACTCGTTCCCCTCATTTTCCCACTAATGACATAAGAGCCAGCGCTTTACGGCACGTGGGGTGCGAAGACTCTGGTGTGAGTGGTTTTTGCATCGCAGCTCACTTAATTCTTATAAACGCCCTTGCGAGGTGGGTATTTTTATGATTCCCATTTTACAGATGAGGAAGCCGAGGCAGACAGGTTAAGCAGCTTGACCCAGGCCACACAGCCAGGCTCCAACAGTGGTCAGGGCCACTGAAGAACTCTACTGCTTCTGCTATGGTTCCTGGTTTCCAAGGGAGGAAATTAAGGTTCTGTGGGGGGTAGGGAAGCTTCCCAGGCCACATGGCGACACTGGGATTTGGCCCCAGCAATGGGACTCCAGAGGTCACCCTTGATCCCTGTTCTGTTTGACCTTGTCCTTGAAGGAACATCTGGAGGGAAGGAGGTTAGCTGGGTGAGGTCCCAGCCCCTGCAGGGGGAAGGAGCCTTTCTTTATCCATCACCACAGTTCTTGGGGTCCACTGTGGGCATCACGGACAGCCTCAGTGTTGGCACACGGACCAGGGAGTTTGGGAGAGAGTCATTAATGAGAACCCCAGCTCAGATCTGGAAAGCGGTGCCTTTAAAGATCAGTGAGCCTGCTGTGGAAAAGGAGCTCTTCAGGAGTCGAAATGTATTTGTATGGTCTGGAGTGAGTGTCGTGTCAACTTCTTTCCTTTTTCTCTATTTATTGAGTCATTAATTAGAGCTGTCTAATTTCCCATGCCGTTCATATTTGGGAACGTGAGGAGGGTGTCTGAAGGAGGGAGAAATCAGACCATTATCTCCCATGCCACGCTCAGAGTCTAATGAAGTTTTGCTAGAATGGTTTTGAAATCCAGATGCAAACGGATAGTAGATCTTAAGGGACTTCTCTTTGTCAGCAAACTTTCTTTTCCATTGGAAGAGAAACTTCCATGGAAAGACTCAGAAAGTTCTTCCATGGCTTATCAAAACTGGCACGTGTAGGAGTTGAACTGGGTTGAAAGGTGAGTTTGGGGATTCCTGGCAACCTTTGGCAAAAGGGCATTCTCGCCTGTGGCCCATCGGATGGGGGCAGTAAAGTATCCATCTGGCCGTTCGTTTTTCCCGAGGCTTCTTTGTGCTGCGTTGTGTAATGGTTCAGAGTGCGGGTTACCATGATGATTAAGAAAAGACAAAACCAGTTCTCAGACGCTTGCCCCATGTTATTGTTCCTGCTCTGTAAGAAATTATTCTGAGCTTGGTGTGAAACCATTTTACCGTGCGGATGGATTTTGAGGCTCAGGAACTGGGACAGGGTACATTGGGGATGGCTTGTCTCCACTCCATGGAATCTGGGGCTGGAAACATCTCAGGGCTGACCCCCACTCGCGTGTCTGGGGGTGGATGCTGGCTATGGAGTGAAAACTCAGCTGGGTCCTCTGTGGAATTTCCACACGTGGCCTTGCCATGTGGCTGCGTGCCCTTCCTCACGGCAAACCACCAATGCACTTTTGCATTTTCTAGAAGCTGCATTAAAAAAGGAAAAATAAACAGGTAACAATTTCTTTTCCAGCTCTATTGACCTGTAAATTGGCCTGGGGCATCGTCTAAGTTTAAGGTGTATGACGTGATGATTCAATTTGCAAATGTATTGTGAGATGCTGACCACAGTAAGGCTAGTTAGCGCCTCCCTCACCTCACTTAGTCACCACTTGTGGTCATTGTTGTTGCTATGGTGACAACATCACAGCTGGCCTCTCATAGCAACTGTCAAGAATATAATACGGCATGGTTGACTATAGTCACCGCGCTGTCCATTAGGTGTCTAAAACTTAGTCACTTGTACCTGGACGTTTGTACCCTTGACCAACCTCTCCCCATCGCCCCCACCCCCCTGAGCCCCTGGCAACCACCATTCGACTCCCCGTTCCTAAGGGTGATGTGTTTAGATTCCACCAAGCGGTGAGATCATATGGTATTTGGTTTTTGTCTTTCCCTGTCTGGCTTTGTTCACTCCGCATAATGCCTTCAAGGTTCAGCCATGTTGTTGCAGATGACAGAATTTCCTTCTTTTTTGTGGCTGAATAATATTCCGTCTCTCTACCTACCTATCACATTTTCTTTGTCCATTAATTGATGAACACTTAGGTTAACTGGGCTGTTTTGAATAATGTTAGAGTGAACAGGGGTGTGCAGGTATCTCTTTGAGGTAGTCGTTTCATCTCCTTTGGATAAATATCTAGGAATGGGATTGTTAGCTCGTAGGGTAACTGTACTTTTAATTTTTTGAGGGACCTCCATGCTGTTTTTCACAGCGGCCAAACCAATTTCCATTCCCACCTGTTGTGCAGTAGGGTCCTCTTCCTCCACATCCTGGGCAGTATTTGTTATCGCTTGCCTTTTTTTGGGGGGGTGGTGGTAATCGCCTTTCTAAGAGGTGCGAGGTGATATCTTATTGTAATTTTGATTTGCATTTCCCAGATGATGAGGGATGTTGAGAATCCTTTCTTGTACTTGTTAGCCAACTCTATGTCTTCTTTGGAAAAATGTCTGTTCAAGTCCTCTGCCCATTTTTAAAAATGAATGGATGAATGAATTCATTTTAAAGATTTTATTTATCTATTTGAGAGAGAGAGAGCACAAGCAGTGGGAGAAGCAGGCTCCCCGCAGAGCAGGAAGCCTGACGTAGGCCTCAATCCCAGAACCCTGAGATCATGACCTGAGCCAAAGGCAGATGCTTAACCGATGGAACCACCGAGGAGCCCCCACTGCCCAATTTTTAAATCAGATTTTTTTTTTTAACTTTTTTGCTACTGAGTTACAGGAGTTCCTTATATATTTTGGTTTACAAATATTTTCTCCTGTTTCACTGGTTGCCTTTTCATTTCGTTGATTGTTTCTTTGGCTGTATGGAAGATTTTTAGTTTGATGTAGTCTCTCTTGTCGATTTTTGCTTTTGTTGCCTGTGGTTTCGGTGCCATGTCCAAATGTTGTTGCCAAGACCAATGTCAAGGGGCTCTTCCATTATGTTTTTTTTCCTAAGAGTTTTATGGTTTTGTGTCTTATATTTAAATCCTTCATCCATTTACTTTTTGTGATAGGTGTAAGGTAGGAATCCAGTTTCCTTCTTTTGCATGTGGATATCTGGTTTTCCCAACACCTTGTATCAAAGAGATTATCTTTTCTCCATTGTGTGTTCTCGGTTCCCTTGTCAAATATTAGTTGACCATGTATGTGTGGGTATATTTCTGGGCTCTCGATTCTGTTCTGTTGGTGTATGTATTTGGGTTTTTTTTTTTTTAAGATTTTACTTATTTATTTGACAGAGAGAGAGAGAGAGATCATAAGTAGGCAGAGAGGCAGGCAGAGAGAGAGGAGGAAGCAGGCTCCCTGCCGAGCAGGGAGCCTGATGCGGGCCTCGATCCCAGGACCCTGAGATCATGACCTGAGCTGAAGGCAGAGGCTTTAACCCACTGAGCCACCCAGGCGCCCTGTATGTATCTTTTTTTAACACCAGTATAATACTGTTTTGTTTGCGATCATTTTGTAGTACAATTTTATAGTATAATTTGAAATCAGCAAACCTGTTGCCTCCAGCTTTGTTCTTTCTCAAGACTACTTTGGCTATTTGAGATCTTTTGTGGTTTCATATAAATTTTGGGATTTTTTTTCTATTTTTTAGTTTAAAGAAATTTTGACAATTTTTTAGAGAGAGAGAATGCAGTGGGGAGGGATAGAGCGAGAGGAGACAGAGAATCTTAAGGCGGCTCTGGGCTCAGCATGGAGCCCAACATGGGGCTCGATCTCACAACCCTGAGATCATTTACCTGAGCTGAAATCAAGAGTTGAACCCTTAATCGACTGAGACCCCCATGTGCTCGTTCTATTTTTTTTTAAAGTACATTTGAATTTTGAGAGAGGTAACGTTGATGTGTTTTATTTAACCCAGTATATGCAAAGTATAATTATTGCAATATGTCACCAACATAAAAAAATATTTGAGACATTTTATGTTCTTTTATTTCATGCTAAGTCTTTGCCACATGATGTGTGTTTATGCTTATAGCCCATCTTGATTCAACTAGCCACCTTTCAAGTGCCCTGTGGCCGGGTGTGGACAGGGAGGCCCTAGAGCTCTCACAGGTGGGCAGTTGATGAAAATGAACAAGAAACTCCTCACACTTGGGACTTTAAACTATTCCATACAGAATTCTGCCTGGTCCCGGGACCCAGGCTCAGTGATCTGACCCCTGGTGGGGACTTTCTCTTGGCTTCCTCAGCTGAAGAGCGAGACACGGATAACCAGGTCCTTTTCCGAGTTCCAGGCCGGGCTGAGGACTCCGGGTGCTGCCCAGAAGATGCTGTGAGCTCCTGCAGAATCTCCAAAGCATCTTCTTTTCTGAGCAGGCATACCTAAGAAGACCTCCAGCAAATTAGGACCTGCCCTCTCTGTAGCTACCAACCCCTTAGCACACACGTTCTCCTTACAGACCTCCTTCCCAGGCACCAGGCACCGAGTTAACCCCGTCACAGACCATGTCTCACCAGATCCTCCCAATCACCCTGTGATGGGGATACTTTCCAGACCCCCATTTAATAGAGGGGAGACTGGGGCAGAGAGAGCTTAAAGTAACTTGCTAAGAGCTGTCTTCATGTAAAGCGGTGGTTTTCAAACTTGAGCACGCCTCAGAATCCCTGGGAGGGCCTATAAGAAACACAGGTTGCTGGGCTCCACCCTCAGAATTCCTGACTCTGTAAGTAGGTCCGGGGCGGGGCCTGGGATTTTGTTTGTTTGTTTGTTTGTTTTTTTAATTTTATTTATTTATTTGACACAGAGAGAGATCACAAGTAAGCAGAGAGGCAGGCAGAGAGAGAGGAGGAAGCAGGCTCCTCGCAGAGCAGGGAGCCTGATGAGGGACTTGATCCCAGGACCCTGAGATCATGACCTGAGCTGAAGGCAGAGGCTTTAACCCACTGAGCCACCCAGGCACCCCTAAGGGATTTTGCATCTTTGATAAGCCCCCAGATGCTTCCAATGCTGCTGGTCTGGGGGCTAGGGTTTGAGAAGCATCCCATTCAAGATACGCCTTCCTCGAAGTATTTCCCTTGCAGAAAAGTTGAAGGCACTAAAGATATTTATTCTGGAGCAGAAGTGGGTAGGGACATAGTCAACACCCCATTGTCACATAGGAGAAGGGCTATCACGGGGCAGGGGGGCTGTGCTGTGTGTGTAGTGGGCACAGCGGGAGCAGGAGTGTGGAAATCACCTCACTGGAGTTGGGCTCCATGACAGGAAGAACTTTCTATTTACCCGGCTGGTCCTCTACGTGAGGGACTTCTAGAGTACCCGTGACCGAGAGGGTCAGGGCTGAGACCTGGCATGGGATGGAGAGCAGGAGAAAAAAAATCCCTTCCTTGGGCACCTGGTGGCTCCGTGGGTTAAAGCCTCTGCCTTCGGCTCAGGTTGTGATCTCAGGGTCCTGGGATCGAGCCCTGCGTCAGGCTCTCTGCTCTGTGGGGAGCCTGCTTCCTCCTCTCTCTCTGCCTGCCTCTCTGCTTACTTGTGATCTCTCTCTGTGTCAAATAAATAAATAAAATCTTTTAAAAAAATCCCTTCCTTGGTGGATTCGATCAAGAGGCACCAATCTATCGAGTCTGACGCTCTTAAGAAAAAACATCCTAGCACATTTTAATTTTGATTTAATTTTATTTTGTTTCACTACATTATTCTCCTTTATTCATTTATTTATAGCTTCGTTCTTATAAGCTCATTAACTTTACTTGTTTTTTCTTTCCCATTTTCCCTTTTCTAAAAGCAACCAAAACTAATTCCGCACAAACAAAACAAAAAACGAAGAGGAGCTGGAGGTCTGGGTGGTTACGCGCAGTCTGTGCCTCCCCGCAGCGCGGCGGCTGTCCTTCCTTTCTTCTTCTGTTTAGCCGGGGACATTAAGGGGAGGGGGCCAAGATGTGATGGTTGAGTTTCCAGTCAGGTATCCTGCCCAAAATTGAGAGAGGATTCATTTTCTATTAAATTGGTGTTGGATAGAGGCTCTGCGGAGTTCAGATTCATGGAGTCCCAGCTCGGGAATGATGTGGGTTCTTTGTCATTCGACCCACGGCAGGGAGGTGGAAGACCAGGTGGGTCTGTTGGCTCCCAGTGGCCAGCGGCTCCCCGGTGGTCAGGCCCCGAGGGGGGCAGTGGCCTCAGTGGAGACTCAGTCTGGACATCTCTTCCTTCCAGCTGCTGTCGACAGGGCTGTAGGGACTGAACGTCACAAACACCCCGTGACCCACAAAATGATGTTTATTCTTTGTTCCCAGCTGCTTGAATCAGATCACATTGTGCCTTGTGAATCACTGAGTCAATAGGGGTCAGACCATGGGCTTCCTCCCGAGTCCCAACCCTCCCATCCCAGTTCGTTGGCCATCCTGGGGTCCCATTCACCTGTCATCCCTTCAGCAAATATTTACTGAGTCCCTGCCGGGTGCTAGGTGCTGGGCTAGTGTGAGGGATAGAGTACAAACAGGATGGGCAGGGCTCAGGTGGGACTAATGTTGGAACCAGGCAGAGTCCACGAGCAAGTTCACTGATGAGTCCCTAATTCTAGCGCGTGGCACATTTTATGAACGACAAGCAGCAAGCCGGGTGAGGGGACGGAGGGGATGCGGACGAGGCGAGGGGGTAATTTGTGGGTGGGTGTTCGGAGAAGTGCTTTTTGAGAAAGTAGCTGAGCCTCAGCGGGGGGCTCCCTGCCGGCGGTGGCGGATGCCTGGCAGTCACAGGATGCATTTTTGGTTGTCACAGCTGGGGGCTGGGAGAGTTCCTTGTCTCCTGTGGGTGCAGGCCTGGGGTGCTGCTGGCCTACAAATGTCCTGCAGTGCACAAGATGCACCCCCCCAAAGTATTACGCAGCCCCAAATGTCAACAGTGCTGCCAGGAAACCCTGGTAAGAGGTAGGAATAATAACAAGAGGCCAAACGTGCAGCATCTACAAAATTCTGGAAGAAACTTCCAGAAAGTGAGAACAAACCTAAACCCCTAAGGTGATGTATTAGTTAAGGTCATGCTGGTTATTGTTGAAGGTAAGCCTCGGTCTCAGCGGCTAAGTTGAGCCGGGGCTTTATTTCTAAGTCACGTAGAGTCCGATATGGATGCTTGTGCTTGGCGGTGGGGCAGGTACTCAGTTCCAAGGACTTCTTCAGAGCCAGGAATCCAGGAGCCAGGGCCTTCAACACACAGGCTGCCCTGGATATTGGCACCCAGAGGCTAGGGAAGAGGGGTGCGAGTGGGGGGTTGCACTGGCGATTTTGAGGGACCGGGCCTCCCTTCTGTCCTTGTTCCGTTGGCCAGAGTGCTAGCTGCAAAGGAGGCTGGGAATGGTGTGTCATGTGGGTCCTGGAGGAAAGAGAGGAGCTTTTCTGTGTTCAGCCAGCCAGGGTGGGGATAGACTGGTGTGTTGGAAGCCCAGCAAGTTGTTCCCTGGAATGGGGTGGGGGGAGGGGGAGAGGGGAGACGGGCAGGGGCGTCAGTTTGAGATGCACTGAGAGGCATGCTCTGTTTTCTTAGTAATCCTGACCAGGGAAAGCTAGCAGGGATTGGACCTCAGCTGTGTACCCAGCCCTGGGCTAAGCCTCTTTCAGCGAAAAGCTCACCAGATCTCGCACCAACTCTCTGACCTTGGTACTGTTTGAATCCTCATTTCAGAGGTGAGGTAAGCTGAGGTTTAGAAGGTTGTATGACTTGCCCATGGTCACACAGTGAATGAAAGTTGGATCTGGGATTTAATCCTGGGCTCTTAGAGGCAGGGGTGGAGACCATAGGCTAGTGGTTTTTCCAAACGGGGGTGCACCCACTTTAGAATCATTTGGAAGGCTTGGTAGAGCACAGATGGCTGGCCCACCTCTGTGGTTCTGCATTGATAGGTCTGCGGGGCCCTAGGAGAGGGCCATCGGTGTAAGATAGATTCAATGTACTCCTCCCAGAGGGGCTTCCAGAACACCTTCTTTGGGCTGCACACAAGGGGAGTCGGGAGGGAGAAAACTGAGACTCTTTACTTTCCCAAAAGAGTTTATAATGTGGCAGAGAAAACGAGACATAAAACAGGGAATGTTAACAACCCAAGAGATTATGAAATCTCAGCATAATTATCTGGGTGCCGTTGCAGGCAGAGCACAATTAATTACCTCCCGAATGGTACCAATCGTAAATGTTGTAGGAGCTAGAAGAGGGAGCCCTCACCCCTGAATGGAGGGGCAGGGGAGGTGTGAATAAAGAGGTCTTCAAGGCAGGCACTGAAAGAATGGGTTTCAGGTGTTGTTATTCTTGTTTATTTATTTCCTTATACGTTATCTGTCTCTGCTTACTAGAATGGAAGCTCCTTGGGTATAGGATTGTAACCATCTTTTCCACTAGCACAACTTCGTCCCTCGAATCTTGCCTGGCATTTGTTAAACAAAGAATTCAACATGTGCAGGACTCCTAAGATGCATTTATCGATGAGGGAGCCACACACAGAGAAAGATTTCCTTGATCAGACGCATTAAATAAATTGAGTATAGTTTTCTTTCTTGCAGGACTTGTCAGAGCCTTTAATTTGAAAATTTGCTTGGAGAATCTCTTCAAAGTGGGGACCTGATATACAGTGATATCCAAACTTATTAGAGCATCAAATCTGTCTTTTCCATAGCACCTGCTGATGCATCGTAGAGCAGTATTATCTGGTGGAGTCCGGTTTGAGGAATGTTCTACAGTGACAGTGGTTTTATTATGCATCTTCTCTCCCTGTCTCTCTTGCTTCTTCTACATCCCACTCAGGCCTTCCCTCTGTGGTTTTTCAGGTGGCCAAGGGACATGCTGGTGGTTGGGTGAAGTTGGGAGGAGGGTTTCTAAAACACAGGGCAGCTGTGAGTTTCCCGAGACCCAGGAAGCATCTGCTTCATTTTTTCCTCACTTGGTTTTTGGAGCCGGTGTGTGAGAATGATCAGCTGTCAGGTTTCATCAGGGCCTCGGAGCCTCCCTGTGGCACTGCACGTTCCCCACCATGAAAAGGAAGTGTCACAGTTGCTCTGGCTGAGTCTGAGTGGGGCTTGAGCGGAACAGGTTCGCGTGACCCGCATCCCCCCCCACCCCATAATTGATCCTGACAGGGAGGAGGGGGTGCTGGGAGAAGGTGGGTGACAGGCATGGGGGCCAGTCCACTCTGCTCTTGGGGCCCGGCCGATGTCTTTAAGCCTCCACAAGGATTAATTTGAGTTTTGATTCGTGGAACACTAGAGCCTGAATATGGTTTAGAAGGCGTGAGTTGCTGACACCTTCTATATATACAGTGTGGAGGAGCCTCGGAAACGTCAGCTGAGTAAACAAGGCCGGTCACAAAAGGCCGCATCATGTATGATCCCATTTCTGGGGTAAGTCCAGAAGAGATACACGCACAGAGGTGGAAAGCAGATTGGTGGTTGTCAGGGGCTGGGGAAGGGGGGCTGGGGAGTGGCTGCTACTGGGTATGATGCCTCCTTTGGGGTGATGGAAATGTTCTGGACCTGGAGAAAGGTGTTGGTTGTACAGCATTGTGGATGTAAATGCCACCGACATGTATCCATGGAAATGGTGAATTTTATGTTATGTGTACTTCACCTCAATTGAAAAAAAAAAGTCTCTAGTCTGACTGCATCCATGTAGAGGGTGAGACATGGAACCCGACAGGGATTTTGGGATCCGGTCTGGACTGGAACAGGGCATCTCACCCTGGGCTATAGTTCTAATGACATGGGGAGCCTTTAAAATCCTGGCTGCCTGAACTCCAGCCCCAGAGCTGATATGATTGGTCTTTGGTAGAGTCTGGGCAGCAGGAAGCAGGGTTTGGAAAATGCGGCAGGTAAGCAGCAAAACCAGGGCTGGAGCAAGCATCTCCTGAATCCCATCCTCTCATCCCATGTTCTTTCTTTATACCCACGTCCCTCCCGAGTCTCAACCGTCAGAAAATGACAGACTTTTAAGACAGTGCTGCTCATATTCGAATGTGCGCACGAATCCCATATGGGGAAGGGTTGGGTTCAGCAGGTTCAGGATGGGGTGTGAGAAATCTGCCCATGTTACCAGCTCCTAAGTGCTGCCTGCTGCCGCTGGCCCCAGGAGCATGCTTCACCAGGGAATGAAATTCAAAGAAATCAATACAGTTACAATTGGGGTGCAGAGATCTCTTTTAAGCCCACCTAACACAAGGCAGTCTTTGAGTATGAAACCTTCTTGTATGCCCTCTGGTCATTCAAACTCATTTAATCTCGACACCAGTGCTATGAAGTAAGTATTTCAATTGTCCCCGTTTTGCAGATGAGGACACTGAAGCTCAGAGGCAGGGGTAACTTGCTCGCACTTGGACAACTAGCGAGTGGCAGCGCTGGGAATCTGTACCTTCAACCTCTACCCTTCTCAGCCCCCAGGCGAGTGACCGGGGAGGGCCAGCCTTGCCTGTCTTGGCCCAAGATGGTTCCTAGATCACTCTTCTATTCAGAGTCCAAATGGAGCACAGCCTAGCTAGTCCCCACAAAGGGGCTTGTGGGTTAAGATTCAACAAGTAGGTCCCCTGAACTAAGAACTCTGCGATTGGCTTCACTGGGGCTTCCCGCCTGTTTCTGATGAGGGGAACTCCTGATGTCTCGGGCTGAGGATAACTAGCTCATTCGGGCTTGCCTGGGATTTTCCTGGTTTTAGCATAGAGAGTCCTAAGTCCCTGAGATCATGCCCCCGCCCCAACCTCCAGTTTTTGGCTAACTGAGATGACTGATCCCCAACTTAAGAGTTCAGGGGTTCATTCCCTTCTTCGGTGGATGCTAGGTTGGTCGAGGCCAGTGGGGCTGGATGTCTGAAGAGGCCCCTGACTATTCCCACCGGTCCTACTAAATAGCTTTCACCTTTTCCAGCTATGTGCCTTGGACCTCCCTGGCCTTGGTCTGTGATGAGAAGGAGAGCAACTTACCACTTTTGGAAGCTCCTGTTGAAGGAGGCAGCTGTGATCGGAGTTTCCGGGAAGAACCCAGAAACCGAAAGACTTAAAAATATTGCTAACTATGTTGAAGGCTCTTCTGATTGACTGCAGGAAACACAGCCCTTGTTGTCTTGAGGGCTAGTTCCTTGATGGGCTGGTGGGAATGATTTGTCTCGGGGAGGTGGCGATGGCGGGAGCGGCGTAATGACAACAGGGCTGACGGTGATGGTAATGATGACTTTGGCCACGATTTACCGAGCTCGCGGTGTAGGGTCCCCAGACGGACTGTCCACGTGCTGGGATCCACAGAGTTTTTCTTAAAGGACCAGACAGGAAATGTTTTAGGTTTTCAAGGCTGTATGGTCTCTGTCACAGCTCCTCTCCTCGCCGTGGAAAGGTGAAAACAGCCGTAAACAATACATAAAGTAACGGATGTGAGGATGTCTTAGAATCATCAAATCTACAGCAATAGGTGGCCTGCCCTCAGGCTGCAGTTTGCCAATCGCTGGTGTGGTGGAAAGAGCATTGTCTCAGGGTCCAACCGAGGTTCCAGATAGAGCTCTGCCACTTCCTAGCAGTGGGGACTTGTTCTTTCTGTGCCTCAGTGTGTTCATCTGAAAAATGGGGACAGGGGTGGACCCCATCTCACAGCCTTGTGGTGGGGATTACTGCCTGTCCGGAGGGCTTGCATCGTAGCAAATACTTCATATGAGCTCCCCAGCGTGGGGCGGAGGACACAGGAGGCACCAGGCACCTGTTTCAGAAACCGTGGCAACAGGAAGATGATCTCTGTTGTCCAAACTCTCTCCCCAGCCTGGCCCGCAGACTCCACCTCTCCACCAACGTGGGCTTCCAGCTCTGGGGAGGGACACCGTGTTCCTTCCCCAGGTGTTGCTTAATGAAGGGGAAGCTCAAGTCCTCCCCTCCTTGTTTTCAGACCCAATAAATCACCCTGACAAAGGCTTGTTGTTACTTAACTCTACATTGTTTCCGCAGTTGCTGATAGGAGTGGGGAGCGACTCAGAGAAAGGCATCATTTTGCCTGGCGTTGCTTCGGGAATGGAAATATTTTTTTTGTGAATTAATATTCATCAGCTAGATCAGGTAAACATCCAGTAATGACAGTGCACGGGCGGTTTATCAATTCCGGCTTCACAATGCAATTATCAGTCAAATGGCACTGAAACACTGTAATGAAGCCTGCCTAGAAAATCCCATTTGCTTCCAGATCGGGGGGTGTGAAGAGCCATTTTTCACTTTTATAGGAAGAATGATACCCTCTTGTCAGTGCCGGGGCTGGGAGTCAAATGTTACTCCTTCCTGAATTCAGAGATGCAACGGGCCTCTCGGGGTTTCCTGGGAAAAAGTGAGGGGAGAAAAGGGAAGGAGGGGGTCCCAGCCAACGCCCCCACCTTCTGTTTGAGTGGCCGTGCTCAGAGGTCATCCTGTTCCCGCTGTCGTCCTCACACAAACCCAGGACATTGGTGCTCTTATTACTGTTATGACTATCATCCCCACTTGACAGGTGAGAAAACAGAGTCTCAGTGTGGAGAAGGTGCTTTCTTGTGAGAGCAGGGTGATGGCCCCCAGGGACGTCTGTGTCGTAATCCCTGGAACCCGCAGCTCTGGTACCTTACAGGGCAAAGGGCCCCTGTGGGTGGGATTCAGTTCAGGATCTTGAGATGCAGAGATTACTCTGGGTCATCCGGGGGGTGGGGGACGTGTCATCCCAAGGGTCCCTGTAAGAGGGAGAGGAAGGCAGGAGGGTCAGAGTCAGGGAGCAGGATTGGTTGGTGGATGCCATTGGTTTAGAAAGTGAAAGAAGGGTCGGGGGTGGGAGGTGGTGGTGAGCCAAGGAGGGCAGGGTCCTCAGGAAGTGGAAAACGTAATGACTGTGTGCTGCCTTGAGCCCCCGAGTTTGTAGTGATTTGTTACAGCAGCAACGTACATGCCTGAAGTGACCTGGCTGGCAAGTAGTCTGCTCAACACCCCTTCTATTACCTTCTGTTTCCCTTTCCTCCGGGGCAGTTTCCATGTAGGAAACTCAGATTGGGTACAGTTCTCCGCCCCAGGGCCCCTCCGGAGCCCCACACAGGTACCCGATGGCTTTTCCTAGAGCCACCTCCTGCTCCCCGGACCCTCACCCCTTCTGTCCCCAGTTGGATCTGCTTTTCTCCAGCCGAGTGGCCAGTGGGGCTCAGCCTGCCCAGCTCTGCAGGGAACGCGCGCCCAGGCCTCTGTGACTCTTGGCGGGTTTACGCTTTGGGAATCAGGAAGAGCAGTTGAGGAAACGCCGACAGGAACTCGCCCTTAGAGCTCCCTGACCCCCGGGGCCTGGCACAGGTGAGGGCCGCATGATAACACTAGAACAGCCATCTTGGTTCCTAGTCCCTGTGACCCTCTGGCGTGGGGTCCAGCAGGCCCCTGGACATTCCGTCCCCTGCTTATTCCTGCCTCTGCCCGAGGTGAGCTGTCGGCCCCCAGGGCTGTGTAGTCACAGGGACCTGGGGGCACACGATGGCCCTTCAGAAGGGCTGCTGCCTGTGTGTACCTGCTCTTGAGAGATGGCTCTAGATGTTTCTCCTACATTTCCAGGTAGAGCTGGCTGTGGGAGGTGGAGAAGAAGTTTGGTGCCTCTTAGAGGCTCCCCAGGCTCTTGACAACCATCACTACTTACTCAACGCCAAGAGCCAGGCGTCATGGCTTGCGTCCATGTAGACAACCACCCTCAGCCCCGGGTACTATTATAGGTTAGTAAACAGGCTCAGAGACGTCAGGTGCTTTGTCCAAGGTCACACAGCACGGAAATGGGCTTTGTTGAGCAGCAAACACTGATCTGCTTGACTCCTGATACCAACCAACCCTCTGAATTTTGCTTTTAGGACAAATGAGGCCAACGACGGCTCATCACCTCTGATTTTTTTTTCAACATTTGTTTATTGTGGCAAAATGCGCATTAAGTCCAATTACCATCTTAGCCACTTTCAAGTGCACAGTTTGGTGGCACTAATGACATTCATGGTGTTGTGCACCCATCACCACTGTTTTTCCCAAAACTTTATTTTCACCCCAAACAGAAACTCTGTACCCATTAGGCAATACATTCCCATTCTTTCTCTCCTAACCACTGGCTGATCTATTCTGCTTTCTGCGTCGATGCATTTGCCTGTTCTGGCTAATTCATATGCCTTTTTGCGACTGGCTTATTTCGCTCACCATCATGTTTTCCAGTGTCGAGGTCTGGGTCAGCGCTTTATTCTTTCTGATGTCTGAGTCATAGCGCATTGTTTGGGGACCGCGTGGTATTCATCCTGTCATCCATGGATGGAAACTTGGGTCCACTTTCTGGCTCCTGGGAAGAAAGCCCCAAGGAACAATGGTGTCCTGCCTCACGCTGCCCACAGCACCTTGTGCACTCACTCCTTTATACATAATTCAGTCTTTTCATTAATCGTGATTGAGGTGCAATTCACAGGACATAAAATTAACCGTCTAAAGTGAATGATTCAGGGGTATTTCGTACATTCGCAGTGTTGTGCCACTGTCTCCTCTGCCTAGTTCCAGAACATTCTTATCACTCCAAATAAAACCCCACACCCATTAAGCAACCATTCCCCATTTCCTCGCCCCTGGCCCCTGGCCCCTGGGCAGCTACCAGTCCTCTCTCTGTCTCTGTAGCTTTGCCTCTTCTGGACATTTCACATCAGTGGAATCATACAATATGTCTGGCTCTTTAGCTTAGCATGTTTTCAGGATCCGTCCATGTTGTGGCAGGGACAATATTTCATCCCTTTTTACGGCTGAGTCATATTCCACCGCGTGGCTAGACCACATCTCATTTATCCATTCATCCACTGATGGACATTTGGGTGGCCCCGCCCTTTCGGCGATTGTGACTATGCTACTGCGAACATTTGTATATAAGGCATTGTGTGAGCACCTGCTTTCAAGTTTGGTGTTTATACCTAGCAGTGAAATTGCTACGTCATGTGGCAATTCTGTGTTTAATTTTTTGAGGAACCACAGTCCAGTCTTTCTGTGATGATTTCTTTCACTCTGGCAGTTTGTCTTGTGAGAGCACGGGCTGCCTTCGTTCCTTCTTTTTTTTTTTTTAAGATTTTATTTATTAGAGAGAGGGTGAGCATGAGCATGGGAGAGGCAAAGGAAGAGGAAGAAGGAGACTCCCCATTGAGCAGGGAGCTGGAGACAGGACTCGATCCCAGGACCCTGGGATCATAACCTGAGCCGAAGGCAGACGCTTAATTGAGCCACCCAGGCGCCTCTGGGGCTAACTTGAATCTGCTCTCTATTGTGTTCCCAGCCTCTGGTTCCGAACTTGACACACAGAAGGCACTTAGCAAATGCTTGTCTAGTGAGTGAGAGCGGTGAATAAAGTGGCCCTAGGCTGACCTTCCTGTGCGGGGAGATTCCGGGCACTTTGGAGGCTGAGCAGTGGGTCTGTGACCCCCAAATGCCATTGGGTCTATTGGCAAGTGGCTTAGATTGGTGATCTGTGGAGGGGCTCAGGGTGAGTTAAGGGAGGGTCAGCTAGGCAGTACTGGCTCCATTTTATAGCTGAAGAAACTGAGGCTTGGAGTTAGGGGCACATGCCTGGTGAGCAGCAGACTGGGATTGGAACCCAGTTCTCTTGGACTCTGAAGGGTGTGTTCTTTGCCCAACACAGAGTGCTCTTTGGGGTAAACAGCTTCCCTCTCAGGAATGTAACACAGGTCTAGAATTTTGCAGGCAGCTTCTATCCCTTACATGTCATCGGAAATGAAGAGGATGATGCCTCAGTCCTTCATGTGTGGTCCTGAGTGATTCCCTTGCATTATGTGATAGAGTAGTCACTCGTCACCACACTGGCTAGTTATCATGCGCCCCAATTTACAGACAAGTAAACCGAGGCTCACACAATCCCTTGCTCACAAAGACCTAACTAGCCAGAGGCAGAACTTTTATTTGAACTCGGGTTTCTGATCCCGATTTCCATTCATCCTAAATTCATGTTCTCCGGCCAGCAGGCTGGTGTGACCTCTTCCTTGCATCTTGGAAGCTGGTGTTTTTCTCTGGGCGACAGGGGACATCTGGGAAGATTCTGGATCCCTCTCAGAGAGTCTCCGTGCCCTGGAAATCCAAAACTTGTCACGCCGTCCCAGTTGTTCCAGCCTGTTCCACTTGGCGCACAGATCTCTGTGTGAAAAGTTGGCGTCGTCCACCAGCGTGCGTGTCGCCAGGAGCCAAGTGGGGTGGTGTCGCTGGAAGGGTGACGCTCTTCACAAGTTGGGCCTCATCTACTTAATAAAAAGCCCAGAGGTTTTAAAACCTGTGCCCGTAGCCCCTGCCAACCCTCCTAGTCTCCCAGGCACTTCCAACAGCAAGGGACAGATTTCCAGCCACCGAGGAATGATGAGTCGGTGTCCCTTTGCAACGCAAGTCAGGATGACAATGTCTGGCGGGCATTTCTCTGCTAAAGCAAGGAAGAATGACACCGGCTTAGACCAAGGGACGCTCTTGTGGCAAATGAAGTCCGGGGATGTTGGTAGAGCTGGAAACGAGTGCTTTGCTGCAGCCTGGGGACAGCTGTTCACCGGTGGTGTTCTCTGATGCTGAGGGTTGGCTGCCTCATTCGGTCCCCATGCAGCTGCCTCTGACAAGAGCCCCCTAGGAAAACGTCACCATCCCCAGCTCACAGTGAGGATGATAAAGGAGGAAGGGACTTCTGCCCCTTGATTAAAGTTGGTGTGTTTTCCCATCCCATTTAGAGTGACTCTCGGGTGCGTGTGTCGTGTGCGTTGATGTAAGTGTGTGTGTTGGGGTGTGTGTGTGTGTGTGTTGATGTGAGTGTGTGTGTGCCCGAAGCAACCCAACATTCCCCGTGGCGCCTTCACTTCCAAGACACTGGGTTATTTTTAGGGATGACGCACCCGACATCAAAATAACTGGTTATTTTTACTATTGGGTGCATCGATCACGTCATGACATCTCCCAGCTCGGGAGGAAGAGTGGCCAGCCAGCAGCGAACCCTCAGGACAGATGCAGAGTGAGTCAGATGCCAGGGGACAGAGCCATGGGGCCAGGGGGCCACGGGGCCACGAGGGGCAGCTGATCTGACTCAAGGGACCGGGGTTCCTAACCGAAGCTCCGTTGGTGGAAGGCTTGCTGCGCCCCCCGCCCAGCGCCCAGCACTCCGCCTGTTGGGTCCCAAGGACTCAGTGCAGGTGTCCTCTGAGATGGGGGCCCCGTTCTCTCTGTGGCAGGTGTGGCCACTGGGGCACAGAGTTTGGCAGCCTGCCGAGGGGTGTCCTGGTGTGTCACCAGCTGACTCCAGAGCCCCCGTCCTTCACCACTGCTTCTCCTCATGTCTTACTGCGGGAACGCTGGTCCTTCCCCTTGGATAACATCCACGTGCCTACGAGACGGTCACTCCCTGTGGACCCCGAGCTGTGTGGGTTATCTCTTGGGGGCAGAGAGAAGGACGGAGGAGGACCCGGAAAAGGCACGTCTGGTTTATCTGCAGGGAGTGGTCTAGCTAGGAGACAAAATGACGATGGGTGCTTGGACACGGTTCGCACCTCTGGGCCGAGCAGTGGGATGGACTACTGGTGTTTTGATCGGTGAGGCTCCCTTTCCTGCCTCCTCCACACCCTTCGGTCACATATTCTGTCCAGATGTCCCTTGAGTTGATGTGTGCCCCTCCGTGCCCACCACCGTGGCTGGTCTGGCCTCCCTGGTCTCTCTGCTGGATTCCCTGCCAGTCTCCAGAAGGATCTTCCTGCTGTCAAGTCTGCCCTCCTCCCCGCCTTCCGTCAACAGTCCCTTTGATGGGAGGCTGGACTAGATCCGTGTTTCTCAAACTGTGTGCCATGGAATATGAGCTCTGAAAATATATTTGGGAAAGATGCAAACTACTCCACTCCCTCCATTATCAGTCCAATTTCCCAACAAACGGATTTGTGGGTTTTTTGTTTTTTGTTCTTTTTGGCCTCTCACTCACTCATTCGGTAGATTATTTGAGGACTTCTCATGTGCCAAGCTCAGTTCTAGGTGGAAGAACAGTAAACAAGATAAAATTCCTGCTTTTCTGGAGCTTACATTCCAGTTGGGGGAGACAGACGGTAAATGAATAAACCAGAAAATATCAGAGAGTGACTCAGTGCTTTGAAGAAAATACAACTTCGATATAATAGGGAGTGAGTGGGAGGAGAGGGGAGGCAGCCCTGGGAAGGTGACTTGTAAGCTAATAACCTGCAGGACAGGGATCTGGGGGAAGGATCTGGGGGAAGAGCTTTCTAAATAGGGACCAGCAGGTGCAAAGGCCCTGACGTGAGTTGGTATGTTAGAGGGAAAAAAGGAAAGCCAGTGAGGCAAGAGGCGAGAGGGTAAGGGAAGAGGCAGGGATGAGGAAGGAGCAATGTGGGCTGTGCCCTGATGAGGAAGAGTCTTGTAGGCAGCCCAGGAAGGAATTCAAATTCTAAGAGTACTAGGGAGCCACTGAGGTTTACAGTAGAGGAGTGAGGGTCTGTTGTTGGAGAGTGGGTTGTAGAGGAGCTGGAGGGGAGGCAGGGAGGGCAGCCGGGAGGCATGAGGTGATGGTATCTTGGACCAGCCAATGGCAAGATGACAGAGAGAGCAGGATTTGGGATGTGTACAGAGGGAGCATGAGGTCTACAGAGGGGCAGGAGGGACTGAGATGCATCAGGATCATTCCTGGGTTTTGGCTCCACGTGGCTAAGTGATTGACAGTGCCGTGTATGGAGCTGGGGAGTGGTGGGGGTGGTGGTGGCAAGGGTTCAGGGGTGGCAAGAGAGGGGTCCACCCAGGGCTCTGCTTGAAGAGTGTGCTCCCAGATAACTCCCTCCTTTCCAAGGTTTGGCTAAGACGCCATCTCCTCCCAGAAACCCTGTCTGAGCCACCAGACTCGCCCTGTGTCTATGTGTGGACGAGGCATTGCACATGGCGTGACTCTGACCCCAGCGGGGATGGGCGCCCCGTCTGTCTGCCACACAGCTGTGTCTCTAGGCACCTGATGCTTAGTAGTTTTCTGTGAAAGTGAGCAGAATTGATTACAGGAGAGGTCGGTGGAAGGGAGGGGCTTCCTTAAGAGTATATTCCTGATATAAAGACAGGGATTTGAAGATAGGAAAGAGGAGGGCATCCTACTGGTGAGAAGAGAGTCAGGTAGTAGGAAGAGTCCCAAACATGGTATCAAATGATCTGGGTTCAAGCACCAGGTCCTCATCTTTCTACTGTGCGACCTTGGCCAGCCAGTCTAGCACCTGAGCCTTAGTGTCACCACAGTAAGAAGGGCATTGTGGTAGCTGCTGAGACAAATGAGACTGCGTGAGGGAAAGCACCTCCACGGTGCCCAGGAACAAGTACCTATGTGATTGCATTAGAACCTGAGAGGTCTGAGCACGGCCTGGCTCTGACTGAATTCCCCCAGCAATGCTAGCTGGGACTTCTGTGGCTGGGGAGGGCTTTGTAGACTGCGTTTACTTCGTAAGGATCAGATTTCTTTTTTGCCTTCCCTCTCGACCTTCTCTGAAGGAATGAATTATAAGGGCTTGGAGACTAATTCCAGAATGAAATGTATGAAGCTTTCCGACTTTAGGTTGGTTGAGACCTGAAAGGTCTTAAGCTCAAGGTCTGGATTGATGGTTTCCAAAGGGAAGTCCCTGGACCAGTAGCATTGGCACCATCTGAGGACTTGTTGGAGGTACAAAGTCGCAGACTCTACCCCAGATGGAAGGCACCAGAACCTCGGGGGTGGGCCCCACAATAAGTGTTTTAACAACCCTCCAGGAGATCTGGATGCATGTTCAAGTTTGAGATCCACTGGCCTAGAGCTTCCAGCCTCCACTACTTCTTCCCCTTCCATGGCAAGAGGATCAGAATGGTCAAATTAAGATCAGGGTTATCTTCTAATCCAGGTCATTTGAAATATGCTCTGTAGAACATGAGTTTCACCCACATGTAGTGGAAATTAGGTGACTTGGGTTCCATGATTAAGTAAGTTTGAAAGATGCAGAGTGTCATAGAGTGCAATTCCTATTGTGAAGGACTTATCAGAGCCTTTAATACGCTAATATACTTTGTGAATCTCCAGTGGAGGGGTATAGCATGCAGTCTTTCTCAAATGTACTTTGTGGTTTTCACTCTCCTTCATATCGTAACTGTCATGTGTATTCTATCAATAAACACTGGAGTAGTTTTTGAGTATCTCCTGGACATTTGGAGTATCTGTTGCGAGATTCTGGGTCTCCCTGGAGAATATTGATTTTTGTCTGTCTTGTGTTGATTTTCTTAAGCAATCAGTCTGTTCGGTTCAGGCTGCACGTTCTGTCTTGCCGTCTGGGGGTGGTGGTTCAGTGCCAGATCATTTCTCAAAGTTTTGGTGATGCTTCTTTGGGTTTGTTCTAAGCGGATGTGGTGTTTCACATGCAGAATTAGGGAGCTCTTTCCTCTCTCCACCTCTTTCCTTTTGGGGATCTCTTCCACACTCTCTGGCTTCCAGGGGCTTCTTTCTCCCAGTTCTTCTGGCCAAAACTTTTCGTCTCCTGCCCTGTTGCATGATTCTGAATGACTTGACCCTGTCCTTGTGGTGGAACCGTGAGAGAAAAGAGAGAAATCCCCATGGATTCTCCCTTCCATGATTCGCAAAACATTGGTCCTTATTCCCGGTTCTTCTCTCCAAAGGAGTGGGTTTTCTCTTGGGGGCTTAGGTGTCTGTGCTGTTTCTGTGTCACACGAGTAGTTTTATGGCTCAGTTGACCTGGGGCAGGGCTGGGAGAGGAAAAACAAAACAAAACAAAACAAAAAAACAAAAAAAATGTTCCCTTTACATTCTGGTGCATGCCAGGCCTCATTTTTTGGTCCTTTGCATGGAAAGCGGGACTGGTCTGGAAGGTTGACCCCCACACCCACCCAGCATGGGATTCTAGATTCCCCCACTTTCCAGGCAGAGCTAGGAGTTGCGGGAAACACACCATTGCCATATTATTGGTCGTTTTTCACATTTTTACCTCCTTCCCCTATTGCCCTGCTGTTGTTTACATTCTTTGAACCCTTGGGCAGCTGCTTTTGTGTTTTTCCCAGAGTTTTTGGCTGTCACCAGTGGGGAAAGATTGTCTACAGGGATGGGCCTCCTCCATCAATGCCAGAACCAGAACTGGGGTGGGTATTTTCGAAATCTTGGCTCAGTAGATGCTCAGAGTAATCCTGGGAGGTAGGTGATATTATCCCCATTGTACAGAAGAGAAAACAGAGGCCAAGAGAGGCGAAGTCAGGTTCTGAGTCAGGATCTGACATCGTCATGCCACCTGGTGTCTTGCCTAAAACATCTGCGTGGCGTTGAAGCTGCTTCCCAGGGGGTACCTTGTTTCCCCAGCCCCCGCTAGGGGACCCTGGGGGTCAGGGGCCTCATCCCCCCCATCCTTCATCTATAGGATGGGGGAGGTCTTAGCATCTCCCTCATGGCACCATTGCAAGGACTGGGTTAGGAAATCTAAGTATTGGGAGTAGCATCTGGTTCACAGCATTTAACTCTCCCTGAAGGTCATTATCACCGTTACCACTTTTTCCATAGCACTCAGTCAATATTTATTGAAGTATTTATTAAGTTTAGTCATTTGTGAAACCATTTAACCCTTAAATGCAGTGGGTTTTACTTCGTCATTTCTATTTCAGAAATATGTTAGCATTTTTCTTGACCCTTACCCCTTTTGCTTTCCCAACTGCTGACACTGCCCATAGAGGGGGCCCCCAGGGGGCCTGGGGGGCTGGTTCCCATTCCTGCACTTTCCCCAATTTTCTGCCTCTTTATTTATTTGTTTTTGGTCAGTTGAACTTCACCTTCTTCTTCCTTATGCCCCTCCACCACAAGAGGGGTATGCAGGAGCTCTGAGTCCGTATTTTGGCTCTTTCGCATAATAGCTATATAGATGTGGACCAAGTAAAACTTAACACTCCCCCCCACCCCCGGCACACACACATCCCCAGTCTCATCTGTACCTCGTGAATGATGTTGCTATAAGAAATAAAATGAGATAGTATGGGCAAGGTGTCTACATGGTTCCTGGTATGTAGCAGGTCCTTAAAAATATGTTAGTTTCCTTATGAACCGTATTAATGATCGTATGAATGATAGCCAGAAGTTCCTGCTGCAATGGGAGAGCAGGCAGTCCCGATCTGAGATGGGAGTCCTGGTCCAGATACAGCTGGCTGGAAGCTGAGCGAGACTTCCAACGCCTCCGCTTGCTTGCTCACTCCGTAGTAAATGCTTCACAAACAAGCAACTGGATGGCTCAAGCTTGGCGCCTTATCTGTCAGCATCAGACTGTCCCCTTGGGGGTAGTCACTGGGGGTGGAAGGCTCTCACATTGAGCATCCGCGTTGCTAACATCTAGCCACACTTGTTTTCGTCTTGGTCTGTGATTTTTATCAGTGTAGAAGGTTTAATTATTGTTTAGACCTGGGGGGGACGTTTTCAGCTTTGCGTTTTCTCTTTATCTCTGGGCTTGGCAGCATCTGCTTTCAGAAATATCCTTTGGAAGCATGGTCAACATGGTGTTTGGGCTCCAGGGGCAGACTGGGTATAGGGGAAAGGTTAAGGGCTACAGGGATGCACCCACATGTGTTGGCTTCTTCCAGATCTAGCCTGCAAACGTTTATCGGTGCCAGTGTTGTCCCCGAGGCTGAGATGGAACATGCCAGGACGTGGCCTCCAGAAGTTCATGGTTGACCTGCAGACATGGACAGATCTGCTACTTAAGTGCAATGGGCTCGGCTTCTGAGGGGCGGTCAGCAAGGATGTACACTGCTCTGGATAAATCTTTAAATCCCCGCCTTGGCCTGTAGGGCCCTGCCCACCCCACCCTGGCTCCGTCCTCACCCACGCTGGCCCCACTGGCCCTTCGCATTTCCCCCAGTGAGTCCTCTCGGGCACACCTGCTGGTTCCAGCGGGGACATTTGTCCTGTTTCTTTGCCTGCTCCAGCACCGCACATCCATCAGACCCCAGCTCAAAGATTCCTCCTTGGAAACCTCGCCCCAGCCCTCAGCTCCTTCTGTTCTGTTATAACTAAATGATCGAGGTGTGATTCTCCATTTAGTGCCTTGTATGTCTCAGGGAGAGATAAGGCGAGCCGTGTCTGTGTGTCTGTAATCTAACATTTTCTGGTTACTCTTTTAAAACACATACAAAGAGGGGCCCTTGGGTGGATCAGTTGGTTAAGCCTCTGTCTTCGGCTTGGGTCACGATCTCAGGATCCAGGGATCCAGCCCTGTGTCAGGCTCCCTGCTCAGCGGGGAGTCTGCTTCTCCCTCTCTCTCTCCTTCTGTGCTCTCTCTCCCAAATAAATAAAATCTTAAAAAAAAAGAAAAACATACAAAGAAACAGGTGGAAGTGATTTTTTTTTATTGTGTTAAATGCACACAGCAGAAATTTTACCAGTTTATGGTCATAGTGGCTTGAAGTACATTCACAGTGTTGGTAGAATCACCGCCACTGTCCCTCACCCCATCTCGTTCCAGTCATCTCACTGAAACTTGACCCGTGAAGCAACCCCCGCCCCTGCTAACCTCCCTTCAGCTTCCTGAGTTAACCACTCTGGATACCACATTTAGGGGGAAAACATGAATACCATGTGTCCTTCTGGTTTCTGGCTTGTTTCACTTAGCAGAATGTTCAAGGTTGGTGAGTGTCAACGTTCATCCAGGCTGTACCATGTGTCAGAACGTCCTTCCCTTTATGGGTGAGTGCCGGTCCCCTGCACTGGTTCACTACGTTTTGTTGATCCCTTCGTCCATCATAGACACTTGAGCTGTGTCCATCTTTTAGGTACGGTGAGCAGCGCTGCCGTGAACATGGGTGTATGAATATCTGTTTGACTCCCTGTTTTCTGTTCTTATGGGTCTATACGTAGGACTGGAATTGCTGGATCGTGGGGGTAATTCTACGTTTAACCTTTTGAGCAGTGACATGAAATTTTATAATATATTTTATGGAACCTAGTATTTCCAAAAAGGGACCATTTCGATGTGTGATCAATATACAAATTATTAATGAACGATTTTGTTTAACTTTCCTGCGAAGTCTTCATTTTAATGTGGTATGCAAGGCGTGAGCTCTGTGCGGCTGGAGAAACTGTCCACCTCGTGGATCCAAGTTCCTTTGTACACAGCAGGTGTCTAATCCAAAGATATCTAGACAGAGTTGCCTGCTGCTGGGAACAGAATTCCTGCTAACTGTAGCAATGATAGTAACAGTGAAGCCAGGCCGACTGTTCACGAGGTACTTTATTCATGGATTTTCTAAACAGCCCCGTAAAGTGGGTACTTTTATCATTCAGCTGTAGATATATAAATGGCAGCTCAGAGAGGTCAAGCAACATACCTCAGGTCACCCAGCAAGTGAGTGGTGGAGCTGGGATGCAAACCTGGCTGGGTTCTGTTGTCCCATGGCAAGGAGTTATCTCAGGAAGTGCTAAACCTAGACGTCTTGGAGAAGCCCCCTGGTGCCCAGGGAGGTGTCTGTCTTTATTAACAGGGGTGAAGAATAATAAATGTTTCCCCAACACCCTTTTTCCCAGAACCATGTGTGTTTCTCTCCGCCTCTGGGTCAAGACTGTGAATATAACCTGAAAAAATTTACCTCCTGCTGCACCAGGCTGCAAACCTTCACAAGCATTGCCCCTGGAGAGGGCAATTGGGAGAGAAAGCAAGGCGGATGCTGGCCGCGCTCAATCCACGTGACGAGGGAGGAAACAGGAGGTTTGGGAAAAGCTGCTCTCCAACTCAGTTGTCTGGAGATAAAAATAAGGGGCTTCGTAGCACGTAAGGTGATCTAATGCTACTTTCAGCTTTCTTGAATTTGCCAACACAAGAGGCTAGAAAACTAATGTCATGCCTGTCCCTCAAAGGGAGGTGAGTTCTGGGATTAGAAGAGTCTCAGAGGTCATCTTTCTGAATGTGGTTTCTCCTAGTGTGGACTCTTCCCTGCCGTATCCCTCAGAGCTGAGCTGAGCCAGGTGGGCCTCCCCAGCTCTACCTCCTTCTCCTTCCTCAGAGGCCCATGGGTGGGGCAGCCCATTCGCCCATTCTTTTGCAGGGAGCGGGGGGCAGGGGAGGGCAGAGGCATGTTATTCTCAGAGGCTGTAGAGCCAAAGGGGGACAGGCTCGAGATAAGGACATCTTCCTACCTGCTTTCTTGGGTCACCAGACCTTTATTTCCCAAGACTTTATCTACCCAGGACAACCCCAGGCATGAATGGAATTTTGGCTAGGGCAAAGCATTTCCTACCGCATTTCTTGCCTGAATTCAAGAAAGGTGGGACAACTAATAGTATCAACCATGGCAGTTAGGATTTATGAATGTTCAAGAATTGATTCATTCTCCAAATGTGTATTGAAGCAACATATCATTTTGCACCATGATAAAAATATCTATATTAAATTTTTCCAGCCCTATTGAGATATAATTGACAAATAACATTGCATAGGTTTAAAGTGTACCATGTGATGATGTGAAATTGACATATGTTATAAAAAAAATCTGTATTTGTTTATTGCCAGGCACTGTGCTTGGTGCTGAGCAAATACAGTGGTAAGAAAGCCTGGTTCCCTGCCTTCTCAGACCTTGTATTTTAGCGGGAAGACAGATGATAAATGAAGAGATAAATCCAGTCAATCTTCATCATTCTTGAATTTGTATTTGCACCCACCAAATCAATACTTGTGTGTGCAGATTGGTGAAAAATTTGAGTCATCTGATGCTTACGTCCTCAGCTGAGGTCCAAAAAGGTGACGTTCTGCCTTCTTGTTTCAGCTCTCGTAGTATGAACAAGAGTCCTTTTGGTGGTCTTGAATCTAGTGCTGCATTTTTCAGTTTCTGTGGGTTCTTTTTTTTGGTGATTTCACTGTTTAAGATGACCCCGGGCTCAGGGCTGAGGTGCTGTCTGAGCACAAAAAGGCTGCCGCGTGCCTTATGGAGAAAAATACATTTTTTTCCTACTTCCATGTAATTTTATATTTCTTATATTTAGTTTGAACCTTTTATTTATTTGTTTGTTTGTTTGTTTGTTTATTTATTTATTTATTTAATTTGCCCCAGGGGTACGAAAAATACATTGTTACGTAAGTTTTGTTCCCGCTTTTGTCTCAAGTGGTAGCACTGTTGGCTGTGAGTTTGCTGTTAATGAATCAACTATCTATATTAAACAAGGTGCCTTTAAGCAAAAACCCTCATAAAACAAGATGGCCTACAAATCCATTGACAAAAATGTGACAGAGGCTTGTAGGAACCTAACCTCGTATTTCCATGAGGAACAAAGGTTCAGTGTTTGCAGCATCTTTACAGAACGTGATGGTTGAAAATAACAAGAATTGACTCTAAAACAAAATAATTGCACTGAGTGGGGCGGGGGGGAGGACGGAGAGGAGGAAGGTGGAGGTAGTGACTGATGATGATGAGCGCTTGGCATTGAGGGAAGAGGGGCACGGCCATGCCTGAGGCCGCGTGGATCCCAGGAATCCCGAGGTCGGTCGGGTGCACCCTGCAGCCTTCTCTGCTCGCTGTCCACATTGGGGCTGTTTAGAGTTGCGCTGTGATGCTGACAGTCAGTGAGGCTCAGGACCATGGCTCCAACGAGACTGCAGGATCCGATGTCAGACCCCAATACTACCAATGCCGTGGATGTTGAAGATGATACCCTGAATATTGCCTCGACCCTCGAGCCCCGAAATCTGGACTCGTGTGAATTGGGGCTTACGATGACAGGGCTTGCTGCTCGCTACTGCATCAAACGCCCTAACCCCAAAGTTCTCTGGGATGTGTTTTATTGCAAAATTCCCCATGTAGATTCTAACTCTGATATTAACCAGGAAGGCTTGTTTTCAGTTGAAAGTGCCCAACAGATGGTCACAGTTGCTCTCTTCATTCTGGAGGCAGGAAGCAGCCCAGTCACAATTTTAATTGTTCTTGACAATGAAAACACTGAATATTGTCAGAGTATTTACACGGTAGAGACAAAACACCGTGGGGTTTAGAGTGGAATAGACCTGGGACTTTTTAGGTGGGTGGGCATAGGGAAAGTCCCTGCTCTTCTCTGAGACTCAGTTTCTCCATCTGAAACATGGGCTGATGATCGGCCTCCCCTTGGGTGGCTGTGAGGATTAATTCAGATGTGCCGTATGCCATGTGGTAGCCGGGAGGACATGCTCTGGGGTCAGACTACCAGAGTTCAGATCTTGGCCTTGGTGAGTGTTTCAACTTTTCTAAGCCCTCGCCAACCCCACAGCGTTGTTAAAGAGAATCAAATGCAATAAGGCATGAGGCTGAGAGGCAGCATGGCCACAGTAAGCCCTCGGTGAACTTTAGCTCTGGTCATTATGAAAAGTGCTGTGTGACATGCTCCTTAGGATGGCAATCATCGTCATCAAAGAAAAATAACAAGAGTTTTCTCACGTGTACATATCAGAATGTGTGCACATTGCTGGTGGGAATGGGAAATGGTATAGCTGCTGTGGGAAAGTCTGGTGGTTTCTCAGAAGGTTAAACACGGAATTCCCGCGGGACCCAGCAATTCTGCTCCTGGGTCTAGCCCCCAAAGAACTGAAAAGCAGTTGTTCAAATACTTGTAATGCTGATGTACCTAGCAGCCCTGTTCATAATAGCCAAAAGCCAATCAATCAATGTCCATCAGCTGGTGATCAGTTAAATGGTATGTGGTCTAGTCTTATGACGGAATATTATTCAGCCACAAAAAGGAATAAGATTCTGATGCACCCTACACCATGGTTGAACCTTGAAAATATTATGCGAAGTGATAGAAGGCAGTCACACAAGATCGTGTATTGTATGACTTCATTTATATGAAAGATCCAGAATAGCTAAATCCAGAGAGACAGAAAGCAGATTAGTGGTTCGCCAGGGCCTGGGAGAATGGGGGGCGGGGAGGAGGAGAGGCTGCTTCATGGGCTGCTCTTTTGGGGTGATGACCAATTTTTGGAATTGATAGAGGCAACATTGTGAATATACCAAATGCCACTGAATTCTCCTCTTTAAAATGGTTAAGCCGAAGTGTACCTGGTTTTAAGAAAAAAAGAACTTTGTTAGAACAGGAAAGCTCCCCCGAATTTCGTGACTGAAGGTTGATCTCTCTGGATCTTTCGGTGGGTAATAAACTTGCAAATGCTCTAGAGAGCAGGGCCTGAGAGGCATTACTGGGTCAGAGCCCAAGCTCCCAGCCCCATCCCTTCTTCTAGATGACCTGCACAGACTGGGGTCAGTGCATTTGTTTGGTTCTGCTTGGGGACGCTGGGGTTGGGGAGAACAGTGCCCAGCGGGACCCACAGCTTGGTCAGATGCTCATTAATGAGGTCTTAGATTAAGATTCTCGCCAGTGTTGAATTGCTTTGGCAATTGTGTTTTTCATTTGTCCTTATTTGCTTCTTTTTGCAAGTACTACTAGAAACTTGAAATTCTTCCTGGATTTCAGGTTTCACTCCTTCAGGGATTGTGCCTAAAATGAGTGTCATATCTGACTTTTGGAGGGTCAGACAGCATTGCTCCTGGTGCTGACCTGGAAGGTCTGTGTAAAATGGTTCAGCCTTTCGAAGGCTTTCTGGATGTTTTTCTCATTTCTGGAGGGTGCTGTGGAAGGCCATGAAGGTGAAGGATGGAGACCTGGGCTGGAATCCCACTCTGCCACTTACTAGCTGTGATCTTGGGCAACTCAGTCTCTCAGATCATCTCCCACTTCCTCCACCGTGAAATGGAGGCGAGAGCACAATTTTCTTCCCCGGGTCTGATGAGGATAATGTGAAGTTATGCATATAAAATACTTAGAACACTATCTGACACATAGTGCTCAATAAATAGTAACTATCATTAGTGTGAATAATGATTGTTACTGTTACTTTTTTCTTTCTTTCTTTCTTTCTTTTTTTTACCAGTGACTCCAGTGAAACATTTTCAACCAACATCCAGAAGTTCTATTTCTTGCCGCAGACTTAGGAAGATTAAAGTAAAAACTTTTTGGTCGTTCCCCCAATGACTTCAATCTAATCTCTTCAGCCAACATCTAAAAGTTGTATTTCTCTTAGGAGGTTGTAAGGATTGAACTAACAAGTGCTTTGAAATAGTCACGAAAATTACAAGCAGCCGTGATGCTGAAATTGCAGACTTTTCCCTCTGCCTCTGACGGGCTAAAGCATCTCCGCCTTCTGCTGCTGGCTCTGAAATTCAGACGAGTTAGAAGTCTCACGTTTGCCTGTTTATAAAATTTTAATGGGAAGGGACAAAGAAGTTAGACACTTGCCTAGACTTTCTGAAAGCATTTTCTCCCTCGAGAATGGCTTTTATTTCTCTTAGTCCCTTATCGGAGAATGTCAAAAGAAAAACCCTTACACCTTGAAATGTCTTTAATCAATCCTCAGACCTTTCATTTCTTAAAACCTATTCCCTTTTCCCCGCCCATTTCAAGACTTGAAATAAAATGATTTTCCAGAAACGGATGACAAGATAGCGAGAGCCACGATTAATAACCCCCAGAGCACCTTGGTACCACGCCTTCCCTATTTAAAATGAAAAATTACCTTTTCCTCTCCGACTTTATTAAAAAGAGGATCAAAAGAGAGAGGGGAAGAGTTGATATAATACAGCCCGTCAGTGAAAGCACTTCCGAAGCCTCGGCAGAGAGAAGCCAAACCCCTGTCAATTGAGCAGCTGACAATTTGGATAATGAAATGAGGCACTTGGCTTCTTCATTCCCAAACTTCTGATTTTGAAACGTAGGGGTGGAGAGGAAGAGTAATTGATGGAGAGGGCAGTTTGGCAGGGGTCAAGCTATGCTTGCTCTTTTTCAATCTCTCAGACTTAAGACAACTTCAGGGCAGGGATTCTTGGGGGGCACCTTGATGCTTCCTTGAACCTGGTGGGCGAAGGGGTGTGTGTGTGTGTGTGTGTGTTTGGAGGAACTTTCAGGCTTTGGCGGTCTTGGTGGTGGGCAGTAGGGCCCGACTCAATGGCAGGATAAAATGTGACAAAGAGGGAAGAGGAAGGTATAGGTTCGTTACCCACTATGGGATGTTAGCCACGTCCTGTCACTCATCCAGAGCTCATTTAGAATATGGGTCAATAACAGCCACCTGACAGGCCAGGTAAGATGAGCACCGAATCTCCTGAGTCTGGCAGGTGCCCTCCAAATGCTACCTTTTATATCATGACTCCCCTGTCTGTAGTCAGTAAGTGTCCTTGGCTCCTGGCTGAGGTCTGTCTTCATTTCCTAGGGCCTCTCTAACAAAGCCACCATAATGCTGGTGGTTTTAAACAGCAAAGATGTATTTTCTCACAGTTCTGGGGGCTCCACGTTTCAATCCAAGATATGGGCAGGACCAAACTCCATTAGAAGGCTCTGGGGCAGAAGTACCAGGCCCCTCTCCTAACTCCTGGGGCTTTCTGGTGATCTCTGGCGTTCCTTGGTTAGTACCTGCATCCCTTCAGTCTCTGCCTCTGTCTTCACATGGTCTCTCCTTTGTGTCCTCCTTTTCTTATAAGGACACAAATCATTGCATTTAGGATCCCCTACCCCCCTATCCAGGGTTCCCTTATCTTAACTTGATTACATCTACAAAGAACCTTTTAGCAAATAAGGTCCCATTCATGGGTCCCGAGGGGTAGGACTTCAGCATGGCTTTTTGGTGGATAGAGTGTAACAGCAATAGGAATCATTCACTGGCTTTTGCTTCATGGGTTTACTTTCTACAGAGCAAGGTCAGGGATATAGTCACTGAATGCGAGTCGATTTATATGCTTATCTCATTTAATCCTCCCCGGTATCGTGTGAAATAGATGGTTTTATTCTCATCTTACACGAACATTTATGCAATATTGGCCGAGGGCCAGAGATACGCTAACTGCTCTCCTTGCATTGTCTTATTTAATCTTCAGACCAGTCCTGGGGGAAGGCTCTGCGGTGAGTCCTGTTTTACAGTTGAAGCAGCTGAGTCACAGCAAGCCAAGGTCGGAACAAGTTAACTTCTAAGCATCATGTTGCAAAGTTCAGGTGTTCGGTGCATATAAAAACTGCTGCTTCCTTGCTCGATGTTTGTTGAGAATCGGTTCTTGTTCTTCCAGTTCAGAAAGTGAGTCTTCCAAACCCGGAGCTGTCTCTCTTCCTTCTGAGGGAGCCAGGCAGTGGGCGATGTGCACATTACCTCCCCTCCCTGACCTGTAATTTAGGGTCATGGGATGGAGATCTACTCTGGAGACTCGGGGATCTGATGGGAGAGGAGGCAGAGGTGACTCTTGGATAGACCTGGGAGGTTTTGGAATCTCAGGAACCATTTTCTCAGTCTAGAAAAATAACTTCTTCGTAAGGAGTGATCTCAGGATTCCCAGGGAGAGAAAGGAGCCGAGGGGGAGGTTCTGCTATATCCCGGCATCTCCCTCTTGATGTCGCTCAGAAACCTCAGGCTCAGCCTGTGTGACCCTGGGCTCTCCGCTCGCTTTGTGATCAGTTTCCTTCTGTGTCTCCTCTCACTGTGATCAGTGCCATGAGCCACTGTGTGACCCGGGCTGGAGATCAGGAGGTCAGCCTTGGCTTGGGGTCATGCTTAAGGATGGGGCCTGCAACTCCGGCTGTCCTCCTCCTAGCTGTGTGGCCTCGAACAAGTCATTTAATGTCTCTGTGCCTCAATTTCCTCATCTATAAAATAGAGTGATGTTCACCTACTGCGAGGATTATTTTATAGCTATATAAGTTTTTACATGTAAATTACACATCAGTGTCAGGAAAAAGTAAGTTCTCTGTAAATGTTAGCTGTTTTTTTTCCCTGTGTTTGTGCCTAGTCAATTCCCTTCTCTCTGTCTTTGCTGTCACAACCCTGCCCCGGGTCCTCATCATCTCTGATCCATATGCCTTCAGGGGCCTCAGGCTGGGCTTGCTGCTACCTTTGACGTGCCCAATCCTTTCTCCATGCTCTGGCCAGACGGAGCTTTCCTTAACACTCATCTGATCACGTCCCTTCCCTACACACAGTGGATCCTGTTGAGCAATAAGAATGGACACCTACATGTGAAAAGATGCTCATCATCACTTATCCGGGAAATGAAAATCAAAACTACAATGAGATGTCATCTCGCACCTGCCAGAATGGCTAAAACCAATAACCACAAGAAACCACAGGTGTTGGCGAGGATGCGGAGAAAAAGGAACCCTCTTGCACTGGTGGTGGGAATGCAAACTAGTGCATCTGCTGTGGGAAACAGTACGGAGCTTCCTCAAAAAGTTAAAAAATGGAACTTCGCTATGATCCAGCAATCACACTATTGGGTATTTATGCAAAGAGTACAAAAACACTAATTCAAAGAGATACATGCCTCCCTATGTTTATAGCAGCATTATTGACAATAGCCAAGATATGGAAACAGCCCAAGTGTCCCTCGGCTGATGAATGGATACAGAAGATGTGGCATATATGTATACAATGGAATATTACTCAGCCATAAGAAAGAATGAGCTCTTGCCAATTGCAACACTGTGGTTGGAGCTAGAGAGTGTAAATGCTAAGTGAAATAAATTAGTCAGAGAAAGACAAATACCGTATGATTTCACTCATGTGGAATTCAAGAAATTTTAAAAAATGAGCAAGGGAAACAAGAAAACAAGAGAGAGAGAGAGAGAGAGAGAGAGAGAGAGAGAGAGAGAGAGAGAGAGAAACCAAGAAACAGACCCTCAACTGCAGAGAACAAACTGGATGGTGACCAGAGGGGAGGTGGTGGGGGTTGGGGGAAATTAGAGGTGGGGATGAAGGAGGGCGCTTGCGGTGATGAGCACTGGGTGATGTATGGCAGTGTTCAATCACTATATTGTGCACCTGAACGTGATATAACACTGTCTGTTAACTATGCTGGAATTAACAAAAAAAAAAGGATGGTTGCCCACACAGCCTGTGCCCACTTTAATCACAAAGGGACAGGGCCAGCGCTCTGGGCTCCAGCAGACTTGCTGGCAAATGGACCCCACTGGGCTATGTGATTTTTAAGCCACACGATGAGGGAAGCACCAGCCCCCGCCCTTTGTGATCAGGGGCTGGGAGATAATAGTAGAATGATGAGCAGAACCTTGGCCTCCAGCCCCAAACCACTTCTCAGCATTTGCCCGCTGGGAGAGCCAGCCCTTCCCTTGGCATGAGCAGGAGTTTGGGGGCCCAAGTCTTGGGGATATGGTGGTGTGGCCAGGCAGGAACTTGGCTGCAATCGTTTATGGTTGGGGGAAGTGCTGGTCCCTCCCTTGGCTTGGCCATAGGGCTGGGGTCCCAGTTCTGAGCTTACAGCTGCATGGTGAGCTGCAGGAGACCACTTCCCTTTGGGAGCTTAGCCACAGGGGAGCAGTCGTGTTGACCCCTCCCTCTCAGTATCCTCCTGCACTTAGGAGAGCAAGTCCCCTGATGGTTCTCCTGGGCCCTTCTTTCCAGCCTCGGCTTGAATTTCTTCCTCTCTCCAGATAATTCCGGCCACACCGAGTCCCTTGTAGTCCCTCCATACTCATCCTGTTCGGTCATTTCCTGGCCTTGACCCTGCTGTCTGGTCTCCACCCATTCCCTTCCACTCTTGACTCCATTGCTTTCCTGGTGAGTTCTCCTTCAACTTCAAGTTAGGGCATCAGCACCACCTCCTCCAGGATGCCTTTCCCTACCCCTCTCCCAGGAGCTGGGTTGCTAGCTTCTGCTCTCACACATCTGTGCTTTCTCTGACATCAGGTTCCCTGTTCCACATTATGGGGACTTCCTTATTTATTTCCTCGAAGTGAAGCTCACGGAACGATGACCATTTTATTTATTTTTTTAAAGATTTTATTTATTTATTTGACACACAGAGAGAGATCACAAGTAGGCAGAGAGGCAGACAGAGAGAGAGAGAGGAGGAAGCAGGCTCCCCGCTGAGCAGGGAGCCCGATGCGGGCCTCGATCCCAGGACCCTGAGATCATGATCTGAGCCGAAGGCAGAGGCTTTAACCCACTGAGCCACCCAGGTGCCCAACAATGACCATTTTAAAGGGAACATTTCCATGGCAGTTAGTGCGTTCATAATATGGGTCCACCACCACCTCTGTTAAGTTCCCAAACATATCACCCCAAAAGGAAACCCTGTGCCCATGAAAGAGTTGCTCCCCATTCCCCCCTCCCCACCCCCAGCCTCTGGCAGCCACCATTCTGCTTTCTGTCTCTGCAGATTCGCCTATGCTGGAGCCTTCATAAATGGGGTCACACGCAATGTGGCTTCTCACGTGTGGCTTCTTTCACTTAGCAAAATATGTTTGAGGTGCATCCCAATTGCAGCTCACGTCAGCACCTCCTCCTTACGGCAGAATCCTATTCCATTGTAGAGACATGCCACATTTGGGGTATCCATCTGTTGGATCAACGGACATTGGACTGTTTCTACCTTTTGCCTGGTGTGCCCAGGGCTGCCGGGAACACGCACATCCAAGCATTCCAGTGCCTGCGTTCACTTACTTTGGGTCGATACCTATGAGCGGAATTGTAGTGAGTGCTCATCTCGTTGTCAGTCTTCGCACCAGACTGTGAGCCTCTTGAGGGCAGGGGAAAGACACACACCCAACCCCAGGGGCGGGCACAGCGAGTGCCAGGAGCAAAGTGGATGAGTCCCGGGCATTCAGAATACATGTCTTCGTCCCCCTCAGTCATCTGACCATTGGTCTGTGTCACTCAGGCTCTGTGCTGAGGACATGACTCATTTTATCTCATTAACATATGCCTCACTCACTCTGATATTTGCTCGTGTCCACTGTCACCTCCTCACCCTTGCCGGACTGCAGTAGTCCTCAGTACTTCCCCCCAACGCCTGTGCCACGTTTTTTCCCTCCCTAGCACTTACCACCACTGATACATTATAGAGAATATATTTTATATGGCATCTAATAGATAATAGACATGCCGTTTATTTGTTCATTCCCCTTTTACTCTCTTTCCGCACCAAGAACACGTGCTCTGTGAGGATAGGGACCTTGGTCTTTATTTGTATTTGTTGCTCTATCTCAGTGCCTCGTTCAGTGCCTGGTACATGAGAGGCATCCAAACATTTGGATGAATGAATGCATTTTGTCCTCACTGTACCCCCCAAGGGAACCATGATCATTCTCATTTTACAAACCCCAAGACTGAGGCTCAGAGAGGTCAAGTAACTTACCCGAAGTCACCGATCTCTATCAATGGTGGAATCAGAGCTGTAAGCCAGATCTTCCGGAGTCCCAACCCCATATTTTTTCCCAGTTCCCAAGGGATGGGGGCAGGAGCTATAGCAGTAACGCCCACAGTACTTCTCTGTGGCCTTAGGATGCAGAATATGATGAAAATAACTTAAAAAATAGGTTTACTTCCTTAAACATGTCTTAGTTAGGTTCGTTTGATCACGAGTTTGTATTCCCTGAGCAAATGCTCCGATCCAAAGCTTGCCGGGTGATGGAGAAGCTGATCTGGGCTTGATTCTGGCTACCCCCAGCTCTCAGAGCTCTTCACGCCTCCAAGCCTCAGCTTCTGGGAGGTGCACAGGGAGATGGCAGCATCTGTTGCGCGTACACTTCTCAGCACGAGTTCACATTCTTTAAAGGGGAGATAACGCCGTATCACCGTGATGTTGAGAATCCCAACATGCACAGCTCACAGGTACGGAGTTCCTGCCGTGTGTCAGGTGCTGGCCTAAGTAAGCACATCACTGGTGTTATCCCATTTATCCTCATTCCATTCCCCTGAGTCAGGCCCTATTGTTGTCCCATTTCACAGGTGATAAAGCTGACTCAGAGAGGTCAGATGGGTGCCCAAGCCCACACAGCCAATAAGTGGGTAGCCAGACAGAGGGCCAAATCATAAGACTCGAGAACTGGCTCTTAGTCACAGGGTTAATAACATGTTTGTCTAAATTTGGAGATTTGCACACCACCGTGGTAATGGAGACTTTGGTAGAATGTTCTGGCAAAGTCTGGGAGAAGGGAAAAGGGAGACCCATATCAGAAATGAACCCTTGTTTTAGTTTCTATTCCCATTTGGCTCATCCATGATGGTCTGGGGTCCTCAGTAGAGCCCCAGGGGTCTGTCTCAGCTGCCCCTATGCCCTGGTTTTGGAGGTGGCCCAGGCCCTGGGTTTGAATCCCAGCTGCCAGTCCCCTCTCTGGTGTGACCTTGGGCACATCTTCACCTCTGTGCTTCCACATCCTTATCTACAAAGTAGAGACCAAAATGGCCCTTTGCACACACAGTCACAAAAATTAGAGAAGATGTAAAGCAATCCTACTGTAACAAATGAAGAAAACAGATGACAAGTCGTTCAATAAGATCTTATGGCATTTCTTTAAAAAAGATGCACAGAACACCATCTGGCAGGCTCCACAGCCAAACATTAATAGGGATGGTGGTTAGGCTGTGGACCAACATTGCCTTTTTTCCTTATCTGAGTTTTCTAATTTTTCTATAATGAATATATAATAACCAAATGAGTAGTTTTAATTAAAAATGGGGCAGTGAGTCAGTGTTCATGAAAACACTTTGTAAACTGTCAAATGTTCTATAAATTAGCTCTTGTTATGGTCCTTATCATAATTATTATGGTTATTGCTAGCTGGCGCAAGCTGGAATTCGTTTCTGCCCCTCGTTGCTTCCTTGGCCCGTGATGAGAGGGACCACTTGGTCGCCTTCCGCCAGTTCCTGCTTTGTCATGCAGCCATCCCCACCGACTTCTCTCGTCTTTGCGGCCACCACCCATGTCTTTGCCACCACCCCCCAACATCTCGCGGCAGAGCCCTGCAGAACCTTCCACAGGCTCTCCTTGTCTAAGCAGGACCTTTGAGAAAGGAACTTTGTATCAAAACTCTCACTGACTTCCCACTGACCTAGGCATTAAATCCACACCGCGGTTTGGCCCGTGGTCCTGATGGCCTGTCCCTTCAGCCTCTCCTTGAGCCACTCACCCCCTTGTCACCGCACCTTGGGCACACTGCCTTCGAGAAGGCACCCCCAAAAGGGACCTAGAAAAGTGCCTATGCTAACTTAGATGGGTTTGGAGCCTGTCCACTTGGTGTTATTTGACCCTTAGGCTTTTCTATCTCTTTATATCTCTTAGCATGGAGTCTGTGCACGTGAACCACATTGGCATTTGCCCTTCCAGCATGGCAAAGGAGTGAAAATGTTCATGCACAATTGGGGTTTTTTATTTTTATTTTTTGGTGTAACTTATACCGGGGCTGAAAACCCCAGCTTGCATTCAAACAGTGGGGGTTTTTAAAAAAGATTTTATTTATTTATTTGACAGAGAGATAGAGCAAGAGCACAAGTAGGCAGAAGGGCAGGCAGAGGGAGAGGGAGAAGCCGGCTCCCCGTCAAGCAGGGAGCCTAACATGAGGCTCGGTCCCAGGACCCTGGGATCATGACCTGAGCTGAAGGCAGATGCTAACTGATTGAGCCACCCAGGTGGCCGGACAGTGGGATTTTTAACAAAAGGTTTTATTTATTTATTAGAAAGAGAGAGAGAGAGAGAGCGCAGGTGATGGGAGGCAGAGGGAGCAGCAGACTCCCTGCTCAGCAGGGAGCCCTGACTAAGCTTCCATTTATTTCCTAAAAAACTGTTGTAAGACTTTAAAAAAAAAAAAAAAGCCCCTGGGCACCTGGGGGGCTCAGTCATTAAGCGTCTGCTTCAGCTCAGGTCATGATCCCAGGGTCCTGGGATCGAGCCCCTCATCGGCCCCCTCCCCCACAGGAAGCCTGCTTCTCCCTCTCCCACTCCCCCTGCTTGTGTTCCCTCTCTTGCTGTCTCTTTGTCAAATAAATAAAAAAATCTTAAAAAAAAAAAAAAAAAGAGCCCCTTCCTGCCTGTATGTTTTTTCCCTTGTCCTCTGCCTCCCTGGTCCCACACCCGCCATGCTCTGCCCTTGGCTCTTGGTGACCCGATTCCCTTCTGGTCCTCGATGCCAGCTTCAGTGTCACTTCCTTCGGAGGCTGAGCACTCTACCTAAAGTCAGCCCCGCCTCCAATGCTTTTATTTTTAATTTTTTCAGTTGAAATTTGTATGGAGCTCATGGTAGATGGACATGCAGGCGTAAGAAATAATACAGAGCGATCCTGTTAACCGTCTGTTCAGGCTGCTCTGACAAATACCACAGACTGGGGGGCTCGGACAACAGACGTGCTGGAAGGTGCAGAGCTGTGAGGAGTACATGCTGTCAGGTGCAGAAGGCGTAAAGTGCATACACAGTGAGGTGTACCAGAGTGTGATGTGCATTCGCTGTAAGCTATATTCGCTGTAACGAGCACACACCGTAAGGTGCGCACCGTGTAACTTGCCAGGCTTTCTCACGGCTTCTCTGCTGTCTCTGATCCTTTGTTCCAACTCAGGAGGCAACCTTTCCAAACAAGACTGGACCATCCAGTGGCCTACCACGGAGACGGGGAAGGAGAACAACCCTGTGTGCCCCCCGGAGCCCACCCCGTGGATCCGCACCCACCTCTCCCAGAGCCCCAGGGTCCAGACCAAGTGCGCCCAGCACTACTGTCATGCCAGCCCCTCGCCCGGGGCCCCCGTGTACACCCACGTGGACAGGCTCACCGTGGATGCCTACCCGGGTCTGTGCCCGCCACCGCCGCTGGAGTCCGGCCACCGTTCCCTGCCCCCGTCTCCCCGGCAGCGGCACGCCGTCCGCACCCCGCCGCGCACCCCCAACATCGTCACCACCGTGACCCCACCTGGCACACCGCCCATGAGGAGGAAGAACAAGCTGAAGCCCCCGGGGACCCCCCCGCCCTCCTCCCGGAAGCTGATCCACTTGATTCCAGGCTTCACGGCCCTGCATCGAAGCAAGTCCCACGAGTTCCAGCTGGGTCACCGAGTGGACGAGGCCCACACGCCCAAGTAAGTGCGTTTGGGGGGCGGGCTGGGGGCCCTGGGGGCTGCCAGCGGTGGCTTCGTGGCCCGAGGACCACCCCGGGTTAGGGGAGCCTCACAAGCATTTGTGTTTTCTTTCTCCGGCTGGATGAAAGTTGGCTTTTCACAGATGGCCCGTGGGAAAATGAGTAGCACTTTCCAGAAATGAGCCTTTTTAAGCAAGGGATTCTCTAAAGCAGGAGTCAGTAAACTATCACCTAGGGGCCAAATCTGCATTTGTGACAAGACAGTCGGGCTCATTCCCGTGTGCACTGTCTGCGGCTGCTTTCCGGCCGCACGGCTGAGTTGGGTATGACCCGCAAAGCCAGAAATATTTGCCATCAGGCCCTTGGATGGGGACAGCTGGCCAGCTCCGGCAGACGCCGCCCTATCTATGGCTGCCCCTAGAAAGGATCTGTGAGCTGCATACCTCACCTCGCATTTCTACTGTTGCGTTAAAGAGAGTGAAAAGAAACAAGTGATCTTTTTATAATAGGTGTCATTTAACTGAATATGACAAAATATTACCATCGCAACATAGAATCAGTATAAAATATTAAGACTGAAATACTTTGCATTCTTTTTTCCCTATGAAGGCTTCAGAATCCAGTGTGTTTATTACACACTGGTGCCTATCAATTCAGACTCCCTGCATTTTAAGTGTGCAATGGCCCCGGCGGGCAAGGAGCTGCATGTACTGAGTGGAACATGCTAGTTCTTATCATGAAGAGGCATGTCCAGGTCTGCTCAGGGTTGGGGGTGGGTCAGAGAGTGGAGAACTAGACTATGAGAGCAAAGGACTTTATACAGAAGCTTAGGGNGGGGGGGGGGGAATCATCAAAGTGGGGTGCCGTATGTGCCTGGCTCTGGTTTGGGGGGGGGATCTTGCTGCCAGCAGAGGGTGACACGGTATCTGTAGCTACATACTGGCCAACGAAAGGGACGGGAGAGCTCTTTACAGGGCCCCTGGGAGGCTGACAGTCCGGGTCCCTTGCATTCTTTTGAGGTTCTCGGTGTTTTGAAAATGGAAGAAATGCTGAACAGGCTTCCAGAAGTGGGTAGCATGTTTTAAATATCTACACTTGAAAACAAATTGCCATTAAGGCATTAAACATAGAATGATAATTTAGGGGCGCCTGGGTGGCTCAGTCAGTTAAGCGTCTGCCTTTTGCTCAGGTCATGATTCCAGGGTTCTGGGATTGAGCCCCACCTCCAGCTCCCTGCTCAGCGGGGAGCCTGCTTCTCCCTCTGCCCTTCCCTTGGGCTTGAGCTCTTTCTCTCTCTCTCAAATAAATAAAATCTTTTTAAAAATGTAAATTTATAATCTTACTAAGAGACACCTTAAGGAATTTAGGTTTGGTACCTGTTGTGTGTCAGAGCCCTGGACCTGCTCTGGGATCCTTGCTGCTAGGATGTGGGGGAGCAGTAGGGAGACTCCGTTCCTTTGCATTTCCGGCACGTGAAGGCCCATGTGGAGGGCTGACTCCAGCCGGAGACAGAGTGTCTGGCCCATGCTTCTGTAGGAAACAAAGTACAGAGACCCTGGCTGAACCTGACCTTTACTTTGGCTTCCTGTGACATTCAGAGGCTCTCAGGGATTTTCAGACCCCCACCCCCTCGCTGTACTCATTCCACCTTTGACTCCAGCATTTATCCAGAACTGGCTCTGTCCCAGGAAGGTATGCAGAAGGACTCAGGGGGCCTGCCCCAATCTCAGGCCTTCTCCCTTCCTCCTGTCTCAAGCAATAGAGACCCCATGTGGCTGTCATCTCTTACTTTTGCAACACGGTCCCAGGACCCTCTGGGACTCACACCTGACCCCTTCTGTTGCCCTCAATCACCCCCTCAGGGGGTGCAGAGTAGCGCCTGCCTGTGAGGGTTTGCACTGTTCGAGCCAGTGTCTCATGAGCCCTGATCACCACGTGCAGGTGGATCTAAGACACTGATTGTAAGTCGCAACCTGAGATAAATGTAAAAAATACATACGTCTTAGAATTGATGAAATGTGGTTGGTTCTCATCTCTGGGCTAGTCAGTGGGGGTATAACGGGAAGCAAAGACATAGCCTTGGTCTTGTGAAGTCTGACATTAATCAAATAACCACACATAAATATTATAAGGTTGTGTCTAGTAATTACAAATAGCGTTAGAGGCTCTAAAGATGCTGTGCAGGGTACCATCAGAGCTTCTGACCAGACGGAGCTGATCGAATTTGAGCTAGCAGGGAGGTGAGTGAGGGAACTAGGGAGGGTCTGGCCCCAGAGAGTTCCCAGAAGTGTTGTTTAGACTGAAGGCTAAGGAGGGGTTAAGAGTGTGAAGGGGTGGAGGTGGAGGGCGTGGGAAGTACTCCAGCCAAGAGGTGGAAGGGGGCACCATACATTTGAGGATTCGACAGAAGGTGACAGAAGGCCTCTGTGGCTAAGGGACCAAGGCAAGTGATGCAGGAGGAGACTCAAGAGTTAGCCAGGAGGCAGCACTCTTCACAGCAGCCCCAGAGTGGAAAGAGCCCAAGTGTCTGTTGGCAGACGAAGGGCTAAACACAACACATCCTCTCTATCCAGTGGAATATTATTCAGCCATCAAAAGGAATGGAATTCTGACATGAGCTTTAACATGGATGAATCTCAAAAATGGTATGCCAAGTAGAAGAAGCCAATCACAAAAGGATCTACTTATGTATAAATGTACTTATATGAGGTACCCAGATTTACAACAACACAACAAAAAAGGGGCAGAAAAGCTAGGGCTTGGCAAACTTTTTCTGTAGAGGGCCAGATAGTGAATATTTCAGGTCTGGCGGGCCATGTGGTCTGCCCCTCTCCCAGTGGAACGGAGGCAGCCATAGACAAGAGGAAAATGAATGGACATGGTGATGTTCCAATAAAACTTTATTTGTAAAAAATACCAGGGCCTGATTGAGTTTGGTGCCCCCGGCTGTAGTTTGCTGGGTCAGAAGCCGTGCTATGGAGAGCGATTCCCTTCTAAGGCACTGGAAAGGTCTTCAAGGTGGAAGGCACGATCTCATAGGATGGTCAGTCACGATCTGAGGCTGTGGTTTCTTCCAGCTGCGCCTCTCCCTCACCCCTCCCTGTGCCCACCCCAGGGGCTGTGGGATGTGAAAAAAGGCTCTATGGTACTTGATCTTTTCTCTATGAGAAAGGGGTGAAGTGAGAGAGGCTGACCTTTGGGGCTTTTCTCCAGCTTTATTGATATATAATATTATGTAAATTTAAGGTGTGCAAGGTGCTGATTTAACACCAAGAGGTATTGCAAAATGATTACCACAGTAAGGCTCACATGATTTTTTTGTGGTGAGCGTATTTAAGATTCATTCCCTCAGTAACTTTCAAGTGTATAATACAATGTTGTTAACTATAGTCACTAGCTGTGTACCAGATCCCCAAAACTTATTCATCTTACAACTAGCAGTTTTTATCCTTTGGCTAACATCTCCCCATTTCCCTCAGCCCCTAACCCCTAGCCACCCCATTCTACTCTGTTTCTATGTTTGATGTTTTTAGATTCCACATATAAGTGAGATCGCGCAGTATTCGTCTCTCTGTCTCACTGATTTCACTCAGCCTAATGCCCCTCAAGGTCCATCCATGTTGTTGCAAATGGCAAGATTTCCTTCCTTTTCATGCCTGAATAATATTACATGGTGTGTGTTAATATTTTCTTTATCCATTCATCTGTTGACAGACACTTAGATTGTTTCCATGTGTTGGCAACTATGAATGATGCTGCAGTGAACAAGGGTGTGCAGATGTATCTTTGAGATGACAATTTCATCTCCTTTGGATATATACCCAGAAGTAGAACGGCTGGATCATAGGGTAGTTCTATTTTAATTTTTTTGAGGAACCTCCATGCTGTTTCCATAGTGGTTGCACCAATTTATATTCCCACCAGTGGTATGTGAGGGTTCCCTTTTTCCACGTCCCTACCAGAACCCATCATCTCCTGTCTTTTTGATAATAGCCATTCCAGTGAGAGTGAGGTGATGTCTCATCATGGTTTTGAGTTGCATGACCCTGATGATGACAGATGTTGAGAAGCTTTTCATGGATCTGTTGGTCATTTGTGTGTCTTTGGGAAAAATGTCTATTCAGGTTCCCTGTCCATTTAAAAATCAGGTGATGATGAATTTTTTGCTATGGAGTGGTAAGAGTTCCTTATATAACTTGGATATTCATGCCTTATCAGATTTGCAAATATTTTCTCCCATTCTATAGGTTGTTTTTTCATTTTTTGATTTTTTTTTCTGTGCAGAAGCTTTTTAGTTTGGTATCATTCCACCTGTTGATTTTTGCTTCTGTTGCTTGTACTTTTGATATCATATCCAAAGAAGTCACCAAGGAGTTTTCCCCTATGGTTTCTTCTCAGAGTTATGGTTTCAGGACTCACATTTATGTCTTTAATCCATTTGAGTTAATTTTTGTGAATGGTATAAGGTAGGGATCCAGTTCCATTCTTTTGCATGTGAATATTTAGTTTTCCCAATGCCATTTTTTGAAGCCATTATCCTTCCTCAACGAGGGTTCTTGGCTTCCTTCTCAAATATTAGTTGACTGTATATACTTGAGTTTATTTCTGGGCCTTTGATTCTGTTCCATCGGCCTATATATCTATTTTTATGCCAGTACCACACTTTAAATGTGAGCCTTTCCCCAGATCCCTGAGGGATTTACTTTGTCTGGATAGATACCTACTTTTTCAAGGCCTTCCAAATTGACTCGTCTACCATCGGCTGTTTTAGAAATTGTCTATCTGGATTCAGGCCAGGTTCAGCTTTGCCCCTCAGGGTTCTTCTGTCTAGTTTAGCAAGTTCACCCCTTCCTTGAGGAAGGAACTTCTCCTGCCTCACCTCACAAGATGCTGAGATTCCCAGCATAGAAGCAGCACAGTGGTCAGGTTCATGATGCAGAGATGCAGTGTGACCACTTGGCCTTGGACCCAGCCGTTAGATCCAGAGGGATATTCGGGTACCTGGCCTTTGGGAATTAAAAAAAAATCCAGAACAGAGACAATGGCACTTTGGACTATGTGGGCAGGGGGAGCAAGGGAAGAGATTAAATCGAACCAGGGAGCTTAAGGAAGGGTTTTCAGAGAGACACTCGTTGAGCTGAGTTCCAGTAAGTAGACTGACAACAGCCAACATTGGCTTTGGTCTGAGCTAGTCCTGGTTCTGCAAGGGAGTAGCCTTGTGACCTTGGGTTTAATCCGAGTCTTAGTTTTCTCATCTGTGAGCCAGAGAGGTTGGAATACATGTGTGCTATTGAATCCATGGTCATGACCCATTTGTGGATGGTAGCACCATTTTAATGGGCTGTGACCAGCATTAAGGAAATGAAATAGAATACCCTAGGCTAGATATTGGGATGTATTGCATGTAGTGAATCTATTAGTGTTGTTTCGTGAAACACACACACATATTTATGTATGTATGTATATGCGCGCGCGCGCGCGTGTGTGTGTATTTTTCCCCCTTACTCTGGGGACTCTTTCTACTCTGGACAGCTTTGATGCTAGAATAAACCTCATCAGGGATTAGTTGAGAAGGCTTGAGAAACCAGCCCTTTACCCGATTGCTTGACTCATTCTGGTTTCGTTTGTCTGTTTCATGTCTGGTTTCTTCTCACCTCCAACCCTGTACCCTTGCTGGGCATGGTTCTTTGTTGACAACTTGGCTGTCCTAAGTCTACCTTTACTTCCCCTTAATGGATAAAGCAGAATTTCAGAAGTCACAGGTTTTTCTGAACAGAACTGGGTCTTTCAAGACTGTTGATTCTTGTGAGTTTTCAAGCCCCAACACCCTGGTAAGTTTGGGGTTGGAGGAAGGCTAGGTTTTAGATACTTCATCCTTGGCATACCCCTGGTGGTGTGTATCAGATGGTCTGTTTGGGTTCCAAGCTGGTCCCCGGTAGTATACCATGGGAATTTCTAGAAAAAAGCATGGCAAGAAAAGAAAATATTAGCCATAGCACATCTTTCACCTCCACTGGGAGCCTGGTATTCTGGGAAATACCAGAACAGCTATGATTGAGCTTAGTCAAACCATTTTTCCTGCCTAGTATTCATTCTCAAAGTGCTATTTACTTTCTTTTTTCCTTACCTTTTTTTTTTATTTTTGCATTTGAGTTAAGTGTGTGGTTTTACATACATGGCATTGTTAAAACTCACACATATACACAGATACGTACATGTGGGGGGAAAAGACTACTCTTCCCTCCCCCCCTCCCCCCAGAAAATAATACGTGATTATTGTGGAAATGGAGACAACACAGGAAATTGATGAAGAAAGTGGAAAGTATATGCTGGTCCTTTTTTCCCTACATATATACACATAACATACACACACGGTGTTTTTTCAACAGGGCTGAAAACATCCCCAGGGGAGCAAAAATCAGTTCTTGGCGGAGGAAGGCAAAACAAAAACAAAAACAAATAATAATTTAAAAAACCCACCCCGCCTGATATTACAATAGTTTGTGAGCCTCCAAAGAGCCCCTTACATAAATAGAGATATGGTATATTTATGGTATTAAAATTTCATTGGGGGTTAAGGGTGACAATTAGAACAAAAATTCAGAACGTTTCCTTAAAGGGTCCTACTGAAAAAAAAGATTGAAAACCACTGACATGGCTCTATGGATCTAATCTTGTAGATACAGTTAGACTTAGACTTTGGGGATTATCATGAGTATCATTCTTTCTCCCTCTGGCTCTGTGGCCACACTTGCGTGAATCAGTTGGCACCGATTCCTTACATTCAGCCATTTGGAAAATGAAGTCCGTGCAATCTCAGGGATTCTGGTCACCTTACCTTTAGTCCACCGATCCCATGGCCACAGTGTTGGAAAAAGGAAAAATCTAACAGTTCTTATGTGCATTAGGAGTTGTAGGTCTTCACATTCATCCATCTGTCTGCCCGTCTGTGGTACAAATGACTTGATTTCTCTTATCAGAGCATGCGGAAGGGTAGGCTGGATTTCTGACAGTGGGTCCCATTTTAAATGAATGGGAGAAGCTCAGTGTTTAAGAGGAATTCTGTGGTGAACCCCCTCCCTTTTTTGCAAATCTTTTTTAAAGGTGATTTTTTTTACCCTTTCTTTTTTATTATTATTATTATTTGCCCCAGGGCTACAGGTCTGTGAATCATCAGGCTTACACCTTTCACAGCATTCACCATAACACAAATCCTCCCCAATGTCCATA
>LNAC01000016.1:2695552-2717475 GCA_002007465.1 Ailurus styani | reverse complement strand
ACACACACACACCACATCTTCTTTATCCATTCATCTGTTGATGGACATCTAGGTTCTTTCCATAGTTTGGCTATTGTGGACATTGCTGCTATAAACATTTGGGTGCATGTGCCCCTGAAGATCACTACCTTTGTATCTTTAGGGTAAATACCCAGTAGTGTGATTGCTGGGTCATAGGGTAGCTCTATTCAATAAAGGTGATTTTCAATAACAATTTTGTTTTCATTACAGAAGTCATTTCCAGACACATCTTTATTTTGAAAATACAGGCATACAAGGTCAAAGTCCCCCTTCCCCTTGCCATAGAGAGAGGCTAGAACTTCAGGAATCCTTTGCTGGGAATCCTTGCATAAACACACATACTATGTTTGTATGTCCATATATAATAGATTTAGTTTACTTTCTTCATAATCAGAACCACACTCTATACATTTACTAATGTGATTTGCCTTTGTCAGTCCTGCACAAATAGGAATATTCCATTTACGACCTTCTCGCACTTTATCCCTTTTAGAAATTCTTCTGTAGAAATTCTTCCAAAGCACATCTGGAAGGTGTCTTTGTGCATGCCTCTGCTCTCAGACCTCTGTGTTGTTTCAGTACAACACATTGCACGCCTGCCATCCTGGGGGAGCGTGGAAAAATCTTCAGGTAGCTGGTGAGGAAGGCAACCAGGCTGGATGAGATCCACACTCATCCTGGTTCCAGTGAATTCGGCATCTGTCCATGGTCTGGGCTATATCACTTGTAACTAGTCTGAACACACTCTGCTCAACAGGTTAATTATGCACATAAGATTTCAGGAGGGATCTTTTTGTTTGTCTTAGAAAACTAATTATGTGCAAGCACTCAAACTCACCGACACATACCTATAGATCACTGTGCTGATTATTACAAAAACTCTAATGGATTTGTAAGAACCTAGTGGAGTGATTAGTTTGTATATAATAGTATATTCATTAAAAAGGAAGGCTTCTGCCATGCTCATGCAAGGGGTCCTTTTAGGTCTAATTAAGCATTCAGACACACAAGATTGCTATAGAACACACTTGGCATTAGATTGACCTTGGAGGATGCGGGTAGCCTCAGGTGTCTTCTCTGCAGGTCCTCAGGGGCTACTCTTCCTTGCCCCCACCTCCAAGTGGCATTTCAAGAGCAAGTGATGAGACCCACGATAAGGAGGTATGGGAGCCATCCTGACTTAGGTGGCAGTTGCTCTTGGAACAGCTCCATCCACGTAGCTCCTAGGGACACTGCAAGGGACATGCATAGTTGTAACTATGCAGCTCAGGGGACCCCAAGGCTGTGGATCCCTCCTCAGATACCTCAAGTTCATGATGAGAACTCCCAGTCCAAACGCAATCTGCCAACCAGAGGCAATTCTACCACAAGCAGTGAGGTCTACTAAGACAGTTGACATTTCCTCGTTAGGGGTATTCAGAGGATCGGACCTAGAGAATCAGGCCAAGGTCAGATTCCCATTTGCAGAAGACCAAAAGGTGGTGTTCACTCTTTTCCGTAGCTTCTCCTTAAAAATCTTGTAAGGTGGGTTTGTTACCAAATCACATGGAATTTCTTGTTTTGAATCAGTGAGGTCTTTAATAAGATCCTTTGCGATTTATATACTATATAATATGTCTATTATATATAATATAACTTATAAATATTTCCAGTTAAATCTGTGCTCATCAATTTTTTAAAGTATTGTTACTTCTTTGCATAAAAAGTTTTATCCATATGCCCATCTTCCTGGCCAGCATTGACTTGGTGCCCCCTCTTCCAGATTCCAGGCCCACTTTCTTAGGTCTGGAGCAAGTCTATCCTCATTGAAACCTCACCCTTCCCCTCAAGCTGCTGAATCTGTCAGTCCTATGATGAGTCCACGGAGACTCATTTAAAATGAGTCTGGCTTTCTAAATATCATCAAAACCATCTCCTTGTATTTGTCCCACAGGCTTATAAAAACCCCAGTGAGACATTGTTCATCACCACATCCCTACTGACAAAGCAGCTCTGAAGTCCCCCCATGAAAAATTAGCTCAGCAGTGTGCTTATTTTGGCAGAAATTATTGTGGTCAGGTGCACTGTGAGCTGAGTAACACAGTATTTTGTCGGAAGTACCTTGTTATTTGCAAGGAATAACTGAAGATATTATTCTGGTATGATTTGACCAGACTATAAGTGGAGAAGTTTTACGTATCCAACACCTGCCTCTGTCTGGTGTTCTATATGCTCTCTTGGAGGATTCCCAGAAGGACCGAGCCCCATAGGGTTAGCCCCATGATGACAGAGCCCGCACCCCTACCCCACCCCCCATACCACATCCTTTATGGGCTTTCCTTCCTTTCCTGCCTCACTTCTCCACGTCATCATACTTCCTGGGGTCACCTCCCAAATATACGCTTGCACTCCCAAAATTTCCCTTAGCATCTGATTTTGGGGGAACCCAAACTGAAACAGGTAATTATTAATATAGTTGCATTAAGCTCGATACACAGCATATTTCTGCTAAATGAAAAGGTTTGGGCACCTGGGTGGCTCAGTGGGTTAAAGCCTCTGCCTTCGGCTCAGGTCATGATCTCAGGGTCCTGGGATCGAGGCCCGCATCGGGCTCCCTGCTCGGCGGGGAGCCTGCTTCCTCCTCTCTTTCTCTCTCTGTCATATAAATAAATAAAATCTTTAAAAAAATAAATGAAAAGGTTTGTTGATTGATAGCTGTAATAATATGCATGATGGCCATCACTTATTGAACACTTACTGTAGGATGGTACTTTGCATGGTTTATTTTATTTAATCCCATTTTGCAAGTGAGGAAATAGACTTTAAGAGGGAACATGCTTTGTCCAAGTTCATTCAGACTAAGTACTAGAGTTGCAGCTCGTTCTCACCCAAAGTCCCCAGGGACACTGGAGGATGGGGTGGGTAAGACCATGGACCCTGGAGCCAGATGGCCTGGGTTTGCATCCTGACTTCACCACTTCCCAGTTGTGTAACTTTATTCAGATTCCAGTTGTCTCAATGCAAAAGAAAAATGGAGAGCATGTGGTGAATCACGTTATCATGAGCCCTTGGTTTCCTTGGATGAGGAAGTATCGCTGGGACGCGCTCTATTTTAGAGACCATCTCTCAATTTGGGTTTTCTGATGTTTCTTTACAATTAGATTCAGGTTATACAATTTTAGCAGAGAAGTGATCAGAGCAGGAAATGCATGTCGATTTGGCCAATTACTGGTATTGCTAATTGTGATCATTTGGTGGAGGTGGTGTCTGCCCATTTCTGTGCTGTGTAGTTACTATTTTGCCCACTGAGGTTAGTATGTATCTAATGGGGAGATACTTGGAACCCATGTAAATATTTTGTTACTGCTCAAAATTCCACCACTGGTATTAACATCTACCCATGATTCTTGCCTGAATCAGGTATTACTGTGATGGTTTCCAAATGGTCATTTCTAATTCCATCATTTCTTCCATATTTGCTTGTCAGCTTTCTACTGGAAGGAAAAAACTTCCCCTTCCTCCTTCTTTATTTATATCCATGTGGTCTCATGGATTCTTATTTAATTCAGTAAGTTCTAGTCCTTTACTGTCACTATGTATTTTGATGCTCATTTGTCTTCCATGTGGCCTGCAGAAGCCCCTTCAAGTTGGTTCCTGCCTCCGTTAGACATGTTCTTGTCTTTCTTTGAGGATTGCCTTATTTTCTGGCGCAAGAAGATGTGGAATCTCTATCTGAAGGCAGGTGTTCTCTCTTTTTTCATGTATAAGATGCTCTTTGTAAAGAGCTTAGCTCCGTGCTTGGGGCAAAGTAAGCGTTGGCTTTTATTGATGTCATTGCTATTGTGATGATATGCTAGCCCTTGACAGAACCTCAGACCTCCTGATCTTTTTCTAGTAGCAGTGGTCAGGCAGGCTCTGCCAGAACACAGTTGGCTGTCACAAAGGCATGCAGTATCTCTTTTTTTCTGGTTCCCAGACCCTTACCTCACAGTGATAGTCTTCAGGGGTTGTCCCCTCAAGGGTGTAAATTTCTGAGAAATTATAAAGTATATAGAAAAAATGCAGTGACTAATAGAATGGACCTTTAGGTTCCATTACTCAGAATGAATGCATGCAAACCCCCCCCCCCCCCATTTGCTTTGCTATTTTTAACAACAATAACAATTAGGAGAGGAGGTTGAAGATCCCCCTGAAAACTCACCCCATTTCTGCTACTTCTTCCCAGAGGCAGCAACAAACCCACTTCAGAGCATGTCCTTCCTATGTATGGGTAGGTATTATTACTTTAAACTTTTCTCATCACTGATATGTAACTGTGCATATATCATTGCTACTTGCTTTTCTTCACTCAGTGTTTTTGAAATCTTTCCATGGTGATACACACATAGCATCTACTCATTTACTCTCATCTGTCTGATATTCCTGTATGGACATGCCGTTGTTTACTGATTCCCCTTTTGATGGACACCTCAGTTGCTTCCACACCTTTCCTGTTATAACTGGAATTTCAGTAGAATTTCCTGTGCAGGTTTCCTTGTGCATATGTGCAAGAGTTTCTCGAAGAGGCATCCTTCACAGTGGAATTGCAGGGCCAATGTATTTATTTAATACATTAAAATTGTATTTGGGGGGAAGAAGGATCTCTTTGAGATTGCAGTGCTTTCAAAGATCAAAGGAGGGCTCAGGCACTAGGACTGGGGATGGGGCAGACATTTTGGTCCCAGCGGATTTTTCCAGAGTGTATGAAATTAGATGGTCTTAGAAGGCTGGTATTGCCACCTGTTTGCCTTTTGCTCTTGACCGTCAGGTAAGTATTCAGAGCCACAGGGGAAAGTGATGTCCTTCTCCCCTCACTACTTTCTTTTTATCCTAGATGGATGACAAGACCAGGGCTTCTTCTAGAGGAGCTACCCGGAGGGGCCCCAGGCACAGCGGCTGAGGTCCAGCCTGCTGGGAGACCATTTGCACTGAGCTAATATTATTGTCTTTCTTATTCTTCTTTATCGCTTTCATCATTATCATCTGGCTGGAATGTGCCAGGTTCTATTAAAAATAGATCCCAAATATGACAGTCTAACCATGTGCCAAAGCTCCCTCTTGGGATTCTTCCCTGAGCCTGTGCCCTGGTCAGGGTTGGGGACTTATGTCAGCTCCCAGCTCCCGGATGGTGGCTCCCCATGGCCCACCTTGTCTGATTGCCAGCTGCCTTCTACAGTGGTTTCCCATCTGTCTTAATCCCTAGAATGTCTTTGCCACTACTCTTAGCTTTGCGAGGGTCCTGCTAGTCTTTCTCAGTACTAGTTCGTTTCTCTCCTCTCCCCTCCTCTCCCTCCCTCTCTCTCTCTCTCTTTCTTTCTTTCTTTCTTTCTGATTTAATTTATTTATTTGACAGAGAGAGACATAGTGAGAGAGGGAACACAAGCAGGGGGAGTGGGAGAGGGAGAAGCAGGCTTCCTGCGGAGCAGGGAACCCAATGCAGGGCTCAATCTCAGGACACTGGGATCATGACCTGAGCCAAAGGCAGATATTTAATGACTGAGCCACCCAGGCGCACCCCAGTACTAGTTTCTTAATGAGAATTCAACAGATATTTTGTGTGCATTTGTTGAATGAATGAGTATTGATAATAATATCAGCATCTGGGGTACGAGAGTGGCACAGCTGGTTGAGTGTCCAACTCTTTTTTATTTACTTATTTTATTATTATTATTATTTTTAAAGATTTTATTTATTTATTTGACACAGAGAGAGAGATCAGATCACAAGTAGGCAGAGAGGCAGGCAGAGAGAGAGGAGGAAGCAGGCTTCCCGCTGAGCAGGGAGCCCGATGCGGGCCTCAATCCCAGGATCCTGAGATCATGACCTGAGCCGAAGGCAGAGGCTTTAACCCACTGAGCCACCCAGGCGCCCAAGTGTCCAACTCTTGATTTCAGTTTGTGATCTCCAGGTGCTGGGATCAAGTCCCACGTTGGGCTCCATGCTCAGTGGGGAGTCTGCCTGAGGATTCTCCCTCTCCCTCTCCTTCTGCCCCCCCCCCACCTCACACACACCGATGTTCTTTCTCTAAAATAAATAAATATATCTTTAAAAAAATAATGATGTCAGCATCGGTGATTTATTGAGTGTCCATGAAGCCTCACGCATTTTCTTGTTTAATCCCCACAGCACCCCATGTGAGGTGGATATTGTCATTATCCCCATATTACACACGGAGAAACTGAGGCTCAGAGAGGGTGAACAAATTGCTTAGGGTCACAGCCACTACGTGGGAACCAGAGTTCAGACCCAGCCCTGACTCCAGATCCCTTAACTGCTGCACCCTACTGCTTCCTGGATAGTGTTGACTTCTGCCCAAGAGAGACTTGGGTTTAAATCCCTGGTGAGGATAGCCCTGGAGAAGTCACAGTTTGCCACCTTGTTGTATCTGTGTGTTTGTAGAACAATCCATTAGGGGCATGATTGGGGCACTCCAGGACTCCAAGTTCTGTAGGCAAGATGACTTTAGCAGGCACATGGGACAACTGGAAACCTTTCAAATTGTGTCAGTATTTACATCTTAATTCAAAAAAAGTGTGGCTGACATATCACATCCAGGATCCATTAGAAGTTGTTGCTTAGGATGAGACTAGCAAATCATCATCATCCTCATCCTCGTCATCATCATGTTTAAAGTGAATAAGGCGGTCCTTTGATAGAGCAGAATTTCAGAAAGCAGCTCAGACCATGAATAAAGTTTGGGAAGTACCACCTCAAAGTTATCTTCCTACCACAAAAAGTCAGATTTACCTTTCAAAAGTGGATGAAACGGCACAAGTTCATGAGGTAGGAGGAAGAATTGTAGATGGAAGCGTTTGGATAACAGACAAGGAGGTAGCGAGTTTCCCCTGTGGTTCTCCACTAGTTAATTTCCAGACCTCCCTCTGAGCCCCAGAGCCTGGTTTTTGGAGGGGGAGGAGCCCTCCTACTGTGGAATGAGCTTGTTAGGAATCTTCCCTTTGGGGAAACATACCTATTCCCCTTATTAATTTTAAAAACTCTCAGGGTGAGAGGAGGATGTGATGGAACACAAATCCAACAATATTAGCCAGGTCCCTACTGTGGACCAGGCACTGGGGTAAGAATAGGGATATATAGAGATGAATGTGAAGGTAGATCCCTTTGGTCAGCATTGGACGTGCGAGAATAGAGGTAGACGTAGTGTTTACACATTTGATCACTTTACATGTTTGAACAAGGGGGTGTATATTTTCCCTGAGCAGAAGGGAACAAAGCCAAGGCATGCAGAAGTGAATAAGTGACATTTTAGTGGGACCTCGTGGGGATGCATTTGAGTTGGCTGGGCACAGAGACGGGGAGACATTTCAGTACCCATTTTGACCTGGTTCAGCTATGGTCAAATGGCCCAAGGGAGAGCTGGCATATCTGGTAAGTCTAAGACTGGCCGTTCCCCGTCCAGTTCCAAGGGTGGGCATTTTTCGCAGACCCTGGTATGAGTTCAGAGCCCTTCTCAACACAACATTCTGGGAAAGTTGCTATCAGTCCATCCAAAGTGGAATGTTTGATGAATATCTGATTTCCCATCTTTTCCCAGAGGCCTTTATTCTATAGGTTAGGGCAAGTAGTTCTCCTGATGGGAAGGGGATTTAGAATGTGAAAGGAAGCTAGAGGTTAAGAAAGAACCAGAGGGAGAGTGTCCTCCTTAAGCTGGTAAACATACTTTTTTAGCTACTATTCAGGGCACCCTGTGGTTTTATGGAGCTGTGATTATCTCATAGATGCATGTTCCCCAAATCATTCAGAAGCCTCACCCTACAGACCTGTTGTTTATGCAAACCACAGAATGCTTCACCGCCAGTGAAACGCTACAGTTTGCATGGGGCTGGTATCTTGAATGCATAATTATAGTGATTGTTATTATCCTGATAAAAGCATGAGAATTAGATTCAGGTTTGAGGTGTGCAGGCATAAGCTCCTGTCTCATGTCCGGGACACTGCAGGGTTTCCCGAGAGACTTCATTCATCAAGTAGAATTGACGGTTCCTTTTTATCCATCCTTGTGGTAATCATGTTGAGCTTTTTGCTTCTCCTGCTCTCCTCCCTTTGCTCTGTTCTGGCAGGCGCCAGCCTTCCAGGAGGGAATGTCACTTATTGCCACATTAAATGCCCCAAATCTGCTCGCTCCAGAGGGTGGTGCCATTTCTGGAAAGAGAAGGCACTGCTCTCTATCTTGATATTTGACCCTGTTGATGGAATTGGAAATGTAGCCTTTTAGTGTGATAAATGGGGAGACATACAGATTCCTTCCAGGGCCACCTTCTCCACGGGGCTTCGGCTCCTGGATGGCAACCTGAGGGCAGCTGCCTGGCACTTTGATTTAAGATAATGGGGGCGCCGGTCTGGGGACATGGTGCCAGCATCACGTGGAGTGGTCGCACCCAGGCAGGCAGGCAGTGAGGCCTTTGGAAGCCAAGGCAGAGGTTGGGAGCAAGGCTGGGGACAGCTGAGACCACAGAAATGCATCCAGAACCTGGAGGCTGTGATGGAGAAGCTATTCAGGGCCAAGTGTGTGGCCTCAGCACGCCAGCCGGAAGGTAGCCACGAAACAGTCATGAGCACCCTATTAAATAGGGTTCTTCTATGTTCCTTATTGGGTCAGAGGCCAGTCCTTTGTCCATCCCAGAGTGAAATCTGGCCCCATCTATAACTCTGTACTGTTCTAAGCCAGATGGAAGGCTTTGCTGAGTGAGTTTTATTTCATTCGTTCATTCCTTCGTTCATGGGTCATACATTTTTGCCTACATGGTGTGCCAAGTCCTGCAGGGATTCCCTGGTGAGTGAATGACCCCTGCTTTCCAGGAGGTTACAGTGGAGCAGAAAAGAGCGATTACTTAGCAGACTAAAATAGTAAATGTGTGTTGAGCAGCATGCTGAGGACCAGAAGCAACGGTAGGACTTAGAGTTCGGGCCCCAGCTTGGAATAATAGTTCACGCCCCACCTGTTCATGAACCTTTCCTCACTCCTCCCTCGTGTCGCTCTGGGAACAGTTCCCAGGAGAGACGTTGGGGCCTTTTTGGTTCTTTGGGCGGGACTAATGCTTGGGGCTTCCCCTTTTCTCTGTTCCTCCAAAGAAACACTGCTGCTGTGTGGTCCCCTGATCAGTGCATCCACAGCGTGGATGGGGATTAGTTGGATTCTCTTTAGCGGGGTCACTGGGCTCTCTAGCACCGCAGCAAAAACCCTCACTCATTCCCTCATCCTTCCATTCTGCCAACTTACTTTTCAGTGCTTCTGATGTGTCTGAGATCGGGAGTGCCGAGTTGTAGAAAACCCAGCCTTCTCACGGAGCTCAGGATTTAGAGGAGACAGACTGGAAGGACCCATTTATTTATCATTTATTTCTTTTTAAGTTTTTAATTAAATTCCAGTTGCTAACACCCAGTGTGCTATTCTTTTTTTCCTTTTTTTTTTTTTTAAAGATTTTATTTATCTATCTGACAGAGAGAGAGATTACAAGTAGGCAGAGAGGCAGGCAGAGAGACAGGGAGAGGAGGAAGCAGGCTCCCCGCCAAGCAGAGAGCCCGATGTGGGCCTTGATCCCAGGACGCTGAGATCATGACCTGAGCCAAAAGCAGAGGCCTTAACCCACTGAGCCACCCAGGCGCCCTGTGCTATTTGTTTCAGGTGTGCAGTGAGGTAATTTATCACTTCCAAACATCTCCTGGTGCTCGTCGGGACAAGTGGCCTCCTTAATCCCCGTGATCTGTTTCAACCCCCCCCCCCCCCCCCCGGTAACCATCAGTCTGTTCTCTATAGCTAAGAGTCTGTTCCTTGATTTGCCTCCCTCTTTTTCTTCCCTATGCTCATTCATTTTGTTTCTTAAATCCCACATACAAGTGAAATCATATGGCATTTTTCTTTCTCTGACTGATGTATTTGGCTTGGCATTATACTCTCTAGATCCATCCATGTGGGTACAAATGGCAAAATTTCATTCTTTTTTATGGCTGAGTAATATTCCATGTGTCCACATACCACATCTTCTTTATCCATTCATCAGTCGATGGATACTTGGGCTGCCTCCATAATTTGGCCATTGTAGATAATGCTTTTAGACATCAGGGTGCCTGTATCCCTTTGAATTAGTATTTTGTATTCTTTGGGTAAATACCAGCAGTGCAACTGCTGGATTGTAGGGTAATTCTTGTTTTAACTTTTTGAGGAACCTCCTTACTGTTTTCCATAATTGCTACACCAATTTGCATTCCCACTAAATGCACAAGAGGGTTCCCCTTTCTCCACATCCTCGCCCACACCTGTTGTTTCCTGTGTTACTGCATTTAGCCACCCTGGAAGGTGGGTGGTGATAGCTCCTTGTAGGTTTGATTGGTATTTCCGTGGTGGTAAGTGACGTTGAGCATCTTTTCATGTGTCTGTCTGTCTTTGGAAAAATGTCTACTCATGTCTTCTGCCCATTGGATTCATTTTATGGGGGTGTTGAGTTTCATTAAGTCTGTATATTTTGGATACTAACCCTTTGTCAGATGTGTCATTTGCAAATATCTTCTATTCTGAAGACTGCCTTTTAGTTTTACTGATAGTTTCCTTGGCTGTGCCGAAGCATTTTACTTTTGATTTAGTTTCGATAGTTTATTTTTGCTTTTGTTTCCCTTCCCTCAGGAGACAGATCTAGAAAGAAGTTGCCATGGCCGATGTCAAAGAGGTTACTGCCTGTGTTCTCCTCTAGCGTTCTTATGGTTTCAGGTCTCGTATTTGGGTCTTTAATCCATTTTGAATTTATTTCTGTGTATGGTGTGAGGAAATGGTACAGTTTCCTTCTTTTGCACGTGGCTGTCCAGTTTTCCCAACACCATTTGCTGAAGAGACTGTCTTTCCGCATTGCGTATTCTTTCCTGCTTTGCCAAAGGTTAGTTGACAATGCAGTTGTGAGTTCATTTCTGGGTTTTCTATTCTGTTCCATTGATCGATGTGTCTGTTCCTGTGTAGGTACTGTATTGTTTTGATCACTACAGCTTTGTAATATAACTTGAAGTTTGGAATTGCGATACCTCCAGCTTTGCTTTTCTTTTTCAAGATTGCTTTGGCTATTCGAGGTCTTTTGTGGTTCCATACGAAATTTGGGATTGTTTTTTCTAGCTCTGTGAGAAGTACTGGTGGTATTTTGATAGGGATTGCATTAAATATATAGATCACTTTGGGTAGTGTAGACATTGTATTTTGTTATTTTTTATTTTAAATTCGATTTAGTTAACAGGTGGTATATTATTAATTTCAGGGGCAGAATTTAATGATTCATCAGTTGCATATAACACCCAGTGCTCATTACCTCAAGTGGCCTCCTTAATGCCCATCCCCCAGTTACCCCATCCCCCCACCTCCTCCCCTCCAGCAACCCTGTTTGTTCCTTCGAGTTTAGAGTCTCTTATGGTTTGCCGCCCTCTCTGTTTTCATCTTATTTTTCCTTCCCTTCCTCCATGTTCATCTGTTTTGTTTCTTAACTTCCACATGTAAGTGAGAACATATGGTATTTGTCTTCTCTGACTGACTTATTTCACTCAGCATAATACCCTCTAGTTCCATCCATGTTGTTGCAAATGGCAAGATTTCATTATTTTTTGATGGCTGAGTAATATTCCATTGTAGATCTATACCACATCTTCTTTATCTGTTCATCTGTTGATGGACATCTGGCTCCTTCCATAGTTTGGTTATTGTGGACATTGCTGCTATGAACATTGAGGTGCATGTGCCCCTTCGAATCACTATTTTTGTATCCTTTTAGTAGTGCAATTGCTGGGTCATAGGGTAGTTCTATTTTTAACTTTTTGAGGAACCTCCATACTATTTTCCAGAGTGGCTGCCCCAGTAGACATTTTAATAATATTTCTTCTTCCAATCCAGGAGCATGGAATGTCTTTCCATTTCTTTGTGTCCTCTTCAATGTCTTTCATCAGTGTTTTATAGTTTGTAGGGTACAGGTCTTTCACCTTTTGGGTTAGGCTTGTTCCTAGGTATCTTATTGTTTTAGCTGTAATTGTAAATGGGATTGATTCCTTAATTTCTCTTTCTGCTGCTTCATTATTGATGTATAGAAATGCAACAGATTTCTGTACACTGGCTTTGTATCCTGTGACTTTACTGAATTTGTTGATCAATTCTAACAGTTTTTTGGTGGAATCTTTTGGGTTTCTACAAATAGTGATTTCTGCAATTAGTCAAAGTTTAACTTTTTCCTTACCAATTTGGATGCTTTTTGGTTTTGTTGTTGTTTGATTGCTGTGGCTAGGATGGAAGCATCAATATATAATTCAGTGGGGGAAAGGTGTAGAGGAGAGGAAGTAACACTAGGGCTGAAAGAACCCAGTTGAAGAGCTCGAGGGAGCCAGAGGCAGCTTCCTGGAGGAAGGGTCATCTCAGACCGAGGTTGGAAAACTGACCCTGTAAGGGCTCAAGTAGTAAATACATTAGGCTCTGCAATCCTATGGTCTTGCTTGCATTCACCCAACTCTGCAGTCATAAAGCAAAAGCAGCCATAGGTGGTTTGCCAGTGGATGGGCATGGTGTGTTCCAATAAAACTTTATTTACAAAAACAACTAGTGGGCCTCATTTGGCCTTCAGGCTGTAGTTGGCCCACCCCTGACCTAAGATGAGATTGAATGGGAGTTGGCCACGTGAAGACAAGGCAAGTGTCCAGGTAGGACAATAGCAGGCAGACAGGCCTGGGAGCCAGGGCTGGTTGGGGAACTGAAAACTGGGGTGGGGGGCTAGACTTTGTGTGTGTGTGTGTGTGTGTGTGTGTGTGTGTGTGTGTGTGTGTGTGTGTGTGTGTGTGTCTGGCATGGTATGGTGGGAGGGGAGGGTTAAGGAAGTGCTCTTGGGCAGTTTGGAGTTTATCCTGGAGTCAGGCAGCAGGGAGCCTCTGGAAAAGACTGTCAGCATGGAGGGGCATGACTTCTGTGCATCATTTTCGGAGAGGCTGGTTTTGGCCTCGAGGCGTCAGTCCAGTTGCTCTGAGCCCTTTTCTTCCTGTTTCTCATGAATTAATTCTTTCAGGTATGCAGCACGCCTTCCAGGACACAGGAGAGTGTGGCGCTGGTGACACGGGTGAGCAGAAGTCAACGGGAGGCTGTGCCATCTGCTTCTGGCAGCAGAGAAGGGAGGCCCTGACCCCCCTTTAGTGCTGCTCACGTCCCCACGTGCGTCACCTCCGAAGGCCTCCTGGCCTCTGGCTCCTGATGGGCCCGGTTGGGACTCTGTAATTTGAAATGAACGTGGCCGGGGGCCGTCTGGTCGCTAGCGATGAGTTCTCCACCCCCTCCTCCTGCTCCCCTTAGGCTGGAGGTATTTATTAGCTTGAATTAATAGAGGAAGAAGAAAAATATTAACCACTCTCTAGGCCTCCAGCTGGGGCAGGCCCCCTCCGCCGTGGCTGGGCTTTCTGGAAGCTACCAGGAGAGCCGGCGGGGTTCATTTTCTAGAGTGGTGCTTGATGGTTTTCAGGAGACCGTCACCGGGTCCTTCCTTCCAGCCCGGCCGTGCTTCAGGTTCATGAAGTGTACGTTAGGGAGGTGGCCTTTCTGTGTCTGTCAGCTGAATCAGTCACAGGTCGAGCAGGTACTTGGACTCTCACCACCGAACGGGGGTGGGAGGCATCTGGGCTGGAGGTCGAACTGTGGCGGGTGTCCTCTCGTGGGACCTGAGGTTGGCACCAGCTTGGATTTCGTTCTCCAAGAGGTTGAGACTTCAAACATTTTGTTTTCTGGGAGGATGAGAAGGAATGTCTAAGAGACACGTTCTTTGCTCTGGGAAGATACTGATTCATTTTCTTACATCCTTTGTATCACAGAAACAGTGTGCAAGAACCGGAGGGTTTTTCAGTCTTCAGATAGCGTTTTCGAAAGCAGCCCAGCCTCGTGGGGAAGTTAGGTAGGCTTTGACCTTGTCCCGACAGGTCAGTGCAGAGGGGCTTAGGGACCTGCGGTTGGTTACATCTGGTTTTCCTCATGTGGAGCTGACCCTGCACTCTTTTCTGCCTCTGTCTGCCCACTTCTATTACCATACTATAGTGCCATTAATAATAATGATAATAATGATAATAATAATAATAATAACAATAATAGAAGGAGCTAACATCAATCACATCCTTACCATTGTATGGTACTGGGCTTTACTTGCAGTATCAGCTTAGGCCACCCTATGAAGTAGCTGTTATCACTGTCTATCTTATGCAGTAAAGGAGACTGAGGTCATATACCTCACCTGGGTTCACACCTCTCTCAGAGATTGGCAGCCAACCACCTGAGGGCCCAATCTGGCCCTCCACCTGTGTTTGTAAATAAAGTTTTATTGGAACACAAATCCATTCACACTCGTCCATTGAGATATTGTCTACGGTTGTTTTCATGCTGAGTAGTTGCAACTGAGATCGTATACCCTGGAGAGCCTAAAAGTTACACTGTTTGGCCCTTCCAGAAGATGTTTGCAGACTCCTGGCCTTAGCTGAAGTGGCAGATGTGATACAGATCTGACCCAGAGGCTGAACTCATGACCATACATGTGGGAGGCTGTCTCTATAGTCACTATGCCTGTGCTTGTCATTTGTTCATCCAGCAGATTATAAGTCTCTATTGTTTTCCTGACTCCTAGCCTGTGAGTTCTTTCAAGTAGACCCTGTCTTACCCATTTCTTTCACTTCTCTACTTAACACAGCATTGGGTACATAGTTAAATTCTCAATGAATGTTTTTTGGATGGATGGATGGAGGATGGATGGATGGATGGATGGATACATGGATTTATGGATGAATCAATGGATGGATGGTTGAGTGGATGGGTGGGTGGATGAATGGATGGATGGATGGATAGATGGGTAGGTGGATGGATGGATGGATGGATGAATAGATGGATACATTGATTTATGGATGGATGGGTAGGTGGATGGATGGATGGATGGATAGATAGGTAGGTGGGTGGATGGATGGATGGATGGATAGATGGGCAGGTGGATGGATGGATAGATGGATGACTTTCCCAGCCCCCCACATCACTGGTGTCTATACCTCTTGACTCTTGGTTCAGTGCCCTCCCTATTACACAGTGAATATGAGAGAAACCACAGGATGGTCCTTTTCCCGCTATGCTCTTTAAGGCAGGAGTGGAGGTGAGAGACACTGGCCCTGCTGAAGACACTGCCTCATCATTCCCTGCCCTGGTCCTGCAGGCAGAGGAATGTGGAAGTACCTGGCCAGTGTCAGAGGAAACATTCTTTGCTGTTCTTTTTGACAAACCTCTTAGATTTGTCCTTGCCTGGAATTCATTTTTTAAACATGACTAATATACCACTGTATTCAAGCGATGCTTATCGACTCACATGGCAAGCCCAGTCCCGAGTGTGAATTTGTGGGGGCCCTTCCCTAGAGCTGCTCTAACACATCTGTGCAAGAGGGGTGCTCTTACGCTGACACAGCTGGGAACGAAGTCCACAGAGAGGCAAAGCAGCAGCATCCTTTTGAAAGGACTGCTATGTGGCCCAGACTCCATGATGTGCATAGAAGCATTTTGTCAAATGCCAAGGCTATAGAAAAGGAAGTCCTGGCAGGGTACACTTTTGTAAGCATGGGATATAATTCATGGGGCATTTACAACCTCGTGTCAAGGGCGCTCCCAACTGCATTTCACAAAAAGAAACCAGTATTTTTTGAGCCCCAGTTCCTGACATGCCGGCATCCCTTAAACTATGTAACGTTTTTCCCATTTCCCAGATGAGGAATTGATGGCATACAGAGCCCCGGGGAGGAGCAGTCTCTGCATTTGGACTCTGGATTATCTGGAGCCAAAGTTAAGGATTTTGTGCCTCTCCCCACATTTGCAGTGACCCCCTGGCCTGGCTTGGCCCTGAGTGGCAGCAGCGGAGGAGACTTTGGCCTCCGGCTGCTACTTACTTACCGATAACATCTGCACTAGCCCGGGCCAGGTCCACAGCATTGCAAGAGATGAGAGCCTGGTGCTGTCGGGGGGTGAGGGGCGAGGACTGCAGGACTGTCGTCCCCCCTCGGAGTGTTTCACGGCCCTGGAGATGCACATGGGTTGCTCACCAAGCACTGCATCTCTAGTTTTTCTCAGTTGTCCGTTTAGATTTCCAAGAATACTCCTGAAGTGTGGGGCGTCTAGGGGGCTCTGTGGGAGCCAGAGGGGCCTCTCAGAAGTTAATGTTCCATTCCAGGTTATAATGGACAGCAGCTGGGATGTCTGCCTGGGCCAATTTGCCTTGAGTGGCTGGGCAAACTTGGCCTCCAGTGGAGAATTGTGGTGAGCTCATTTAACCGTGGTGGCGAGCACAGGTGTAACAAAATGACAAAACTTGCTGGAAATGTTCAAAGTTGCTGGTGTTCCACAGTTGGTCTTTTTTCTCCCATGACCCCTCCTCTTCTCCTTCTCTGCCCCTTCTCCTGTGAAAGGGACATATGCTTCCCAATTTTTCCCCTCCCTTTGGCCTCTTGATTTTCGGCTTCAAAAATTGAGTATTAATTTCTATATAAATAAAAACACAGGTTTTAAGTTAAATGAGTTGTGGATCCATGGATATCCCCAGGTACCCACCACCCCAATCAACATATAGAACACTTTTCATGTACTTTGGAAAGTTCTGCCCATGCCTCTCCTTTCCAATCATCTCCCCCGCCTGGAAGGCAACCGCTCTTCTCATCTTTATCACATAATTTAGATCTCGTACAGAACTTCATATAAAAGGAATCATGTATTACGTGTGCTTTTGTGTCTGGTTTCTTTCACTCCATATAATCTTTTTGAAATTAATCCATAGTGTACGTATCAGTTCATTCCTTTGAATTACTTCATTGCTCTATATTAATAATATTTTGGGGCATCTGGGTGGCTCAGTCAGTTAGGCGTCTGTCTTTGGCTCGGGTCGTGATCTTAGGGTCCTGGGATTGAGCCCAGTGTTGGGCTCCCTACTCAGCAGGCTGTCTGCTTCTCTCTCTCCCTCTGCATCTCCCCTCCTGTGCTCTCTCTGTCTCTCTCTCAAATACATGGATAAAATATTTAAAAAAAATATTTCATTGCATGAATACATCACGGTTTATTTAGCCACCATCCCTGTGTTAGTTTCCTAGGGCCACTGAAAAACAAAGTCCCACAGCTTGGGGCTTAAAATAACAGAAATGTATTATCTCACAGTTCTGGAGGCTGGAGGTACAAAATCAAGGTGCCAATTGGGCCTTGCTTCCTCTGAAGGATCCAGAGAAGAATCCCTCCCTTGCTTTTTCCAGCTTCTGGGGGCTCCTAACAACTGCCGGTGGTTGGTTTTTTTTGTTTGTTTGTTTTGTTTTGGTTTGGTTTGGGTTTTTTTGGCTTATAGCTACATCACTCCAATCTCTGCCTCTGTCTACCTATGCCTCTTCCCTCTGTATGTTCTACCCTCTTATAAGGATGCCTGTCCTTAGATTTCATGCCCGCCCTCCTCTGGTGTGATCGTCCCTGAACTTGGTTATATCTGCAAAGACCGTGTTTGCAAATAAGGTCACATTCCCAGGTCCTGGAGGTTAGGACTTCAGGATATCTTTTGAGGGCCCAGGGTAGCCCACTACACACACACACTGATGGACATTCAGAGTGTTTCCAGTCTGGGAGTATTGAGAAGGAATCTGTTATGGATATTCTACATGGGCTCTTTTGTTTTTCTTTTTTGGTCAACATAGGTTTTCATTTTTCTTGGGTAAATACCCACCGGTAGAATTCCTACGTCATAGTGTATGTATTTGTTTACCTTTCAAAGAAACTGCTAAACTGTTTCCCAGAGTGCATGTAGATTTTACAGCCCCGCCAGGGAAGTCAGTGGCTCTGCATCTTTGGTTCTCAGCGTGGTGCAGTTTTGTCTCTCAGACAACATTTGGCAGTGTCTGGAGACATTTTCAGTTGTCTTACCTGGGGAAGAGGGTGCTGTTAGCATCTAGCCCCTGGGGTAGAGACCAAGGAGGCTGATAGCCAGCCTCCAATGCATGGAACAGCCCCCACCTTCACCCTCCCAGAAAGAATTTTCCCACCCGAAATAGCAATAGAGAGTGGTATCTCACTGTGTTTTAATTTGTAGTAATTAATTCATTGTATCCATTGTACAATTCTCATTGTGTCCATTCATTCATTCATTCATTCATTCATTCATTCATTCATTCATTAGTCACCTGATGACTAACGACGGTGAATGTCTTTTTGTGGACTTACTGGCCATTTCTCTCTCTCTATTGAATTATCTGTTCAAATCTTTTGACTGCTGTTAAATTGGGTTGCTTATCTTTCCATTACTGTGTTTTCAGTCCTTTGTCAGGATATGTATTTTCCCTACTTCCTCTCGGTCTAGAAATTCCTTTATCATTCTTTTATGGTTGGCTTTCAAAGAGCCAGAGTTTTCCATTTTAATGGAGTGCCATTTATCACATTTTTTTTCTTTTATGCTTAGTGCTTTTTCTATCCTGAGTAATCTTTGCAAATCCCAAAGATACCAAGATATTCTCCTGTTTTCTTCAAGAAGCTTTATAATTTTAGCATTTATGATAGGTGTATTAAAAAACTAAAAACATTAGTTTTTGCATATGGTGTGAGGTAAGGGTCGAGGCTCATTATTTTCCATACAAACATCCAGTGGTTCCCACACCGTTTGTTGAAAAGAGAACCGACTGCCCACTGAGTTACCTGGCACCTTTATTGGGTCTCAACTGACCATATTTGTGAGTCTATTTCAGGACTGTCTATTCTGTTCTGTTCTTATGCCAGCAGCACACTGTCTTGATCACTGTAGTCTCGCCGATCTCTTCCCTCCTTGTCCCCCTCACTTCTGTTTCTTCCTCTCTCCATTTCCTTCTTCTTCTGGAGAGTTGGGAGAGAAAAACTAAGTGAATTTCTTCTTCTTTCCTGCCTTTTTGCAGTCTATGTCCTTTGCCATCTTCTGTGTATGTGTGCTTGTGTGTGTATAAAAATTGATGAAGCCAGGAGTAATAACATTAAGTGACTTTACCCAGCATCCCTGTTCTTATTAAGCAGTTTTCTTATGTTTTCAGCCACTGCCTCAGTTCTAACTGTCCCAAGAACATCCTATCTAACCAGATTGGCCAAGTCTGATTCCTCCCCTTGTCTTTGACTCCAACGACTTCTTAAAATCTCTCCGCCCCCCCATCCCTGAGTCTTCCTGGAATCAATAAGGAAAGGTCATGTTTCTTCTTTCCTAATGAGTGACTCATCAAGCCGGGGCTGCACACTCACAGCCATCTCTACAAGAGATCGAAAATGTTTCTTGTCTCTGTTGATTCTCCCATTTATTCTTGGCATGTTCTGGTGCATCTGGGATGATGCCATTGGCGATGTCCTAGCAGTGCAGACCCCCTGCCTGTTTGATGTGGATCGTGGAGCATCTAGCAGCCCAAAACTGCATGGAAGGGAGGTAGGGGGCCAAGACTATTTTTTGCTAATGATCCAGAGAGATGATGCTGGTTGGGTCGCTAGCAGCAGCAAAACCACAGAGTCTATGACTCTTCAGGACTGAATGCGAAGGTTATATTGGTCATTGCATCACGATTTAGGAAAAGTCCAGTTTTTGTATAAGCACATGATAGATGAGAACCTGTACCGATTCCTCAGTATCCAAGAGGCATTGCCACGTATGTCCAGGTGTAGTTTATTTTATTTTATTTTAAAAAGATTTTATTTATTTATTTGACAGAGAGAGAGATCACAAGTAGGCAGAGAGGCAGGCAGAGAGAGAAAGGAGGAAGCAGACTCCCCGCTGAGCAGGGAGCCCGATTCAGGCCTCGATCCCAGGACCCTGAGATCATGACCTGAGCCGAAGGCAGAGGTTTTAACCCACTGAGCCACCCAGGCACCCTGTCCAGGTATAGTTTAAAAGATACACCTTAAATCCTATCCCCCAAACATATTATGTTTTAAAGAATAAACTGAAATAAATAGTAAGAGCAGGCTTTAAAGACAGCTTGAGTCTAAAATACTTAGATAAAAAAATTTAGAATTTCAGGGATCTTTAAATGATTAGCTTACTTAAAGAGTATGCTAGTACTTGAATTCCAGAAATATGCAATAACCATTCTTTTCTACAGCTAAGAAAGGAGATAGCAGTTTCTCTTTCTTGCAGGCACTTCTGGGGAATAGGAATGCACTCTCTTTCTGGATCTTATACCCTCACAAGGTGGGAAACCCAAACCCAACCTATCCCCCTGCCTCTTCTTCCATAGACTGGGGAGGAGGGGACAGTGAGAGTCAGGGTGTGGGGCTCACTCTGCCCCCTCTTTGTTACCCTTGTGGGAAGGAGTCTGGTCCTAACTCTGGCTCATGGGCAGCTCTCTTTAGAGAGTGGAGTCATTTACGTCTTCTATTTTTAGCTTTGGGCCTTTACCATAATTCTTAATAATAGGAGACCTCTGAGATCTCATCACATGGTTACTGTGAATAGCATCATTCTGACTGTGTAACCTTCTAGACTTACCTATAAGTATGCAAATAGACTCCCTTCCATTTCTTGTCTACATTCATATAGAGCCCTTCATTTATCATAGACATTTCTCCCGACTTTCTACTTTGACTGGAATTTCCATTTCTTCAGATTGGCACATAGTATCATGTTGAGACCCATGGTTCTCAAGAGGTTCCTCTTTTAGCTGGAGATTTCCATTATTTCCAGAGCTTCTGTGTTAAGGGTAGCACCGCTGTGAGCATCTTGGGGCTTCACACTCCTTGTTTTCGGTGATTCCTTTCCCTTGGAGAAATTGTCCCAGAAGTAGGAAGTGGGATTGAATTTATAAACCTCTTAACTCTCTGTCAGAGCTTAAATTAGCACCCCCCGCCACCCCTCCACCCCAGACACACACTACTTGTGGGTGTGATGGTTGAATGGGACCTACACCCCTCTAGGGTCCCAGAGGGTCCCCTCTGGTCAGCACTGCTCTGTGTCACTTGCCCTACCTCCCCATCTTTTCTCCCAGTTCCATCGCATGCCACGGTCCTTTCCACCTGCCTCAGGGACTTTGCCCATAACCTTCCCTCTGTCCGGATGCTTCTTCTCTGTTCCTTCCCCCTCTTTCATCAATTCCTACTTATTCCTTCGATCTCAGATCTGGGCTGAAATGTCATTTTCTTCAAGAAATTTTTCCTTACCTTACCACCTCTAAATGTCAGCCTCCTTCATCAAGAACAGTTCTTTTCCATGACAGCATTGACCATGGTGTGTGCTTAGACATTCATTTGTGTAATAAGGGCTCTAAGGTTTGAGTCCCTTGTTGGGACTAATGGTGGCGCTCATCAGTGCATGCCCGCCGAGTGTCTGGCATGGAGGCATTTAGAGTTTGTTGAATGAATAAATCTATCTGATCCAGCAAAGCGAGGAGGATGCCAGTCAGGATGGTGGGGATTTCAGCTCTCTGTCCTCTGTCTCTTCTCACTTTGAAGGACTCCTCTTTGGGGATGGAAACAATCAGGGATACAAAAAGTCTGGAGCCTGCGAGTGGGCTTCAGGGGTCTGTGAATACCCTGATATTGGGTACAGGGATGTGGCATAAACAGGTGCGTTCAAGAGGGGGAGGTAGTGGTGTGGCCATGGGCTTTGTCAGGTTTAGGAAAGGGTAATGAACCCTAAAATGTTAAGAATGGTCAGCCTCGATGATTGTGGGGTCTTCAGGACACTCAGGACCTAGCTCTCCTTCCCCCACTCTCTGCATGAGCTCTGAATCAGTTGAGAACTAGGACTTAAATAATGATGCACAGGGGATCAAAATATACCCCTTTGCTACTCAGAGCTATTGGAGAATGTGACTTCCCTCTGTGGACGAGCTACCTTCTGAGTATGAACCACCCCCCCGCCCCCCAACATTTGATCAGACCCCCC
>LNAC01000016.1:2655801-2695283 GCA_002007465.1 Ailurus styani | reverse complement strand
CCCCCGGTCCCTGGCAGTGCCTAATCAGGGCGGGCCCCCCTCGGGAGGGGTGAACTCAGTACTTGTAGATACAAGTTCGGGCCTGGAGGGGCAGATGGGAATCCAAACCACTTTCTGCAAGTGGTTTGCAGTCTGAAGAACACAGAAGGGCAGAGGGCATGTGTGCAAGCTCCTCTGCCAAACTCAAGTCACTGAATCACCCTCTCTCTTTGGGAGGAGTGATTGAGGCTGCAGAGGGACCCCAAAGGGGATATTGCTGGAACTCCTTGCACATGGGAAGAAACAGTAAGTGTGGAAGGAGACACACCCATTCCCCCAGGCTCCTCAACCATGGCCTCAGAAGCTCCTACATTTCTTGGTGCCCCTGGGTGGCTCAGTGGGTTAAAGCCTCTGCCTTCAGCTCAGGTCATGATCTCAGGGTGTCCTGGGATCAAGCCCCACATCAGGCTTTCTACTCAGCGGGGAGCCTGCTTCCCCCTCTCTCTCTGCCTGCCTCTCTGCCTACTTGTGATCTCGCTCTCTGTCAAATAAATAAATAAAATCTTAAAAAAAAAAAGCTCCTACATTTCTTGTATTCTGACCCTGCCTAGTCATATAATTGTACAAGGCCAGAGCTAGAAGCGACCTTAGGGACATCTTATTTCATCTCCCCACTTGTTTAGATTTTACCTAAACAGTTGACTGCACACTTAATTCCTGTACATTTTGCAAAGCTTGCAAACTCCAGTACTTAGTGGGATCCATCAGGAAGTGCAAATGGAGGAAGAGGCCCTGCTGTAAGTTGATGAATGGCAAGTGACATTCTGCTTCAGACTCAAGGAGTCACTATAGTGCATGGTGGAGAGTGGGGCCAACGGTCCAGCCCATGCCGCACCTACGGAGGGCAGCCACTCCTCATCTCTAGCTCACTCTTGCCATGTAGGAGGCAGGTCCTAAATTATTTTAACTTATCCCAAGAAGCCAGATGGGGGGGTTTCTAATGCATTTCTCTATTGAAACAATGCTGCCAACAAATCTATATGTAAGCCTTGTGAAAGCCAGCTACAACTTGTCTGCTGTCCAGATGCTACTCTACGGGTCACAACTTTGGATGCTAAATTCAACCCCCTGCAAACCCATTTAATATTCTTTCCTTGAAGTCCACCAAAATAGGAAGCCTGCTGGGGTCCATGGCTGGGCGATTGGTCAGGAGGTTAGAAGTCCTCTCTTTTAGGGAGATGGTGGTGACACCATGTCATTACCTTGGACCTTGTCAGGGTCTCCATATTCAAATTATATGTGGCAGATGGAACAGAGCAGAGGCCGGCACACAGCTGAAAGGCCATGCTCAGCCAAGGCTGCTGTTGGCGAAAGTATTCAAGCCCCATGCAGAAGAGGCCAAAAATAGTCTCAGGTGGACGGGTGGCTGTTTGTTTTAGCCACCTCTAGGCCCTTGACAACTGTCACCTCATTAATCTTCACGACAGGGAGGCTGGCTTGGAGGGCAAAGCTGGACTTGGAAGTTCACACACTTAATTCTGGCTGGGCATGTGTGACCCTCAGTTTCCCCCTCTGCCTCTGTCCACGAGCCACCGCCCACTGACCTCGTGGGCTGACCAACAGGGTGACCCGGGGCCATGATTTTAAAATAAAGGTGGAGGTTTTCCAGGTAGCAGTCTGACAGGAGGTTTCTCTCAAGTAACAAGAATAAAACCCTAAAGGCGACATTAATTTAAAGTTCAGTTTTGCCAAGCACATTTTTTCTTCCACAGACAGTGAACAATCAGATTTCAGTAAAATACTCCCAGAGAAAGTGCCCTTCTCATGGACCTCTGTGCATTTCCAGTGGCCTTAGAAGAGCCTCTTTATACTTAATTCATAATCTAGTTATAAAAGAGTCTTAGCAGCTCCTCTAGCCAACACTCTGTTAATCCAGAGGGAGTTACTACATTAATTAAAAGTCATAAAAGTAAATTTATTTGAAAAGGAACTATACTTGAACTCTCTTTGTGTTAGACAGGATTCTTTTGGTTGCAAATGATAAAGTCTTAAGCTGGCTTTTCCCAAAAAATGTATTTGTTGGCTTTTCTGATTGTGAAGTTCAGAGGGACTTCTAGCTGCAGGTATAGTTGGATCCAGGGGCTTAAACAGTTTGAAAGGACTCCGTCTTGAATCTTTCTCTATGATATCTTTGCTTCCTTGTGGCTGTCTGCTTCCCCCAACTCCATGTCTCAAGTAGTTCCAGATTTCCAGCCTCAGTGGAAAAGGCAATGTTCTTGAAGGTTCCTACAAAGTTCTGGGATTGGCCCTCACTAAGTCAGCTTGGGTTTCATGTCCATCTTTGAAACCATTGTTATGTCCAGGGAGGTGGAATAAGCTGGTTGGCACAAGTACACACCTGCCTGTCTGCTTTACACAAACCAAGTGGTTGGAGACCCAGTAAGGAGTGGGTTCTCAAAAGCAAAACGATTGTGCATTTATGGGAACCAAAGGAGATGGATAGTAGGCAGACTAGACCAATATATCTCATCTACTTTTTAAAAATAATTAAAACCTCAGCCCCTGGTTAGCCTAAATTGTACAGGACTCTCTTGAAGGTATAGTTAAGAGTCTGCAGCTGGATGTAAGAGGAGGCTGTCTGAATTATCACATTTCCATGGCGCCATTGTTACTTGAAAGATCACTCAAAGCAGGATGGGAAAGTAGACAATGACTTTGTTGAACTTGAGGAGTCTGACAATGGGCTTGTCTTGCCAAACTCTTCAGCTCTGAAATCCCATCCGTAGGGCTAGACAGGATGGAGCAGTGTGTTGCTTGAGAGAAAGAACCAATATTGACTCCAGAAGTAGGACCATGAGGATCAGAAGGTGGGAAAGATAGATGCTAGATCATATCCCAGAGCCAGTGAGGGAGGGAAGAACACACTAGGGGATTCAGAGAAAGTCAGGGAATCTCATTATTACAGAAGAACTTGTATAGATTTTCTCCTGGGCACTTTCATACCCATTATCTCTTTTGAGCTATGCCACAGCCCATGTGGTTGGCAGGTCAGAAATCCTTATATTCATTTGTTGCATTAAGAAACCAAGACCTGTTGAGGTTAATTGACTGGATCAACATCAGAGAGCTAATTACTAAGAAGTCTGGGAATAGAGTTGGGGAGGTTCTAGACCATTGCCACTCAGTAGACTCATTATGCAAAACACATATGCAACTGAAAAAAAACTTCAGTAGCCACATTAAAAAAAGTAAAAGGAAACAGGTGAAATTGATTTTAATAATTCATTTAATTTCACCCACTGAATCCAAAACATCATTTCAACCCATAATCAATATAAAAACATTATTTTTTTTCCTGTGAAGTCTTCAAAATCTAGCATGTGTTGTATACCTACAACACATCTCAATTCAGGCTAGCCACATTTTAGGTGTTTACTAAGCCACATGTGGCCAGTGGCTCCCATATTGGATGGTACAATCTGAGCTGAGCTAGATGGAATGGGTAGAAACCATACTTTGGAACCAACTTCTCTGGATTTAAATTCATTAATTCAGTTCAGGAACTACTTGTGGAATATATATTATGTGCCAAATGCTGAGATTATAATAACAAATGAGAAAGACTTGATCTCCACCTTCATGGAATTCATATTCTAATAAGGGAGGCTGCCACAAAACAAATTCAAAATGAAATACATAAAATATTTACAATTGTCCCAAGTGTTAAGAAAGAAACACAGAGGGTACTGGGATTGAGAATGATGGGGGAGTCAGGAAGTTCCTCTGTGCAACTGAAACTGAGATCAGAAGGATCATAGGAGTGGCTCTACAAAGACTGGGTGGGGGGGCAGATGGAAGAAGGTGTTTTAGTGGGAGAAAAGACATATGGAAAGGCCCTGAGGCAAGAAAGCACCTGCGTGTTCCAGGAACTGAATGAAGACCAGTATGACCAAAGCTATCTGGGGAATGGCTTGGAGGAGACTCATTTGCTTTGATATCCAAGTGCCTGACACTTGGTAGATTATCAATGAATATTTGTTGGTTGGGTGGGATGGATGGATGGATGAAGAGGATGGATGGATGAATGGATGTCGGGACATTTGGATGGTTGGATAGGTGGATGGGTAAGTGGTTGGATGGACAGATGGATGGATGGACAGAAATGTGCATTCCTTATATGTTGTATACAGCTACTTTGGTGCTAAAATGGCAGAGCTGAGTAGTTACAACAGAGACTCTATAGCCTACAAAGTAAAAAATACCTATACCTGGCCCTTTACTGAAAAAAGTGTGTTGACTTCTTATTTATAAAATGGGGACAACACTGACATTAACTTCTTTTAACAGTTGTGGGTATTAAATTGGAGGAGGCTGTCCCTCGTCTGCCCCAGACACTAATCTCTGTATACACTCACAGGAGCTGAATTTTCTCCCCTGATTTCCCTCAAATCCTCCTCTGAGCCCCTGGTCCAGTGCTCCTGTGCATCTTTCCTGCTCCTAGGCAGCTGAAATCGGAGATTGAGTTTCCTCTTTGGATCCCCCCCCGCCCCGCCACCGGGCCAGTTCTTCCCGCATGTCACATATAATTTGGATGGGGTGGTCGTGGCTCCTAGACCCTGCTGCAGTGATCCTTGCATGTTGGCACCTGGGCTGACTTAGGGGCTTCATTAATGTTAATTACAGCTGTGTTTCATTTCAAAGGAGCCCAGATTCTTACAGCTCTCCGTGGAGGGAAACTTAGACCATGCCCCTTAATGAGAAGGCTGCGCCTCTCTTCGCCACCGTGAAATTGCGAGCGTGAGTGTGAATTTAGATGAGAATTTATGTATCCGGGGCAACACAAGAGGCAAGAATTCCCCAAATACCTGCTCACTACTAGGTGAGTTTTGTCCTGGGTGCGGGCCAAAAATATGAGTGCTGGGTGGAGTTTCTAGATTCCCAGATGAGAGCCAGAGCCGGGATTCACGAGGGTGATGGTGAGTGCCCTCCGCATAGCTCTTTCTCCGCCTCAGTGCTGTTGACATTCGGTGCTACAGAATTCTGGTATGGTGGGTGTGTAACAGCTTCCCCAGCGTCTACCCTCCCCACGTTGTGACAACCGAAGGGTTCTCCTGGAGGGCAAAGTCATCCCTGGTTGAGAAGCCCCGGTAAAGAAGGACCCATCAGTTGTCTGTGTGAGTCTGGAGGCAGCTGCTATCAGGCATAGGGCTTAGAGGTCAGATTCAAATCCCTGGGGTGTGCTCGGCTAGCTGTGTGACCTTGGGCAGGTCGCTTAACCTCTCGGAACCTAATTCTTGCCTCAGAGGTTGTCGTAGAGATGAAATGGGATGATTTCTTTCTCTCTTGGCTGCCCTTCTCCCCTCTTCCTCCTCCTTCTCTTCTTCCTCCCTTGACCCTAGACTGAGAATCCTTCTTCCTTAGCTGATCGCTAGGGGCCAACGGGCACAGGCTGCCCTCCTAAGTTTCTCCCTGCTCCTTCTCTTGCCTTTCTTTATGAGATCCAGCATAGGAGGTCACATGTCAGGGTGAAGATAAAGTTGCATTTGATTACTTAAAGTTCCCTTCAAAGAATGGCATGGTCTTATAATTTGCAGCTGCATGAAAGAGTTCCACCTGGGGCTCCAAAAAGAATAATAGATCAGTGAGATTCGAACCTTAAATCCACTCATCCTCCTGCAACGGTGACAGGCATTTGAATGAATATGTAACGATCCTGGCTTTGATAATAAAGAACTGCTTCTTCTCCTGGTCCTGCCCCCAAATCAGGAAAGAAAATTCCTCTTCTTCATTTTGACCTCTTCGATGAATGCAAAAAGGATAAAGTAAAAGATTGGGGAATAACTTGCCTCCCCAGCCCCCAAACATCACCAGTAATGCTGTGCTGAACTCATTTAATTCCGACTCAGAAGCAGTGGGTTGCTGGCATCCGGGGAGCCCAAGCACTTGAAATTGAGTCAGCCTCCGGGAGTAATTTGTGTTTTTGCCTCATCCCCTGGGGAGCAGCCCCATCTCGCCTCACTCTGGAAGCCCAGTCTCCAGGACCTGTTCATCAGGGCTTGCAGAAGATGGGAGGGGGGAGAGGGCAGAGGCTAGAACTGTGGAGGCTGGACAGACTTCCCTCTTCTTGTCCCATCCTGTCCTGTCCTCCTGCTCCCATCTCTTACCTTCCCCTAACTTTAAATGGTAAAGGTGATTAATCTGTGCTGGTGTAACATACAAATTATACAAAAGTGCGCAGCACACAGCACTCTATTTACTAATCGATAAAAGTACCCCCCCCGCCCCGCAGTCTCTAAGTAACTGCTTTTAACCCTTTGCAGCCTTTTGGAGAGTCACAGCTAACATACCAAACTCTGTTAGTCAGGGTTCTTTCGAGAAACAGATCCACAGAATGTGTGTGTGTCTATCTTCCTATCTCTACCTCTCCAGCTATGTTATCTCTATCTCTGCCTGAGAGATTTTAGGGAACTGACTCGTGCAGTTGTCCAGGCTGGCGAGTCCCAAACCCACAGGGCAAGCCAGGGCTTGGCTGGAGTTAATGTTGCAATCTTGAGCCTGGACACAGACTTTCCTCCCATGTGGCACGTGCCACATTAAGCTCTTTAACGCTATTGTATCACTTAGTCTAGAGGGTAGAGACTCGACTCATGGCCCCATTTTACAGGTGAAAGAAGGAAGCCCAGGTGGGAGATGCAGAGATGGGAGATGGGATTCCTGCTGCAGGGCAGGGAGGAGCAGCCCCTTTCCCTGACTCCAGCCGGTGGTGTTTCTGAGGGTCTCCACTGCCTAGCCCCTGTGGTGTTCCCGGTTGTGGTCTTTGTGGCTCCTCCCCCCTCCCCAGCCCCACTCTGGGACCCTGTCCCCAGACTTCACTGTTTCTTAGGAAGAGTTGTCATCACCTCCCAAGGCCTGTCCCCGGAGGGGAGCTTGGGAGGGTCTTATTAGTGGAGATGAGGGATTTTTTTCCTTTTGCTGCTGGGAAGATAAGGAAGGCTTGTGTATCTTGGTCTTCTACCTCGCCCACCACTTCTTGCTGAAGAGAACAAGGAGCGAGAGTCCTGGTCACTGCTGACATGGGGATAAGACACGCACGAGCCCCTTGGCAGCCTTCCAGGCCTGGGAGGGCTGGTGTGGGTGACTCACGCCTGGGTCTTGGGGGCCTCACACCCCAGCAAGCCTCACATGTATGCATGTATGCGGCCTACATGGAAAGGGAGATGGGCCGTGAGCTCAGTTTTACCTCCTCCATCCATGCAGGGCAGGCTGTGGGAGGATCAGAGAAAGGGTATGGACCAGTCGTCAGTCTACCCCATCCCCATGCCACTGGCCAACTCCTCTTAGCATACAGCTGGCCACAGGGGGTCCTTCAGGCTTTCTTCCTAACCACAGGATTGCCCACTGGTTTGTATATTATGGGAGGTAGCAAAGGGCATCTCCCTCGCCAGAGTTTAAGGTCATGACAAATCCGACATCTGTCTTGACTCCATCCACCCTTCATGTGGCTCTTCCCACTGGCACCTCCATTGGCTGACTGTGACTGCCTCCCAGTAGTGATCATCATCCTCCAGGCCATTTGCCAGAGAGCTGCAGCCACATTGGTGTCCAGTGAGGTCTCAGACCACGGAAACACTTCCTGCCTCAGGACCTTTGCATATGCCTTCTCTTTCCCTGGAACACCTTCCCCATCTCCACCTCTATTATTTTCATGGTTGACTCCTTCTCAACCTTCCGATCTCAGCTTTGGCTGCTCAGAGAGGCCTTCCTGACTGCCTTGTCATCCTCAGTGTCAGTGCCCTATGTGTTTCCTTCATAACACTTGGGACACTTTGAAATGATCTTATGTATTTGATTGTAAGCCTGTCAGCCAACCCATGTCCCTGCTCTTATAGTATATAGGGGCAACAATAGCCCATAAACAGGTTAATTACCACAGAATTTTACAAATCCTAAAATTGTAGTAAGAGATAGAAAGGCAAATAAAGGGCCCGATGAAGGATAAGGCCAGGAGGATCTGGCTTATGCTGGACAGTTGAAGAAAGTGTCTCCGACTGAGTGACATTGAAGACAAGCTCTCAAGGACATGTAGACATTGGCCAAGTGCAGAATGGAGTAAGATGGCCCTACCCAGAGGGGAGACGGCACGTGCAGAGGTCCTGAGGCAGGAACAATGTTAGTATGTTCACGGAGGAAAGGTTGGCATGGATAAAGCATGGTGAATGAGGAGACGGTGTTAGGGAGGTAGGCTGAGGACAGAGCTTGCATCCGCTAAAAACCCACCAGTGTCATGGTACTTCCCATTTTTTCTCATCCTAATATGCATTAGGCCCTGAACTAAAGGCTCTGTATAGCTCCTTGAATTCTTACAACCATGGGTCTATTCTCAGGGTTTCACTGAAGAAACTGAGTCCCTCAGAGGTGAAGGTAACGTGCCCAAACCCTACAACCTGCAGGGCCAGATTGCATTTGAACCCAGGACTCCACAAAGCTTTTAAACTTGCTTCTGTCTACACTGCATTCCTGTCTCGGGTTTCTCTGCCCCAACGTCCAGGGCTAGCTAGGGTATGGAGAGGTGTGAGCACCCTGGGCTCCCCCATCAACCCCCCTCCCCCCGGCCTTCATACATACCCTTCTTCGTAATGCGCTTGAATGCTCCATCATTTCCATTCCCCCAAATGCCTGGAAACATTCCCACTTCCTTGTTAAATAAAAGATGAGAGGCGGATAATGAAATCCAGACGCCCCCAAGGCCTTTGATGTCACCTGCCAATTTTTCTGTTGGTCATTTTTTTTCTTTAAACAAAACAGCAGCGATGGTTTGATGGTTCGGAGCAAGAGGCCATATTCAAATGGCATCATTACCTGATGGGCCTCGCTATGTTTTATTCACTTGTTTCTCTCCTTAGATTTGGGGCTTGGAGTCAATATTCCACCTGCCTTGTAGATGATTTTTCACAGCTCTCGGATGCCAAGGTCCTATCCAGATCCGCCCCCTTGAGAGGGGGGAGCAAACCCACTGCGTGACCTTTTTTTCCTAAGGACAAGAATCTAGATTCTTTACAATCAAGTGTATTTAGAATCTGTCTCTCATACAGACCAATGATTCTCCGTTTGGGCGATTTCACTCCACAGGGGTCACTGGGCAATGCCTGGCATCAGTCTTGGTTGTCATGATCGGGGACAGGAATGTTACTGGCATCTCATAGGCAGAGACCAGAGATGATGCTTGATAACCTACAATGCACAGGACAGCCCCTCACTACGAAGAACTATCTGGCCCCAAATGCCAACAGCGCCGAGTCTGAAAGACCATCCGTTAGACTGTGATTAGTGTGGGAAGCTGTCTCATCTCCAGCTGGGTCTCCAGCCCGCTGCCTGCACTCAGTAGAAGCTCAATAAATGTTGGTTGAGTGAGTGATCTATTTGGCTGTTCTCAGCCAGGAGTTTGGGGAGAGCCGCATCTGCTCCTCCGTCTGCGTGTCCCGTCCTTGCACGTTCCTCTCTAGCAACCCTCAACCACGTGTCGTTCCTTTACTTGTTCCTTTCTCCATGCTCTTTATTGTCTTTTTCCCCTGGCGAACTCCGTTTATTCTTTAACACTCAAGTCAGGTGTCTCCTCCAGGAAGCCCTCTTTGACTCCCTCGGGTATGCCGGTGTCCCTCCTCCGAATCCATCACACGTTCCACCCACCCAGTCATAGTGCTCATCATGGTGTGAAATCCATCCAGCTGTGGGTATAGGCGCATAACTCCTTGCCTCCCAAGTGGCCCATCTGTATCGTAACCTGCCCCCTCCTGACCCCCCTTCCTGTTCCTGCTGACCGCCATCCCCTGACATTCCCTCAGAATTCTCTCTCAGGGAAGAAGAAATCACATGGAGGTTAAGAGCTGACATTTTAGGAGTCGGAAGCTGTATTCCTCCCCCAGGGCTGCTGGAACAAGGGAGCACAGAATGCATGGCTTCAATAACAGAAATGTATTCTCTCATAGTTCAGGACTCTAGAAGTCCCAAATCAAGATGGCTTCGAGGTTACTTCCTTCTGGAGGCTCTGAGTGAGAATCAGTCACACGCCTCTCTTAGCTTCTGGGGGCTGCCGGCAATCCTTGATGTCCCTGGGCTTGGAAACCCTTCTCTCAAATCTTCGCTTCCACCTTCCCTGGCTGTCTCCTCTGTGTATCTCAGATCTTCCTCTTCTTCCTCTTTAAAGACACCAGTCAGTCCTTGGCTTTGGGGCCCACCCCACATCCAGGATGATCTCACCTTGAGATCCTTAACTTAATCATATCCACATCTTATTTCCAAATAAGGTCTCCTTCAGAGGTTCTGGGGGTTGGGACCTAGACATATCTTTCTGGGGGACAGAGTTCAACTCACTCCAGATGCTTGAGGTCAAGCCAACTGGCTACCAACTAGCCTGATGACCTTAGACAAGACACTTGACCTCTTGGGGTCCCTACTGGGTCACAGAAGTTGATAAGACATAAAAAGAGCACGTAGCCCAACAATCATTAGGTGAGGTTCCTTGAAAAGCGTCCTCTCAGATCAAAAATAGGACCCAGGGCGTTTATGAGGAAGTGCTCTTGGGATCATCATGTGGGGAAGAAAAGATTGGAAGCCAGATGGGTGGGGGAGGCAGAATAATGGCCCCTCCAGAGATGTCCGCATGCCTGAACTTGTGGATACATGACTGTACGTGGTAAAAGTTAAGAATGTGATTAAGTTAAGAATCTTGTACGGGCGAGATGATAAGACCATGGGTCCTTGCAAGAGGAAGGCAGCAGGGAGAGGATCAGAAGTGTGATAAGAGAAGCAGACGCTGGTATCTGAAGGTGGAGGGATGGCTTCATGAGCCACGGAACACAGGCAGCCGCCCGAAGCCAGAAAAGGCAACTTGACTTTTCCCCCAGAGCCTCTGCGGACAACTTGATGTTAGATCTGCAGGACCTGTTGACCTTCGACTTCCGGGCCCGGATGCTAGCACATCTGTGTGGTGTAACACCATTCAGCTTGGAGTCATTGTTACAGCAGCTGCGGGAGCCCCAGGCAGTGGGGAAGGGGGCGGTGGTGGATCGGAGAGGACAGGAGTCTCAGCGGAGACCTTGGCGGCCCTACAGGGAGGTCGATGCAGGAGTGACCCCTGGGAGCACTCCGTCTTCAGGTGGAGCCCCACCCCTGAAGGAAGTTCAAGTGTTAGCACCACTGCCCATGTGCTGAGCAGCCCCCTTTATCACTAGAGAGGAGGGGACACCCCAGCCCCTACCTCCCTGTTCTTAAGAGGATCCCACGCGATCAGGTGCAGAGAGCCTGGTACTGGAATTGGTGGGAGAGTAGAGTCCTGATTTGAGTTTGTAGATATCACTCTCTGGTTTAACACCCAACAGTGGATTGCCCGGGATGGGGGAGAAGGGGGAGGATGCAGGTTTGATTGAAGCCCTAAATCCCTGTTTCCTAGGGGATTTTTTGGTTTGTATTTTGTTTATTGATTTTGTTTTGTTTTGCCAAACCGTAGGACCACCAGAAATACTACCAAAAAATTGGTTTGTGGCCAGGTCAGTTTTGAAAATTCCGGGTGCTGTCTCCTCTTATAGCGATTTGGGGCACAGATGTGTAAATTAAAGTCCCCGCCCAATGAGGCTTACAAATAGAGATGCCCGTTCCACTGTGCTTAAACTGCCAAGTTCTCAAACTAATTTGCCTCCGGGACCTTTTCATTTGTATGGTAACTCTCAAGAGCTCTAGGAACTAGCATTCTGAGGAGCACCCTGGAGGAAATAGTGCCAGAGATCATGGATCAGAGGGACATGGTGGACTGCGGAGTATTGGTAGCTCGCCGCCAGCCCTCCCCAGATGGCCATGTCTTGATGCTGGTTTTAGAATCAGAATTGCAGCTGGAATTGATGGGCAATGGTGGGACAAGTCCAGGGGACTCTGCTGTCCTCACCTCTTATTATTCACACCCACCTTTTTGTATACGATGAAACCAAGGCTCAGAGAGGCCAAGGCACTGGCTCAGGGTCACAGACCTAGAAGGTGGTACAGCTCAGCTTTGAACCCTGGCTGTCCAAGATGACAACTAACCCTTCTTAACTCCCCTTTTTTATTTTATTCTGTTTTTTAACAGCATTATTGAACCAAAATTCTCCTGCCATACAGTTTACCTGTTTAAAACATACAATTCAGTGATATCTAGTATTGTCATAGAGTTGTATGACCATTATCACCATCTCTAGGACATTTTTGTCACCCTAAAAGAAAACTTTGTGTCCACAAGCAGTCACTCCTTACTTGTGCCGACAGACTTGCTGCCACCTCCCCGCTCCTGCCCCTGACAACCACTAATCTCCTTTCTGTGTCTGTAGCTTTGCCTATTCTGATCATTTTGTAGAAATTGAATCCTATACTATGTGACCCTTTGTGTCTGGCTTCTTTCACTTAGAATCATGTTTTCGAGGTTCATCCATGTTGTAGCAGGTGTCGGTACGTAGTTCCTTTTCATGGCTGAGTAGTATTCCCTTGGGTGGCCAGACCACGTTTTTTTTCTCCATGCATCAGTTGACGGACATTCAGCTGTTTCTACCTTTCGGCTATTGTGAGTAGGGCCACTATGAGCATGGATGCTCAGGTTTTTGTGTGAATATTCGTTTTCCTATGCATTTTAACCCTCTTATTGATTACAATGTCTATTTCGTATCAATAGCCACTAGATTGACCAGGCTACTTTTTAAAGTAGCAACCATATGTGTTTATATGTCAATTTGCATACCATAACATTCACCCGTTTTAATGCAATGCATTTTAGCCAATTTACAGAATATGCAACCATCACCATACCCCAGTTTTAGAACATGTCCGTCGCCCCCCAAAAAGACCTCTTGGGCCCATTTGCCATGAACCCCTGCTTCTGTCCCAGCCCCACACAACCACTGATCTGCTTTCCTGTCTGTATATGCAACTGGGACCCTTGTAAATCTGTTTTCCAAGCAGAATGACTAATACTGGGAGAGAAGAGGCTATCCTTTCTAAACGTCTGTCCCTTTTGGGCATGTGGACAATTGTTGCCTTGTTTGTCTCGCCTCCTTATCTGTGGGGTTGATCATTGCAGATGACTTTACAGGATTGGAAGTTGTCCTTGGTGAATGCACTTGAAACACTCAGCTAAATGTTCTGCCCATGGTGGGCAGGGCATATCAGTGACTTCTAGACACTACGGTCATGTCCCACTTTGTCCTCCCGGCTCTGTGAGGCAGGTGCCATCGCCCCATTTTACAGGTGAGCACGCTGAGGCTCGGAGCAGTGGGTGGAGGTGCTGGGAATGAATTCCAGGAACGTAGCCTGGCCCCTCCCACCTCACCAGCAGGCTAGATTTCCCAGCAAGAATTCCCACGGAGGAGGGCAACCCCTGGCCCCAGCCTTGCCTGGTGGGTTCTAAGTGCTTCGTTATGGCCCAATCTGTCAGGAACCAATTAGGGCTGAGAGCACTGAGCTCCAAGTGTGGTTTCTGGGTACTGATGGTAATGAAGCAGTTAGAAACAGTCACCCAGCAGCAAGAGGCACACGTAGCTATTTGCCACAAGCCACGTCCCACGCTTGAGGCTGGGGCTATGGGATCTAAAGTTATCAGGATAAAGACTGAGGTTAGGGACCTCTGCTTGGTGTCTCCAGGGGCCCCATCGGAGCACCTGCTGCTGTGCATACAGGAGCTAGGAAGTGGCATCCCTGAGCCCCAGCATCTCATGTCCCGTGTCCCTGCCCTGATTCTTGATACATAAGCAGACCTTTCATGTAACCAGAAGAGCATTGGAAGAAATGGACCACGCTGACATTTTTCAGTGCAGGGGAGAAAGGGCACATGTGTTTCCCCCTCGGGGAATGTCCTTTGCCTGACTAGTCTCTACTCCCCCCTCCCCCCAGCCTTAGCTTCCTCAGGGAACCTTCCAGGCTTTCTTCACTAGGCTTCATGGCTCTGGTCCGCCCTCAGAGCACCCGGGACTGCCCTTCTGTAGCACTTTTCCGAGTTGGAATTAAACATCCCTGAATGAACTCCAAGCCGCTTGGGAGTAGTGCTGGCTGGTCCAGGTCACAGCCATATTCCCAGCTTCTAGCCTGGGGCAGGGCACAGAGGAGGCCCTTAGTAAGGAATATTTGTGGGACTCACCACTAAATAAAAGGCCAGGCACACGAGCCCTTCTGACTGTGCCCTCCTCTCTATCTAGTCTTAGACTAAGTAAGTAGACTTGCCTTCTAATTAAAATCATTCTATCTTGAGAGTCTTTTCCATTGGATCTTGAGTTTGGTGTAAGGCAGAGGTCAGCAAACGTTTTCTGTGAAGGGCCAGATAGTCCTTTTGGCTTTGCAAGTCCCTGCTGCAGCTAATTCAGTGCTTACCATGTGAGAGCAGTCTTAGACAGTATGAGTGGACATGGCCATGTTCCAATAAAACTTTATTTTTAGGAACAAGTGAGGGGCCACATTGGGCAGGAGGGCCACAGTTTGCTGACCTCAGGTGTAGAGGACTGTAGTTGGAAAATGGAAAGATCTGACATTGTATAGCCTGGGAGAGGGAGGTGATCGCCTCTCTGCTCCTCTGTTACCCCCTGTCCCTTGGCAGGTCGGCCTCCCCAGCTCTGTGCACACAGCAGGAGGCGGGCACCCAGGGTGGCAGCCTCACCCCCAAGCTCACTCGTCCTCCCGGTGCAGCGCCTGCAGCTAACTGACTGGACACACTGGGCCCCGTCCCAAAATCCCAAGAGAGAGAATCTGATCGGCCCATCCTAGGTCAAGAGTCCCTCCTCACCGAGTCACCTGTTGCTGAGGGGGTGGGTCCTTGCTGTGCAAGCCCTGCTGTGGGTGGTGGGAATCTTCACACCGGGACCATGTGGGTGGTGGGCATCTTGAAAGATGTCTGCTGAAAGAAGGCCCTGGGGTCTTCTTCCTGGCGATTTTCAGGATTAGGGAGAACATCAGTGGGGAGTGGGTTGAGTAGTATCTCCCCACAACGATGTCCCCCGGAAACCTCAGAATGTGACCACATTTGTAATAAGAGTCTTTGCATATGGAAACAAGTTACGATGAGGTCATTCTGGATTTGTGTGAGCTCTACATCTGCTGACTGGTGTCCTCAGAAAACGAGGCGAGGGACACCCAAACACAGTGACACACAGAGGAGAAGGCCGTGTGAAGACAGAGATGGAAACGAACGGGAGTGAGCATTTACAAGCCAAGAAACACTAAGGATCACCAGGAGCCCTCGGAAGATGACAGAGGCTGGGAGGGATTCTTTGGAAGGAACGTGACTCTGCCAACACCTTGATTTTCAATTTCCAGCCTCCAGAGATGTGAGGAAATAAATGTCTCTTGTTTTAAGCCCCCGGTTTGTGGGAGTGGGTTACAGCAGGCTGAGGAGACGAATGCAGGTGAATACTCTCATCACCTGCCTTGCTCGGAACCACTAATGGCCAACGTGGCCAACACACTCAGAAGCACCGAGGGCTTTCTATGGTCATCTCATGCGGTCTTCACAATGGCCCCGTGAGATAGAGACCATTATCATTCCCATCCTGCAGATGAGGAAATCGAGGTCTAGAGACGCTGAGTGTCTTGTTTCACCAAGTACAGAGTGGACCAGGGATTTGGACCCAGGGTATGATTCAGGAACCCATGCTTTCTGATATCTTGCTTCTTGGCCTCCCAGGGCCCCAATCCAGTGCTCTTCAGGGATTCCTTCTCTCCCCAGTGGCCTGGTTGCCAGCAATGGCTGCATTGTCCAGCTAACGAAGAGGTACTGAATTCAGATCCGAGATCGGTGGTAGTTGGATTCCTTTGGCTTGACCCCGTGACCCGTTTCCCCTTCCCCTCAGGAAGCAGGCTGTTCCACTTGCCCACTCTGTGGGAGGTGGCGGTGGGTGGCATACGGTTTTAGTGGCTACAGCTTCTTGGAAAGCTGAGGTTCAATGACTGAAAACAATGGGTCCAAAAGATCTTTCCAGGAGCACATGCCGCCCAGGAACCATTCACTGCAAAGATCTGAGTATGAATTTCTTCCATCCATGAGTAGGAAATATCTTTCCCAAAATCCAGATAATCCCGGAGATTATAGGTCTTCTATTGGAAGCCCATAGGAAGCACGATCAAACCATGCCCCAAAACGAGACTCAGCTTTTACCCAGAAATTGCCCAAATGCCTTCTGTGTATGTGACTACATCCTGATTGTACAATGTGCTGCTTTGTCCTTTTGCGCCATGGTTTCTTTGCAACGTAAAGAGACTCGCTTATTTCAGCCTGTTTTATTTACACTGCATGGAGTGGAGATAATTTCAGTGCTGGCAGTGTAGACCCCCTGGGCGGTGGGGAGGACACACCCCTGGCAGAGTGGGTCTGGGAGAGACTGATCTTTATGGGGTCTGTTTGTGTTCATTTCCTTTGGCCTCTAATCCTGCTCTCTGGGAAGATTGCTAGGTAGCTGTGTGTGTTTGATAAATTCAGCCAAGCCTGGGACACACGAGTGGTTTTTCAGCGGGAGGCGGAATTACCTTTTAAGAACTTTGAGGTGCAATTTCTTTGCTGTTTTTATTGTGGCCAGGGGATTAGTGTCACCAGGTGTAGGCAAGTTTCCTCCCCTTCAGCTCATAGACTTTATGCAAAACAGCAAAATGGCTTTGGAGGGGGTCTGACCCCAGGGCCAAGGCAGGGCACAGGAGGAGCGTGGGAAGCAACGTTCTAGGTGTTCGCTTTGGGGTTGGGCACACACCTGAGGGTATGTGCCACCTTAATTCTGTGCTAGAGGCATTCACTCACCTCGCCTGGGTCCCAGCCCCATCCAGCACACTGCGGGCACTTCCCAAGTGTTCGGTGAATGAGCCAATTAAACCCCTGCGCTATAGCTGAGCGATCAAGAATAAAAGAGGTTAAATAACTTGCCTGGGATTTGGCACATGGCAGATCTCAAGTTTGGGATTTGACCCAAGCCTGACTCCAGAGCCATCTGTCTCTCTCTCCCTGACCTCAACCCGATCCTGGCTTTCTTCTGTTCCCCTTCATTTCTGGGTTGGCTTTTTGTAGGGGGTTGATGAGTTTGAGTCTGGAGAGGATGAGAAGGAAACAAGTCTGTTGCTGGAAGACAGTCCTTCCTCACTGTTTCTCCCTGAGTTCCCTGCCCCTCCCCACCCCCCGCCCCCCCAGAGAGGTGGCTGCCTTCCCCTCCAGTCAAGTGTCCAGCTGTGAACTGAGAAAAATGGCCCCGAACGTGTGCTAATGTAACTCTGAAAGTCCTCATTTTGAGCTCAACATCCCATTAGCCAGAGAGGAGCTTTTAAAAGGGCCACAGTGTGCCGGCCACCCACTTCACTGAATTTTTATCTTTTTGCAAGTGGCTGGAGCCTTTGACTTGTTCTCTGGGAAAATTCCAGTTCAGTGGGAGCAGGGTTAAAAATGATCCTTAATGAGGAAATTAGTTCTGCCAAGTCTGGGGAGTCTGGGAGACAAGAAGTCCTGGTTTGACACCGTCCGTAGGCTCTGAAAGTTCTTTTTGAAAACTTTGATGTGGTTTTGGGAAAACAAGCCAGGCTAATTTGCCTGCTCATCCCAGAGAATTTTTTTGGGGGGGGTTGTTTTTCCCTGTTTAGTTTCCCTGTTTTTCCCTGTTTTGATGGGTTTACTTGATATCTGGCTATTGCACCTGTTTTGAGATTGTCTAAATTACTCTTCCCTTCACTCATTCAAATATGTGGGGGTCTATTATGTATCAAGCACTGTGTGTGTCGCTCTGGAGACAGGAGAGGAGGAGACAGATGTGATCCCTTCACTTATAGAGCAGTTCTGATGAGGGAGGTGGCTGAGCCCCACACCTTTGCAATAGTAAGTGGCAGGAGCTACTTGACGTTGGGAGGGTCTACAACAGGGAATCAAACAGGGAGCGTTTGGCCGGTGACATCAGGAAAGGCTTCCTGAGGGGAATGTTAATTGCGCTGCTCTCTGAAGTTGGAGAAGTTAACTGGGAGCAGGCAGAGAAAACAGCATGTGCAAAGGCCCTGGGGTGTGCAGGAAGCATGTTGCTTGCCGTTGGGTGAGTGAAGAAGGGCAGGGTGGCCAAGGAGAGAGCAAGGGTGAGGGGCCAGATCCCATAGAGACTTGGAGGCTGTGTTACCTTCCTTCGACTGCTATATCAAATGACCCCAAACCGGGTGGCTTCAAGCAATAGAAATTCATTCTCCATAGTTCTGGAGAGCAGAAGTCTTATGAAGGGATCAGAAAGGCCATGCTCCCTCCAGATCTCTCGGGCAGCATCCTTCCTTGTGTCTCCCAGGTTTGGGTGTCTCCACCTGTCTCTGGCCTGTGGCTGCCTACCCCAATCTCTCCTCCCTGTTCACCCAGACTTCCCCTCTGCCTCTTCTCCTCTTCTGTGTCAAAGCTCCCTCTGCCTTTCTCTTATAAGGACACTTGTCATTAAATTTAGGATAATTTCATCTAAAGATCCTTAACATAATTACATCTACAAGGACCCTTTTTTTTTTGGCAACATTCACAGGTCCCAGCAGATATATATTTGGAGTGGGGTGTGTGTGTACCCTTCCACTGACTACAGAGGCTGTGGTGAAAAATTAGATACTTATCTTTCAAGGCTTAGAAAGGGACGGAGGGGTTTTAAGCAGGTTTACATCAGGCGTGATCAGATGTAAACTTTGAAAAGTTTTCTCTTCTTAGTGCAGAGAGAGGATCGGTGGGCATTCAGGTGGAGCGAAGAGGGGTTTTTCTCGATCACCTGGTGAGAGGTGACAGTGACAGGTCCGGGAGCAGTGGAGGGAGGGATATTGAGGAGTGGATGGAAAAAACTAGAAGTTTGATTTTATCGGCCTGAATCATTTTTTTGGTGTTGCTCTGCACGATGGCCCCGATGTTGAGAATTGTACAAAGACCTGGCAAGGGGATGTTTCTGTTGTTTGAATGAGACATTCTCCCTTATCTGAGAGATGCCGACATTTGCTTCCACGTTGACGATTCCCTCATTATGTGGCTTTCTTGTGAATAAGTGTTTTCTTCAGAGCAGTTAATAGCATTCTCATCTAGTTAAGTGCACACAGTGGCAGGAAGCCAATTAAAGCACGGGCAGGCTGTATATGTCTTCATGTATCTCCATGGCATCCATGCAGCATCATTATTTTTCAGTGGTTTATTATTATTTTTTTTTATATAACAACCAGGACAGTCCTGCACAGGAAAAAATAAATAAGAAAGGTGATTCAGTGCTTGTGGGTTGCATTTAATTTGCATTTCATGAAGGACCTCACTCTGGTCTGATGCTCAGGTCAGATCATGGCTGAGAAGGCAAAATGGTAGGTGGACAAGGACAGTCATGGTCACATGGTCTGTGTGGGAGGTGGGCAGACAGCAAGGCTGTGTCAAGATGGTCCAGCCCGTGGGCTCTGGGATGTGGCATCTCATGGTCCATTCCTACCTGCACCAGCCTGTAGCTGAATGGCTTCGGGTAGGTCATTTAGTCACTCTGTGCCACACGTGTAAAATGGGAGAAGAATATCTACTTTATTGGACTCTTGGGAAAATTGGATGGGATGATGCCTCAGCAATACTCAGTAAGAAGGTACTGATCATTATCACTGACATTTTACACAGAAGCTGTCATGTGGATTTGTTCATGGGAATTTGCTGAATGCTGAGCACACGCCGTGCACTGTCTTAGGAGTTGAGCTGCAGACACAACACAGCCTGCAAAGGCCCTGTGCTCACGTAGCTTGGTGAGGGAGCTAGAGAGTAGGTGCATAAACCAATAAATATGCCCGATGTGTGATGATGGGTGATGATAACTGCTATAAGAAAAATAAGAGCCAAGGTCAGGAGGCAGAGAACGTCGGGAGCAGCCTGCTGCATTGGATGAAGTGGTTGGCGTGGCCTCTCTGATGAGGGCACACTGGGGCACAGAACTGAAGGACATAATGGGAGAAGCCATATGGATTTCTTCTTTTTTTTTTTTTAAAGATTTTATTTCTTTATTTGACACAGAGATAGAGAGATCACAAGTAGGCAGAGAGACAGAGAGAGAGGAGGAAGCAGGCTCCCCGCCGAGCAGAGAGCCCGATATGGGCCTTGATCCCAGGACCCTGAGATCATGACCTGAGCCTAAACCAGAGGCTTTAACCCACTGAGCCACCCAGGCGCCCGGCATATGGATTTCTGTAGAAAGAGTATTTCTGGTTAAAAGAACAGTAGGTGCAAAGGCCCTGAGGTAGCTAGTAAGGACTGTGATGGCCCCGTCAGGAGACAGGCAGAAGATCAATACACAACAAATAACATAGTGTCAGGTGATGGTAGGATAAACAGGAGAAAAATAAGGTGAGTGAGGGGACAGAACATAACATGGGAGGCCACTGGAGGCTTTGGAGAGGATGGTCAAGGAAGGTCTCCCTGAGGATCTTGATATCAGGGCTATGTACATTCTAGACTGCCAGCTTTTGGGAGGGGCTCAGCCACATCCTCTTTGCTCTTTGGTGTTGAGGGTGACTGTGATCTCAGCTTGGGTGGGGGCAAGCTGGCGGGGCGCAGCTCTTAGCTGTGGGTTCATGTCCCAAAGTCCCCACCAGGCTCCACTCTGTGAAGTGGGTCTGGAGCTCCGAATCCAGGTACGTGTAACCTCTCACAGCCAACCTGTGGACAAAAGCTAGGAAGGGTTGACAGATGCAGTGATTAAAATAAATGACCAGGAGGTCATTACATCGGAGACTTCTCAGGAGCTTGGCTGAGGCTTAGAGGAAGGGACAGAGGGAGTGTATTCATTTCGTCAGGCTTCCTGAGCAGGAACTGCAGCCAGGGTGGCTTAAACAAGAGAAACTGATAGTCCCACAGTTCTGGAGACAAGAAGCCCCACATCAAGGTGTCGGCAGGTTGATTCCTCCCGAGGGCTGTGAGGGAACCTGTTCTGTGCCTCTCGCCTAGCTTCTAGTGGTTCACTGGCCATGTGTGGTGTTCCTCAGCCTGTGGAAACGTCACCCCCATCTCTGCCTCATCTTCATATGACATTCTCCCCGTGTCTCCTCACCTCATCTCCCCTCTGTCTGTCTGTGTCCAAATTTCCCTTTTCTGTCAGGGACACAAGTCCCATAGGATTAGGAGCCCACCCTATTCTAGCATGAGCGCAGCCAAATTTAACTGATTACATTTGCCATGACTCTATTCCCAAATAAGGTCACATTCTGAGGTGCTGTGGGTTAAGAATTCAACACTATTTTGGGGGGACACAATTCAACCCGTGGCTCAGTGGGTTAAAGGGGAACTTAAAAAACTCTTTTTATTGAACTCTGCCACGTATGCACGAAAACGCGCACTAGTAAGTGTTATAACTGCCTGAATTCCCATCAGATGACTGTACCGATGTAACCAGCTTCCAGATCTAGAATCTCCCAAAGCCCTCCAGTTCTAGAATGAGCTTCTACTTTTCATTGCATACCTTGCTATACCCTTTTAACCTTTTAAAACTGTGTGGACTTACTTTTATAATAAAACCAAACTAAATTTAAAAATAAAGAGCTTTAGCCAATGGCCGATCAAGGAGAAAGAGCTGATAAGGATTCATTCCTCTATCCCCTGGGAGGGAGGGCAGCTTTTCTCTCCATGCTGGGTGCTTTTCAGTGGAGCTGCCCAACCGGTGTCCCACAGAATGGTTCAAGGCACCTTCAAGTATCGATCAGTTCAGTCCCCTGGCTGCCTGCCAGGGCCAGCTGGTGCCCCCTCCTCTGCTTACCCTGGTGTATGCCTTGGGTCAGTTTCTGTGTCAGGAGGGGAAAAAGGTTGAGGAGTCCAGCTTGACATGTACCATCTTAGGAAACCCTCCCAGCCACCCGGGGAGGCAGGGATTACAGTTAGTCCCATTAGACAGGTGTGAAGACTGAGGCTCTGCAAGGTGAATTCCAGGTCCGGTGTCTTAGGGGTTGTCTCTACATCCAGATGTGGTGAAGGGAGGTCACAGATGTCTTTGGATGTCTGGAATCACTCATTAGTTGACACTCATGAATCCTAGGGAGGATTGGAGACAGAAGTGTCCTTTGGGGGAATGGCCCTACCTAACCCAAGTCAGTCCCCTTATAAGAGAGATTAAATGACCTGGCTAGAATATCATAGCTGGTTGGCTGCAGAGCTGGGTTCTGATTCCCATTCCAACTCCTGAGTCCACACCTCGGATGACTTCATGATACTTCTTCCAACAGCATTAGGATGTAGGTCCTCCTTCTTATGGAAGAGAAATCCAGGGTGCAGAGACGCAAATTCCAGGTTTGTCTGAGTCCAGATCCACATTTTTCTTGGCGCCCACCGTGAAACTTAGCTGTAAGGATGGCTCAGGTTATTTACTCTAGGACGATTTCAGAAGTGCCGTGATCACTTCTGAAAGTCTGTACACGTTGTGTGTCTGAGAAATCCACTCTCATTTGGGGTTCACTGTCCACTGGTTTTCTTATGATGCAGATAATGTGTTGATCATGGGTGCAGTGGGACCCCAAAGAAACCCAAGCTAGGGCCCGGCAAGCCGCCCAGGGTGGCAGGTGGCACTGCCCGGTACTTCGCCGGCCTGCGTTTTACGGCTCCTTTGTTAATGGTCATAAACTTGGCATTCGCTTCTGGTACTTGGGGAGCCCTGACCCTCTAATTAAATTGGATCTGAGCAGGTGGAGAGCACTCAGCCACAGAAGACATTTCACAGCTGCAGAGAAGGTGGAAGGGAGTCAGACTCGGCTGGCTGTGCCAGCTCTCAGCGTTCGCCCCCATGGGTTTGGCCCCCTTTCCCCAAGGGCTGGCACCTTGTCCCTGCTGTGAACCTTGCAGCCCTCCCTTCAGTCTTCTTAAAGAAAAGCAGTTCCCTCTCCACGTCTCTCTCTCTGTTTCCCCTCAGGAGTCTCCCCCGACCCATTTTAGCTCTCCATTATCAGAAGACGGATGTTCCACTTGACACATCTTTTTTATTGTGATAAAATGTATACAGTGGGGACATTGGCATGATAACCATTTTAGGTAGACAGCTCAGTGGCATTAAGTACCTTCACGTTACTCTGCAGCCCTCACTCCCGTCCATCTCCAGAACGGCTTCATCTTCTCAAACGGAAACTCCACAGTCATGAGACACTAACCCCCCAGACTCTCCCTCCAGCCCCCGGCAGCCACCATTCAACTTCATATTCTTTATTCTCTAAGTCCCTCCTGCAAGTGGCCTCCTACAAGATTTGTCCTTTGTGACTTTCTGATTTCACCTGACATAGTAGCTTTAAGGTTCATCCGTGTTGGTTCAGGGGCCAGAATTCCCTTCCCTTTTAAGGCTGAGTAGTTTTCCTTCATACGGATAAATCACGTGTGGTCAGTGCACCAGGGCTCCAGTTTCTGGGCATATCCTTCATGCATTTTTAGGTCCCTCCCCTTAGACAAAGTTCAAGGGCCAAGGGATGACCCTTTAGCCAGTGTAGCTCGAGGAACATGGAATTGGGGCAAGTAATTTATATGGGAAGGAAGAGCAGAGTAGTTTAGCCCAAAAGCATAGGAGTCAGAGATGGTCTAATTGAAGCCTGAGTTTATTGCTCATGGGGCGGCTGACTTGAACAAATGGCTCTCCTCTCTGAGCCTCAGGTGTCACTTGTCAGTGGGGATAATAGGACCTGCTTCCCAGAGTAGGGAGAGTTCCATCAGATTCTACCTAGAAGGCATCTAGCTGGGGTCTCACAAGAGATAAACACTCTGAGAATATCACTATGGGTGGAGGGTGTTAATCTGCCTATGATTTTTGAACCACCTGCTTATGTTAGGTGTGGGGGGTTCACAGAGGCACGTATGGTCTATTGTGATTGTTACTTCTGAAGACCTAGTCCTTGAGGTGCAGATGTCCTTAGAAGTAGCCACTCAACTTCAGTGACCTGAGCAGAGATGTGGTTGGGGGAGAAAGTCTAGTTTTTGAACATTAAGCTTCCTCCTTCAGTTCAGGAACATTCTAGAAAGGTGGGTCCATTCTTTGGGCTTCCATAGAGCAGAGATTGGTAGTCATTCATTGCCCATAGGTGGTTCATTTTATGTTGATTCTTACTTTATAGTGTCTCCTATATCCTTTTTTGATTAACCAAGGCCGACAGGCACTGGGCTTTTATATAACACTGTGTGTTCCTCTTTGTCAGTATTTATTTGTTCTGTGTAACTTCTGGAGGTGGGGAGCAGAATCTGTCTTGGCTCCTTAACTAGATTGTCAGCAGCTTGAGGGCAGATGCCTTGACATATATTACTCCATGTCCCTGTATGTGTATTCAGCCCTATTGTTCAGTAAATATTTGTTCAGAGAGTGAATATAAGACTGGATGCTGCCTCAGTTTCCTTATCTGTAAAATGGGTACAACAGCAATAGCACCTACCTTGCAGGGTGGTTGGGAGAATTCACTACTAGGAGTGCACATGACATTGTTTTAAGGACGGCACCTGGCAAATGGGAAGCCCTGAGTAAAATGTTATTTATTATAGAGATGACAGTGCTGTTTGCAATAGAATACGGGGCTCCACGGACTAGTGACGGCTCCCTGACAGGGATACCATGGAACACTTATGAAGTATTCCTTAAGTGCCATGCACATGCTGTTTACACACATCACCTCATTTAATCCTCAGCCTTGGAGACAGGCACTATTTCCAGCCCCATTGTAGAGACGAGGAAGTGGAGGCTCCGGGTACCCGGAGTGACTCACACAAGCACACAGCTTAGCGAGTGCTGGAGCAGTGTCTAGCTGTCACCTGCACCTGCTGAGCCCCTCGCATTCCCCTCCCCTTTCCTACTGCTTCCTGTCGCCCCCCACTGTGTACCCCATTCGCTCCCCTGCAGCCACACAAGCAGTGGGTGGAGGTAGCTCCTGTCCGCCCATGGTCTGGAACCGGTGCTTGTCTGCAGGGCTTTCTGATGGGGCTGGTCTCTGCTGGCAAAGCCAATCCGAAGGAGCCCCCACGTGCAGCCCGGGAAATAGTACGCGATGTCTCTGTGCCCGGAATTACTCGGGACCCTCGCACTTGTGGCTCTCTCCCCAGGAAAGGGCCCTTTGTGTGACAGGGGCATCATCGAGCCCTCCAGGCCCGTGGCCTTGATCAGAATCAACTTGTTCGCCCTCTGTCCCCTTTCTCCACATCCTCACAATCACTTATTCCTTCCCATTTTTTTTTTAAGAGAGAGAGAGAGATTACAAGTAGGCAGAGCAGTAGACAGAGGGAGATGAGGAAGCAGGCTCCCCGCTGAGCGGAGAGCCCAATGTAGGGCTCGATCCCAGGACCCTGAGATCATGACCTGAGCCGAAGGCAGAGGCTTTAACCCACTGAGCCACCCAGGTGCCCCATTCCTTCCCATTTTTAAAAAAACTAGAGCCATCCTCCTCGTTGGTGTGAAGAGATATCTCATTGTGGTTTTCATTTGCATTTTACTGATGATGTGGACCGTCTTTTCGTGTGCTTGTTGGCCACTGTTTCTCTGTCTTCTTTGGAGAAATGTCTATTCAATCTTTCATATGTTGTTTTTATTCCCCATTGGGTTGTTTGTCTGTGTGTTCCATACTCTCCTTTGATGCGCATTCCTCATCTCTCCTTCCCCGGAGTCCCACCAGCCTGGTTGTCCCAGGGGGACCTGCAGAGGTGGGTGAGCACAGACTCTGCCACCTCTGGGGGCCCTTGGGCAAGGGGCTTCCACAAACTACACAACAGGGACCTTGTCCTCTACCTCCCACCCTGGGCTTTGAAGGTTGGAGGTCACGAGGGGGTCGTGTTCATCCCGCCGTCCAGCACGGCGAGGCCCCCAAGAGGTGGTAGATCTTAGTAGCCTGATTTTGACTCCTGCTTCTCAATTTCATTTGCGGCTCATGGCTTGGCCCATGGCCCATACTACCTTCCAAGATGCGTGGGAGCCTGCAAGAGATCTGGTGTGGACACTGGAGTGAGGGAGACAGCCACCCAGCATAGGGATTCTGCACCCAAGAAAACAGGCAGCAGGAAGGGGTCTCTGGAAACACCTTGATGGGATGGCTTTGTTTGCACCCAGCATGGCCTTGGGTGGGCACCTGTCTGTCTGTCAGCCCGCGAAGCCGCTCTGATGCATAATTCATCTTGATGCTGAAGTCACACTATAGGCAGCAGCCCACGAAGGGCAGGCCGCTTTGCATATGCGGGAGGAAGAGGGGAGCCTCTTCTCCACCTCCTCGGGCCCGTGGCTCCAGGCGGGGACCGGTGACTCGGTGGCCACGGCTGGAGTGTTTCTTTGCTGCAGTAAGACTCCAGGCGGTGTCCCTTCCCAACGACTTAAAGATTGCATTTGACATTGCTGCTCTCGTCCGCCAGTGGAGACACCAATTGCCCTTGATCCCAGGGCCCCGCATTGAGTGAAGTGTCCAAAAGTGCAGCCATTTTCCTTCTACTTTGAAAAGCCACTTACGCAGCCTCCCGATTTTCCTCCTGTCCCCTCAAAACTACAGCGCCGATTCTTTCGAAAGTCCCCTGTGCAGCATCGCCAGGCCACGTCACGTCCCTCCTGGAAGCCCTGTTCCTTTTTTCCAGCAAAAGGGTTTGCAGATTTTCCTCCGCATCAGAATCGGTTTGCTGGTGGTTGGAAAACACTGCGTGGCATTTCGAGATGCGGTTTCCTTGGAGATGGAAACATCTGCCTGCTGATCTGGGAACCTGTGTGACCACAGACCAGCTTTTGTGCCTGGTGGGATCTGGAAGGCAGTTCTCTTGTTGTGGAGCAGAAGCCATCAGCCCTGTTTTTCTTTTTCTAAGCCAGCAAAGTGCCGCAGAATGAGACCCCTTTGATGTGATAATGTGAGAATGAGAATGGATTTTTTTTTGAGATCACTGCCATTTAATTAACCTGTGTGCTGGCAGCAATTAGTTCAAGATGTTTAAATAAGTAACACGCAGCCAAATTCCCTTTATACATGCTTGTGTCAGAGGCTTCAGATAATCGTTGAATTGTTCATTTTCCAGGTCAATAGAGACAGATAAACAAACTGCTATGACCCTGCCCTCTTGGAAATGACAGTCTAGTCCAGGGGTCAGAAACTAGGGCCCATGGGCCAAATGTGGCCCCTTGTCTGTTTTTGTAAATAAAGTTTTATTGGAACACAGCCTTCCTTCTTACTTTGCTTCTCTCCCCCTTCCTCCTCTCCATTCATTTTCTCTCCCATCTTATTTGTCTTCCTCCTTCTTTTTCTCTTTGCTTTCAAGTTACACACAATTGCACTCATGGTAGTCATGATAGGCATTTTTTCTTTTTTTGTAAAAAATTCACACACAGATTCCTATGTGGAAGTTTCCCCAGCCCCCTTCCTCCCACTGTTTTTCTCAGTGGAAACCCTTCCAGTTCTTTTTTTTTTTTTTTTTTTTTTGGCCTTTATCAAACAAAAAAAGAGGTAGAACTAAAATAAAACACAAGCACTTATTTGGGGTCTAGGATTGCAATTTGGGGAGCAAAGTTTCAGGTAGCAACCCAATTTGTGTCCCAGTAGGGACACAAGTCAAAGGTTTTTAAAGACAGAAAGGAACGTTTGTATTCATTGTTGACAAATAATTTTGTTTGGTGTTGGTGGCAGAAAACTAATTTTGGCTGAACATAATTGGTTGCTAAGGCTTTCACTAAGCAAAGTCTCTTACTGTAGCAAGTTGCAAGTTTCCAGCTGAGTTCTTGGACTCGTTGCCATTTGGCCCAGTTCAGAAGTTCATGGTCCTACCTGGTGAAGATGTGTGTAAGGCCCACCTCCTTAATGGCCTCCTGGCTTTGTTTTAAAACCCCGTGATGTGAATGACTCCATTTTATTTCACCTTCCACACCTTAAATACATCATAGAATATATAGGAAATACATTTAAACATTTCATAAATGTATTTATACATATTTATATTTACATATTTATATTTGTATAAATGAGCTCATCCTCTATGTGTTGCTTGGCAGTTAGTTTTCTTCACAAGTCAATGTGTCTTGAGGTTTAACAGATCTGCTTGTGGAGAGCAGGGGTTGGTGAACCATGGCCCTGGAGCCAAATCTGGCCCACCCCTTGTTTTTATAAGTAAAGTTTTATTGGGACATAGCCACGCCCATGTGTTTATGGATTGCCTAGAATGGCTTTGTGCTTTGATGGCAGAACTGGGTAGTTGTGATCGAGACTGTATGGACCACAGAGTCCATACTATTGACTATCTGGCTCTTTACAGAAGTTTATTGACCCCAGCCATAGAGCAACCTCATTCTTTTTAATGACTACATAGTATTCTGAAGCATGGATCTATCATGTTCTATTAAACCTCTCCCTTATGAAGATGTCTCTGGCCTTGCTCTGTCTGTGTACTCCAGTGGAGTACCTGCTAAGTGGGACTGTCTCTGGGGAGCCTGGGGTTATTATAAATACTCTGGACTTTTCTGATTCAGAGCTGGGTGGAGCTTGGGTTTCCAATGCTTGGGGCAGTAATGGACTTTGTGGCTTATGTGGTTGTGTCCCTGTGGTTGTCCCAGAGAATGTTCTTTGCTGCTTCATTACCTCTTTTCTTCTGGCATGCTCTAACCCTGGTCTGGCCTCAATTCTCAGCCTTGTCATCATCGAGTCTGTGGAGAGCCTGAGCAGATGCTAGCAATGGGAGTGGTATTTTGTTCTAGAATTTCAGCCTGTTCCAGACCCACTGGTAACAATGCAGGCAAGTGTCATTACAGAACTGGGGAGGTGTTTCTAGAGAGCTTGTTAAAACACAGAGGTCAGGGTCCTACCTGACATCAAAGGATTTGAGAAACTCTAGAGCTGAGGATACTTAGCCTGACTTAGAGAAAAATTAAGCTGTAAACTTTTTAAGAGAGAGATTCAGCTTTTGTGGTCTCAAGGGTGCATGAAAGGTCTTCGGTTGTGAACAACTAGAAGCCGTCTGTGGTTGGCTTAAGCAGAGAACGAACTTCTATGGAAGATTCTAGGGTAACCCTTAGGATAGACAGGAAAGCTCAGAAAGGAGCAGGATCCAGAGCATCCTGGGGGCTCTAAGTAGCAGGAGTGGCTTGATGGGTTTTGGGAGGAACCATGGGTAGATTAACTGAGCTTCCAAGAGTTTTCCCATCATGCCAATCACGATTCATGCCCCAGGGAGATTCCTCCTGCTGGTCTGACTTGGCACCTGGTGACTTGTGGAGGGTAGCAGTCTGTCCCCTGGTCACCTCCAACAAGACTATGCTCAGGGGAAAGAGAATTCCCTGGAGGGGACGGGGTAAATGCTGGATGGTCACACACAAGCCACTGCCAAGAAGCATTACAGGTCATTGGCTCAGATATTTAAGTACACGAGCCTTCGGGGCAGGAATAAGTGCGCTCAAGGGGAACGTCAAGTCGCAGTTCCCAAAAGGAACATCCTCTGTATTATTTCCTCCCCAAATGATCAAATTTTGTATCATAACAAGTCACTGTTGGATGCAAAAGGTGAAAGCAGGTCAAAGGCCTTGGTTTGAAGAAACAAAAACAAAAAAACAAAAAACCTACTGATTTCAGGCAACAATGCTTCACACTCATATGGAAAATGAGTTCCAGACCGCTTCTTAGAGTCTTTGTAGGACAGTCACGGATGACTTACCGGAAAGCCCGCACTGCTGGGATCACACTGGCTGAGGTTTTGCCGTGCTCTTTGCTCGGTTCATGCTGACTCATTTGTCCCCCACTGAAGCAAGGGCCAGATGGAGGGTCTGGAGAGGTGATCCCACCGTATAAATAAGGAGACTCGAAGCCTCGTAGATTCTGACCTGCGCAGGGTCACGCTGTATGCCTGGAGGAAAGGGAGCCGCGTGCAGAATCATCACAGTGTGGTTGAATGAGCTTTTAAGGACGGTCTGCTCTTCATTTTACAAGTAAGGACACCGAGATCGTGCCAGGTTCAGCGGCCAGCCTGGGGCGCCCAGCTAGCCCCCAGAATTGCGAATCCTTCCCGAGCCATCAACAGCTGGGAGACGCGGTTGTCTGTCTCGCAGGCTGTGATTGCACAGCTTTCAGTGGGACTTCATAGAACTACCAGGCTGACAGATCGGCCTCTTCACGCATGTCCATAAAGATTCACTCTCAGTGAATTTCCCTCAGGGTAAAGGAAGCTTCTTTGAAGTACTCCATAGGCGGCCAAGTACTCAGTTTCCCTGAATAAATATCTCTAGCCGACTCCAGCTCACCGAGAGAAGACCCTTCTACTGGCTCAATCCTTGAGCAGATGATGGTCAATTCTGCCTTTGCTTAGGGAACTGACCCAGGATGGATGATTTTATATGGAGATGTCTTGGGAGAATCCAGATGACAGCATGCTTCCTTGCCACAGTGTCCTGAGCACATCCAGGTCCTAGGGAGGCTGCAGTATGTTTTAGGACTGCAAGTATTGGGGTCAGGCAGAACCAAGTTCAAATCTTTGCCTTTTATAGGCTGTGTGACCTTGGATAAGTCGCTTAGCCTTTCTGACTCTCGTTTCTTCACCTGGAGATGATTTTCCCCATCTTAAAAAATAGAATGAGCTAGGGCGCCTGGGTGGCTNAAAAAATAGAATGAGCTAATGCTCATAAAATGCTTAGCACATGGCCAGGCACATGGTAAGAGCTCAATGAACGGCAGCTGTCACAGTTAGAGCCGAGATACCTGGAGCAGAAAGGGACAGAGACCACTCAGCAGATCCCTGCTTCAGACAGGAAGGGAAGCCAGCCTCAAAGCCCACAGTGACTTGCTCGTAATGACAGAGCCAGGTCAGGAACTTAGCCTCTGGCTCTCCCCACCCAGTCATCTTATCAGCCCAATGCATGGCCTCCCTCGGGGTCACCCAGTAGGGTGGATGTCCTGGGTGGAGGGGAGCAGTGTGGCAGATTCACCCTTCCTGGCCCTTCCCCTCTCAGTCTCCTTTAGGGGTTCTGATTTTAGGGGATGTTTATGAGTCAAATGACTCCCTGCCCAGGGGGAGGCCAAGCAAAGCGGGGAGAAGCTAGTGCTGGTCATCACTTATTGGGCTGATGGAGGCCGTCCCTGTCCCACTGGCCCCAGGGAGACAGCAAGAGCAGACCTCTGTGCCAATTTATCTTGGAAATTGTCTTTTCTGCAGGCGAGGGGAGGGGGAAGGAAGCCTAAAAGAAAACATCCAGCCACAGGCCTGTGAAATCTCTGCCCAAAATCAGTCATCCTTTTTAATAATGAGGGCTGTCAGAGCCCTGGTTCAGCCGGAAATGATGGCCTGTGTAAATATTTGGTCTGTAACTGATTTATGGGTTGGGGAACAAAAAAATAAGATTAGTCGCTAATCACAGGGATGCAGGAAAATCAAGGGGCCTGGAAGGCAGAAGCGAGGTTGGCTGTCTGGGTGAGTTCAGAGGGGGTTGGGGTGGAGGCCAGGCCGGGCTGTGTAGTGGTATTCACGTGGAGAGGGGGCTGTGCACTTCTGGATTATTCCACAGTAACAGGCCGAGGCAGCCTCGTGCATGTGCAGGTCAAGAACTGGGTGAGAGCAGCTTTGTGGCAAGATGCCCAATTTGCAGGCACAAGATTAGCTCTTCCCGGTGAGTCCTGAAATCACCAACCTGCACAACCCCAGGTGTGCACAGGCGCCTCTATAACATGGGAATGCATGCAGTCAGCTCTTACAGTGGAATTAATGGAGCCATTAAGAACAGGCTTTGAAGTCAGTTCCATCTGTGTTCACACCCCAGGCCTCTATCGAGTTGTGACCTGAGTACGTTAACTGTTGAAAACCTCGGTTACCTTAACTGCAAAATAGGGGTTGTAATTGTCGCTAGCTCAAATGCGATGGGATGTCCCAAGCACAGCACCTGCTCCCGGCGTCTCGGCCAGGCATCTCGGCGCCGACGCCAGCAGTCCTCAGAGTACTGAATTCACATCCCGGGTGGGCAAATACAGGTGCTCACCTCTCCTGCAGATTAACCCCCGCCACGCCTCCTACTAGTACAGGGTGGGGTGCACTTAATGGGTGTATGGCCCCTCCCCATACAGCATGGAGGCCAAGTGGATGCCCTGGAGAGCCACCTCCACCCAACTCCCTGGAACAAGGAGCCCGCCAGCATTCACGTGCTGGTGCAATGGAAGCACGTAGACTTCTCTTGTGCTCCCTATATGCCAGGCCCCAATCTGGGCGCTGGGGATGCACAGAGAACCGGTCACACAGGATGCCTCCATGGGTGGGAAGGGCCCCCACTCCGCAGATCATCAGAACCACAGCGTGTACTCCAGAATGGGGCCAGAGCTTTGGAGAAACGTGTAGGTGCTATGACAGGACCCAGTCTACCCCAGGAGTGGGCAGGAGAGGGAAGGGAGGACCCCACGTGGCAGGGGTAGCAGCTCTTGGGGTGAGCCATATGATGGGGAAGGGGATACAGTGGGCTTTGCTTCACATTTCCTCCTTTTAGGTAAATGCAGACGGTGCTAGAACAGGGGCTGGCTGGTCACGGCCCGAGGAACGAATTCAGCCCACTGCCTATTTCTGTCAGTGGTTTTATTGGAACTTGCCACATCCATTCACACGTCGTCTCGGGCTGATTTGGGCTGCATGCGGGGCTTAGTAGTTGCAGCAGAGAACATGCAACTCGCGGAGGCCTTTTACTGAAAAGAATTCACCGACCTCTGCGCTAGAGCATTTTTCCTGTCCTCTCTCATTCCTCATTCCTTCTTCTTCTCTCATCCTCACTCTGGATCTCAAGTGGTGTCTTAGTGGACAAGAAAGCAATAGATAAACAGTATATAGTGGAATACAATATGTAGTGTATTATAGAGAAACAAAAGATAACGACTATATTTTATATATATACATATTGTGTGTATGTTTATATATGGAACAATTTGCTCTTTTTCCAATCAAGTCTTAGTAGAGCATCTGTTTGTTATTAAGAGCTGATCTGTTACTGAGCAAAGCTTAATCTTATAAGAAATACCGTATTTATTCTTAAGATATTTTGTATATTTTTCAAGTACATACATTTCTATGTAACGTATATATTTAACCACATACTATAGTACATAAATAAACTTATGCACATAAATATATAATATGCATACATATATAATACACATATGAATATAATACATATGTATAATATCTATATACATATATAATGCATATACATATATAATACATAAATATATGCACAAGATACACAAATACATAACATATACATAAATAGATAATATACTATCAATAACTAATATAAAATAGTATATAAATATATAAATGTACACACATAAATATACTAAATACCATATTGTATATTATACTTGAATATATATTATATATAAATTTACATATATAATACTATACTGTAATATAGTATATTATATATACTCTATGTTATGGACTATAAATATGTAGGTTTATATATAATACATGTAATATAGATATCTAGAAACATATATACATGTTTAATTTCTAGGAATCTATAAACGACCACATTTTTGTATCTGTCAACTAAATCTGAGCTACTAGTTACCAAGTGACTGATAGAAGCCATATGGGAAACTAAATCCATCTCAAATTTGATCTGCAATTTAAAACTTACTGAAAAATAATGAAACATCATTGAAATATTAAATAACGACTGACCACATTATTCCATGTCTGTACCTCTGTTTTCTAGAGGTGGTTTGTTTTGTTTTTTGGTTTTGTTTTAATAAAATAAATAGAAAAAACTCAAGCTCCAAATACTGCATGTCATTTTACAATGATGTTTTATTATTATCAAAGAATACTCCTGGTACTCAGTTCCAATGATTACTAAGTTCATAGCCTAACAGTAACAAAGTGCTTACTCCCCAAATCCACAGCCCCCTGGCCAGCCTGCTGACTGCCTCTTGTGTATCCTTCCAGAAAATGTTTCTGGACAAGGGAGAATATCCAAGGAGGGGCAACCATGTGGCACACAGATTTCGGAGACCTCAGATGTCTCTTCCTTTCACCCCACCACACTGTTGGCCGGCAGGTCCTGGGAGAGCTGTGTTCCAGATGCTTCCTTTTCTTCCCCCTCTCATGTCCAGAACTTGGTCCACGCCACTGCCGTCATTTTTGTCTGAGTGATGGCCACAGCCTCCTCTCCAGAATACTAGAATCCCATTCTTGTCCACACCACGGTCAGCTCTCTACACATTGTCAGAATGGTCTTTCAAGAATAGAATTGGGTTTTGTTATCTTCCTTCTTAAAATCTGTTGGCAGGTGCCCACGGCTCTCCCAGAAAACGCCATCTCCCTACAGGGGCAAGGGCTCTGTTGATCACAGTGATCCTGTCCCTCCCCTGATCCCACCTTCCGTCTCTTCTTCTCAATCACTCTGAGTTTGACCTGCGTTGGCCTTGGACTCCCGGGCATTGCCTTTGCCTCACTGCCTGGTCCCCTCTCCCTCCAGATCTTTGCAAATCTGGCTTCTTTTGACATTCAGTTTCTCAGTTTAAATGCCATGTCCCCAGGAAAGCCTTACCACGCACTCACGACCACATCGCCTGATTTTAATTCTCCATGAAGCTCTTCCTATTCCCCGGTATTTCCTTAACCGCTTTATGTGTTTTTCTCGTTCTCCCACCGGGATACCAGCCCAGGGAGAACATGGTTCTTGTCTACCTCCTTCACTGCCAGAGTCCAACCACCTTATTGTCCTAGGCATTGTTATTGGATTAGATTTTGGAATTAAGCCAATTTTTGTTTTGTCATATTTTTCTTGTCGTAGGGAGACACAGGAAGGGGAAAAGGGTGCTTTGAGCAAGAATTCCTTGCCAAGGGCGCCTGGGTGGCTCAGTGGGTTAAAGCCTCTGCTTTCGGCTCAGGTCATGATCTCAGGGTCCTGGGATCGAGGCCCGCATCGGGCTCTCTGCTCTGCGGGGAGCCTGCTTCCCCCTCTCTCTCTCTGCCTGCCTCTCTGCCTCCTTGTGATCTCTCTCCCGCTGTGAAATAAATAAATAAAATCTTTAAAAAAAAAAAAAAAGAATTCCTTGCCAAACCTTTTCTCTGCATGACTTTGAAAATCCTGTTGTAACTTTTCTTCTTCCAGAAAGTCTTGATGCCTGCCCAGCCTGGTCATCACTGCCTCCCAGTGACGGATAACCTCCTTCCCCGGTCACTGTGGTCTACAGACCTTTGTGTGTTTCCCCTGAGGCAAGAGGTCCACGGGGAAGATGAATTCTTTGGTCCTCTTCATGGATGCTTGTCCCTTTTCCCTTGATTTTGAGCCCAACTTTCACATTATCTTTGCCCATAAAGAGCCTCAGTCTGTCTAGAGGAAGGAACTCTCTTGGCAAGGGACCAGTGCAGGAAAGACTAAGACCTAGCAGGTGCCAGATGCTTTCTCAGGCAATCAAAGTACATTATTTCATTGGATCTTCATACAATCTTGGGAGATAGAGAAATTATACATTTTTACAGGTGAGGACATCGAGGTTCAGAGATGTTAAGTGACTTCATGAAGGTCACACAGCTAGTAAGGAGGGATCTAATTCCTATGTTACTATTATATATTTTTCTAATTGTAGAAAAAATACCTATAGCATAAAATTTACCATTCTAACCATTTTAAAGTGTACGATTTAGTGGCATTCAGTACATTCACAACCTTGTAGAACTATGACCATTATTCCGTTCTAGAACTTTTTCGTCACGCCAGACGGGAACCCCAGACCCATTAAACAGTCATTTCTTAGTCCCCCTCTTGCCCCCAAACCTGGCCAACCACTAAGCTGCTTTCTGTCTCTGCGGATTTGCCTATTCTGGATATTTCATGTAAATGGAATCATAACGTGTGTGTGTGTGGGTGTATGTGTGTATTTTCCATTTAGTTAATATTTTCGAGGTTTGTCCACATTGTAGCATGAATCGGTGCTTCAGAATCCTGAATCATATTCCATTGTATGGATAGACCACAATTTGCTTGTCCATTCATTTGCTGATGGACATTTGCGTTGTTTTCACCTTTGGACTCTTGTGAATAGTGCTGCCATAACGTGGCGTATGGTTTTCGTTGGAACACCTGGTTTCAGTTCGTCTGGATGTATATCTAGGAGTGGACTTGCTGGGTCATATGCTGATGTTTCCACAGTGGCTGCACCACTTTATAATCCCACCAGAAATGTGCAAGGTTTTGGTTACTTCACACCCTCGTCAACTCTTGCTCTGTTTCTGACTTCTTGAGCATGGCTGTCCTGGTGGGTATGAAGGGGTAGCTCACTGTGGTTTTGATTTGCATTTCCCTAATGACCAAGGATATGGAGCAAATTTCATGTGCTTCTTGGCCAGCTGTGTATCTTCTTTGGAGAAATGTCTGTTCCAGTCCTTAGCCCACTCTTATATATATATTTTAGTATTTTTTTAAAAAAGTTTTTATTATTTGAGAGAGAGGGTGAGTGAGAGAGAGAAAGAGAGAGCATGAGCAGGGGGAGCGGCAGGCAGAGGCAGAGGGAGAAGCAGGCTCCCCACTGAGCAGGGAGCCCGACGCGAGTCTCCATCCCAGGAACCCGAGATCATGGCCTGAGCTGAAGGCAGGTGCTCAACTGACTGAGCCACCCAGGCATCCCTATTTTAGTATTGTTTTAGGGAATATTTTCCAAGGTATAACTTTCATTCAGAAGTAAAGTGCACAAGTTCTGTGTATGGTTTGATGAATCTGTATCGCGACACCCACATAATCACCATCCAGTCAAGACTGAAGACATGTCCAGCCCACAGAAGGCTTCTTGGGTCTCCTTCCAGTCAATAACCTACCCAAAGAAAATCACTCTTCAGGCCTCTCTACCGTAGATTAATTTTTCCTGTTCTTGAACTTCATGTAAATAGAATCATAATGGAGTCATACAGTACAAGCAATTTTGTGACTAGTTTCCTTTGCCTGACGCCATATCATTGAGATTCGGCCATGTTATAGGCTAGCCAGAGTTCTCTCTTTTTTGTCGCCAAGCAGTAATCCCTTCTCTGAGCATACTGTGCTTTATTTATCCTTTCTGTTATCGACGGACATTGAGACTAATCCCAGTGTTCGGACATATGAATAAAATTGCCATGAACGTTCTCACATGGGTTTTGTGGACATGGGCACGTTCATTTTGGTTGGGTACACAGGGGTGAAATTTTTGGGTCAGAGGCTATGTTCCCTTTAGTAGATATTGCCAAATAACTTTTCAAAATGGTTGTATAGGTTTGCAATCTCACCAGAATTTGGGGGGAATTCTGGTTGCTCTCTCTTCTTGCCAACATTTGGTACTCTTAACTCTGTTTTTAGCCATTCTAGTGGGACCTATACTGCAATTTACTTAACATGTTTTTCGATCAGTGTCTCTTCCTCTCCCCCCTCTTTTCCTCTTTCTTCTCTTTCTCTGTGTCATCTTCCTTTCCTTCTTAGTATATTTCACATAAAGCTGTATACGAGGAAGTCATTGCTGTGAGATCATAGAGTGCATATGCAGGTTTATTTTTCCAAATTTTAACTATTAAAATACAAATATTTCTCTTTTTTTTGGTGTTCTGATCTTTTTTTTAAATTTATTATTATTATTATTATTATTATTATTATTATTATTATTATTATTATTATTATTATTATTTTCCCCAGGGGTACAGGTCTGTGAATCATCAGGCTTACACGTTTCACAGCATTCACCATAGCACAAATCCTCCCCAATGTCCATAACCCATCCACCCTATCCCTACTCTCCCACCCCCCAGTAACCCTCAGTTTGTTTTGTGAGATTAGGAGTCTCTTATGGTTTGTCTCCTTCCCCATCCCATCTTGTTTCATTATTTTTCCCTCCCTACCCACCATGACCCCCCACCCTGGCCCTCAAGTTCCTCATATCAGAGAAATCATATGATAATTGTCTTTCTCTGATTGACTTATTTCACTCAGCATAATACCCTCTAGTTCCATCCACATTGTTGCAAACGGCATGATTTCGTTTCTTTTGATAGCGGCATAGTATTCCATTGTATATATATACCACATCTTCTTTATCCATTCATCTGTTGATGGACATCTAGGTTCTTTCCATAGTTTGGCTATTGTGGATATTGCTGCTATAAACATTCGGGTGCACGTGCCCCTGAGGATCACTACCTTTGTGTCTTTAGGATAAATACCCAGTAGTGCGATTGCTGGGTCGTAGGGTAGCTCCATTTTCAACTTTTTGAGGAATCTCCATACTGTTTTCCAGAGTGGCTGCACCAGCTTGCACTCCCACCAACAGTGTAGGAGGGTTCCCCGTTCTCTGCATTCCCGCCAACATCTGTCATTTCCTGACTTGTTGATTTTAGCCATTCTGACTGGTGTAAGGTGGTATCTCGCTGTGGTTTTAATTTGTATTTCTCTGATGCCGAGTGATGTTGAGCACTTTCTCATGTGTCTGTTGGCCATTTGGATGTCTTCTTTGGAGAAATGTCTGTTCATGTCTTCTGCCCATTTCTTGACTGGGTTATTTGTTTTATGGGTGTTGAGTTTGAGAAGCTCTTTATAGATTTTGGATACTAGCCCTTTATCTGATATGTCATTTGCAAATATCTTCTCCCATTCTGTCAGTTGTCTTTTGGTTTTGTTGACTGTTTGCTTTGCTGTGCAAAAGCTTTTAATCTTGATGAAGTCCCAATAGTTCATTTTTGCCCTTCGCNCATCTGTCATTTCCTGACTTGTTGATTTTAGCCATTCTGACTGGTGTGAGGTGGTATCTCACTGTGGTTTGATTTGTATTTCCTTGATGCTGAGTGATTTTGAGCACTTTCTCATGTGTTGTGTTGGCCATTTGGATGTCTTCTTTGGAGAAATGTCTGTTCATGTCTTCTGCCCATTTCTTGACTGGGTTATTTGTTTTATGGGTATTGAATTTGAGAAGCACTTTATAGATTTTGGATACAAGCCCTTTATCTGATATGCCATTTGCAAATATCTTCTCCCACTCTGTCAGTTGTCTTTTGGTTTTGTTGACTGTTTGCTTTGCTGTGCAAAAGCTTTTAATCTTGATGAAGTCCCAATAGTTCATTTTTGCCCTTCGCTCCTTTGCCTTTGGTGATGTTCCTAGGAAGAAGTTGCTGCGGTTGAGGTCAAAGAGGTTGCTGCCTGTGTTCTCCTCAAGGATTTTGATGGATTCCTTTCTCTCATTGAGGTCTTTTATCCATTTTGAGTCTATTTTTGTATGTGGTGTAAGGCAATGATCCAGTTTCATTTTTCTGCATGTGGCTGTCCGGTTCTCCCAACACCATTTGTTGAAGAGACTGTCTTTTTTCCACTGGACATTCTTTCCTGCTTTGTCGAAGATTAGTTGACCATAGAGTTGAGGGTCCATTTTTGGGTTCTCTATTCTGTTCCACTGGTCTATGTGTCTGTTTTTGTGCCAGTACCATACTGTCTTGATGATGACGGCTTTGTAATAGAGCTTGAAATCTGGAATTGTGATGCCGCCAACTTTGCTTTTTTTTTTCAACATTCCTTTGGCTATTCGGGGTCTTTTCTGGTTCCATATAAATTTTAGGATTATTTGTTCCATTTCTT
>LNAC01000016.1:2581700-2652602 GCA_002007465.1 Ailurus styani | reverse complement strand
CTGCCAGGTCTCTATGGATAGGTCTGCTGTCAGTCTAATATTTCTACCATTGTATGTTATAGACCTCTTTTCCCAAGCTGCTTTTAGTATTTTCTCTTTGTCACTAAGACTTGTGAGTTTTACTATTAGATGACGGGNGTCTTCTAAATCACTAATTCTGTCTTCTGCCTCATTTATCCTAGCAGTAAGAGCCTCCATTTTTAATTGCACCTCATTAATAGCTTTTTTGATTTCAGCTTGGTTAGATTTTAGTTCTTTCATTTCTCCAGAAAGGATTTTTATTTCTCTAGAGAGGGCTTCTCTATTATCTTCCATGGTTTTTTCAAGCCCAGCCAGCAGCTTAAGAATTGTTATTCTGAACTCTAGTTCTGTCATATTACTAATGTCTGCATTGATTAGGTCCCTAGCCGTCATTACTGCCTCTTGTTCTTTTTTTTGTGTTGATTTTTTCCGCCTTGTCATTTTATGCAGGTAAGAATAGATGGATGAGAGAACAAAAGGGTAGCAATGACCCCAGAGAAATATACACTAACCTACTCAGAAGAGACCTGGAACTGGGGAGAAAAGAAAGAGGGAAAAAGCCAAAAAACAAAACAAAACAAAAAACAAAACAAAAAAACCCCAAAATCAAACAAAAACAAAACAAACCAAAAATAAATAAAACAAAATCCTATATCTATATCTATATTATCTATTTCAGTATCTTTCTCTGTCTCTGACTCTATCTCTATCTATTAGATTGGTGAATTGAACAGACCCTGCATGTATGCCAAAAATAAGGTTAAATACGGGCGCCTGGGTGGCTCAGTGGGTTAAAGCCTCCGCCTTCAGCTCAGGTCATGATCTCAGGGTCCTGGGATTGAGGACCACATCAGGCTCTCTGCTCAGCAGGGAGCTTGCTTCCTGCTCTCGCTCTGCCTGCCTCTCTGCCTACTTGTAATCTCTCTCTGTCAAATAAATAAATAAAATCTTTTAAAAAAAAAAGGTTAAATACAATGAAAGGATAAAATATGACTATAACAATGAAAATTCATAAAGATTAAAAAGCGTTGATAAGACATAATAGTTAAAAACGTTAAAATAGGAAAAAGGAAAAAATTTAAAAGAAAAGAGTAAGAAAAAAAAAGAAAAAAAATTTAAAGAATTTAACTTTGAACAACTAAAGAATCACCGGGAAAAAGCCATTAATTTTCTGTGTTGCTTTCCCCTAGCTCCGGAGTTCCACAATTTTCAGCAGTCTTGAACTTGGCTTTGGCTGGATGTTTTTGCTGGTCTTCTGGGGGAGGGGTCTGTTGCTGTGATTCTCAAGCGTCTCTGCCGGAGGCGGATTCCCACCGCCCTCGCCAGAGGCCAGGCTACGTCATCAGCGCAGGTTCGCTCTCCGGAGCTTTTGTTCCCTGAACGCTTTCCGTACCGCGTTGGAGGCTGGGACTGAAAATGGCGGCTCCCAGTCTCCGACCCGGAGGAGCCAAGAGCTCGGGGCCTCAGTCCTCAGTGCGCCTCAGGGAAAAGCAGTCCATCCCTCCCGTGTCCCTGGTGTCCGGCCGCGCTCCGAACTCCCCTGGCCTGTGACCGAGTGTCTCTCTCTCTGGCGCGCGGCCCCGTTTAGAATCTCCGAACCCGGCAGATTCCTGCAGCCGCTCCCGCGCCGCCCCTCCCAGAGGAGGAAGGTGAGTCTCTCCGGGTCTGCCACCCGTGGGGTCCCCACTCACCGAGCAGTGGCCCAACTGTGCTTCGGATCACGGCCCAAGGTATCACCGAGCCGAGAGACCCATTCTCAGCTCGGCTCCGTCTCTCCCGCCGGCTTCTCTCTGATACCTGGGAGCTTGGTTGCGCTCAGTCACCCCTGGCCTTTTTGTGTCCCCGCGCGTCCTGAGACCACACTGTCCCCGCGAGGGCTTCACCCCCCCGCTTGGCCTCTGGGGCGACGTCCCTCAGTGGAGCCGACTTCTAACAGTTCTGAGTCTGTGCTCCGCTGCTCGCTCCCTTGCAGGCAGCCGGCCCCTCCCCCCGGTCTATCCTCCCATCGCTGCAGATTCACTTCAGATGTCCTACCTTCTGGAACATGGTCGATTTTCTGTTCCTAGGATTGCTGCTCTTCTCCTCTTTGATCTCCTGTAGAATTTGTAGGTGTTCAGAATAGTTTGATAGCGATCTGGGTGAATTTCTGGGACTTGATGATAATTGGTCTCCTACTCCTCCACCATCTTGCCACTTCCCTAAAATACAAATATTTCACCTGGGTCTCCTTTGAAAGCTTTGCATATTCATCCACACTGGGGGAAGTGCAACCTACAGTATTTGACTCACTCATGCTTCCTTTTTGCCAGTGGTCGGGTGGATTAAATGCTATGCTCAGGATGTGTTTGAGCCAGAAATGAGAGTTGTAGCCTGTGGTCAAGGAGCAAAGCAGATTCTACTAAACATCCTCCTGGTGTTAGACTTACTAGCCCTTTGCTTTTTCAAACCTTCTCCTTCCCTGGGCTCTGTGCATATCCGCCCCCACCCCCACCCCAAGAACAAGGTGCTCTTCTTTGGTTTTGAAAAGGATCTTGCCTGGAGGCCTCTCTTTGGATAATCAGATCATGTCAGCTGGGAAGGATTTCAGTGGCCCCGTTTGAGAGGGAGGAACAGCTCACATCCCTGTGCATGGCCAGTGGGCATATTTGCCTATTTGGGGAAATGGTCGCTGGATGAGTGCTTTGCCGCACAGAGTGGTGTGTGAGAATGTGTGCTGTGCCTGTCCTCCAGCCATGCTTGCGAGGAGCTTGTCTGCCCCCAGCTCTGTCATTTCCTCCCAATTGGCTGGGCCAGATGCTCCAGACACCGTTAATGAGATGCTGAAGTTTATGGCTGGGCGAAAGCATTTGAGTTCAAGGGGACACAACCCCACACACAGGGAAGCTGTGTGGTAAAGAGGCCATGTGAGCCGGTGGCTCTGCTTGACTCAACATCCAGCAAGCTTTTGGAATAGAAAGTGGTGCAGAGACTAATCATCAGTTTGGGACCCCCGCAGCGATCTTTGCAACCAAGGCTCTGAGGGACAGGTGGCAAATGGGCATTGATCAAAAGCCTTTGGAGTGCAGAGCTGTTTGTCTGCCAGACCAAGGCTGGGGGTGGCCAGGGGCTGGCAAAAGAAATCAGGTGTATCTCTTCCTTCGAGGAGCCATGGCTGGAATTAACAGAGAAGATGCTGCCAAGCCAGCCCTCCTGACTTGCAGATGGAAACTGGGCTACATGCCTTTAGAATTCTCCCAAGAGAGAAGATGCCAGGTTCTTTTTGCTTGAGTTGGAACATGTGGGCTTGGGTAGGAGTCTATAGACCTATAGATTCTGGTCTTGGCTTTGCAACTGCAGGTTGCCTGCTTTGTGTTAGTGCCTTGGATACAGGCCTGTCCGAAGTGTGGTGGGCATAAGCCATGGGGGAGCTAGACATTCACTCAGCAACCACGTGAAATAAAAGCAGAATTCCAACTGGGATGCATTTGGTGAAGGAAAAACAGATAGTGCCGGGAAGGCATGTAACCTGGAGATCTGACTGAGTCTGAGGGTTGGAGACTGTGTCTCTAAGGAAGCAATGCCTAAAATAGGTCTCCACTAATAGTCAGGATAGGGAATGGTATTCCTGGCCGAAGGAACAGTTTGTGCAAAGGTCCTGAGGTAGATGAGAATTCAGTATGGTCCAAAATCAGAAAGATGACCAGAGTGGCTAGAGTCAGAGGGTGACAAAGTGATGATAATGAAAGAAATTCTCCAGAGACTGATTCTTGAGGATCCCTTGAAACTTTTGAAAGGAAACCTTCAGGAGTTTTTAAGCAGGGGAGTGATATGACACAGTGTATGCTTTTTAAAACCTCACTTTGGTGCCTGGGTGGAGAATAGATTATAAAGAATCAGAAGTGGGATGGGATTATTCAACCATAAAAGGGAGTGAAGTTTTGATACATTGTTACCACATGGATGAACCTCAGAAACTTTGGGGTCAGCAGAAGAAGCCAAAAGCAGAATTTGGCCTAGTGTATAATTCCATTTATATGAAATATTCAGGATAGACAAATCTACAGAGACAGAAGATAGGTTGGTAGTTGCCAGAGGCTGGGGGGAAGGGCACGGAGAGGGATTGCTTAGTGAGTACAGGGTTTTATTTTGGGGTGATAAATATTTTGGAACTAGCTAGAGATGGCATTCACACAACATCGTGAATGTACTTAATGCCACTGAATTGTTCACTTTAACGTGATTAATACATATGATGTGAATTTTACCTTAATATAAATAAAAAGTACAGAAAATCAAAATTACTAAAAAGCAAAAAAAAAAAGGGGGGGGATTGGGGTCTAATTCAGGCACAGTGATGGCAGTGGCACCTGAAATGAGGGTGGAAAGTGGCTTGGACCAGAGCCGGAAGGCTGGAGATGGAGAGTCATGAATCAATTGAAGAAGTAAAGGTTCTCAGGATCCTTTTAGTTCACATATAGTCTCTGCAAATTACACTTCCGGAAGGTCAGAAGAACTTAGCTAGATTCCAAACCTGGAGTGAATAATCCTTTGCTGTACTTGGTAAAACAGTGTGCATTTTCCCTAAGCACAGATGAATGGCCTCTGAGCTGGGTGTCTTCCCACCAGGAACACATAGCTTCAGCTAAGCCCGGCTCTGGGGCTGCTGCCAGCACAGCCCCAGAGCCGTGTCAGGGACCTCTGACTTGCCCGCCTGTGCGGACAGCAGCTTGGTCCACCCAGGGCTCATACAGCCCCCAAAGGATGGAACTGCCCTCGGCGATGCTTTGTGCCCCCTCATTTTGCTGCTTTCCCCAGATTTGGCCCCGATTCCAGGGAAGACATTTATGTAATAGATTTCTAATATCCTGCAATCATGGATAGATGTTCTTTTTAATTACACCTGCAGGATATACTGCAAAATATGCACTGAATCTTACACAGTTACAGTCTTTGGACACAGTCATTTGTGTCTGTTTTCTCCTGTGAGCTTGCTGCGTAATGAGGGCAGATGGCAAAGGTGATCCCACATTCTGTCCATGAAGACTTACTTGGTGGGCAGGAAGCGATGTATGATTTCCTGCCACCTACTCTGATCAAATCGCCTTTCACCCCCCACTTTCTCTTTTTCCCACCCTCTTTTCCTCCCTTCTTTCTATTCTCCCATCCACTTTTTCCTTCATTACTTCTACCTCTCCATCCATCACCCTTCTATCCTTCAACCTTTTCATCCATCCACCCATCCATCCATCCTTCTATCCATCCTCTGATCCATCTCTTTATCCATTCATCCATCTATCCATCCTTTGTCTATTTCATCATCCATTCATCCATCTTTCCACCCTTCTACCTTATCTACCTTCCTTCTTCCCTCCTTCCTTCTTTCCATCCATCCACCTATCTACCGTCTATCTCTTCATCCATCTGTCCATCCTTCCATCCATCCATCTGTCCATCCATCTTTTTACCCATGCGTCTGTCCAACCCACATTTATTTATATATACCCCTCCTCTCCATCTGTGGTCTTGGGTTAGTAAAGCAAATTGCCTCTCCACAGTCACTGAGCTACTGTTAAACTTGTGCTGAGTTGGACTTGGTTCTCCTTATACAAGGGATCTGGCCTTGTCATTTGATGGCCCAGTGCCTCAAGGCTCCCGTCAGTGTTTTGGAAATAATGATGGTATCTCTTGCCAGAGGGTATGACCGCATCCTATTCATCTGCCAAGGGTAGTGGTGGGTAGAGAGCTGCTGGAGGTTTCAGGTGAAAAACATGGCTCAGTTTCAACTTTTGGCTTCTTCCAGGTTAATTCTATGCTTTACAGACACCCAGTTTAACCTGCTCATAGTGGCATTAATAAAAGGTCACCTGAACCCTCACTCTGTGCCTGGCCCCGTGCCAAGCCCATTACCTCATAGATTTGTCATGGCATCCTTCTTAGGTAGGTGCCCCACTGTCCAGGTGAGGAGACTGAGGCACAAAGAGATGAGATCACTTTCCCGAGGTCCCAATCAGGACCTGAGCCCCGGTCTCCCTGACCCCAAAATTGGCGAGTCTAACTCCAAAATTATCCTGCCTTGGCGTGGATGCCTCTTTGAATCTCCAGCATTGGAGACTTGCGGAATGAAATGCCACTCCCTTGTTTCCCTCTACTCCAGCCGTGGGCACGGAGAGCCAGCTAACGCGTGTGGCTCTAATGGGAAGTTCCTTCCTGGGCCTTGCTGCAGACCCCTCGGGATATAATAAGCAGGGCTGCCAGCCAAAGCCCTGGGAGGCAGCGACTCCGCAGGTGCACTTGGATTCCTTAAAGCTGATGAGCAGCAGGCCTCCCGGAGAGGGTGACTTTTAGGCTGCGTGTGTGGGAGGACTCCAGTCTCTAATTAAGGCACCTTCCTGGGTTCTCCATCTAGAAGGGAGAACATTTGCAAGGAGAGTTCACTGTGGCCGCAAGGTGGCGCCCAACTCCGGGCCAGACCCGAATGGGGCGGTGGGGGGCGATGGGAGGAGGGCAGAGTGGTTAATTTGGGATCCTCTTCTAAATCACACTCTCTGAAACTGAGCATCCAAGCTCCTTGGTAGGGGGAAAAGTGTTTCCAGAGCAGCTCCAGGGGTTCATTCCATTCAACCGGTGCCGAGCCAGGGGCTGAGAGAGTCAGCAACGAAAACCACAGGGTTCCTGCCCTCAAGGAATTAGAGTGCAGTGTGATTAAGTACCAGTCATGATCCAGATTGGTCATTTAATAAGCTTTTAATGAGCACCTACTGTGTGCCAGGTTCTATGCTCATTGCCAAGGACAGGGAAATGAACAATACGGAATCATTGCCCACAGTTCACTTGGGAGACAAAAAATAAAGAAGAGATTTGGGAAAATAGGGAAGTACAGCCACAGGGATACACTCACAATATTGTAGACGAATTGAAGAGGAACACTCAATCCAGGCAAGGAGAGAAAGGAGTATCAGGGAAGGCTTCCTGGAGGAGGGGACACCAGAGCGGAGTCAGAGAAGACAGATGGGGATTAAGCAGGCAGGGAAGGGGCTATGGAGAGAGCACCAGCAAAGGGTTGCAGGTGAGAAACAGCACAGAACCTTGGCTGGAGCTCAGGGAAGGGGGGATGGAACAGCCACAATAGGCCAGGTCAGTGTGGGGAGTGGACATCGGTGCCATGTTAATGAGATTGGGTCTGTGGGCTCTTGTTCTGTGTGCATTTATAGATACATTTCCCTCTCTTCCTCTTCTGTCTCTTTTTCAGAGCCAAGAAGAAAAGCAAACCTTTGAACCTCAAGATTCACAGCAGCGTGGGCAGCTGCGAGAACATTCCTTCTCAGCAGCGCTCCCCGCTTCTGTCGGAGCGCTCCCTCCGCTCCTTCTTTGTGGGACATGCACCTTTCCTGCCCTCCACCCCTCCTGTCCACACCGAGGCCAACTTCTCTGCAAGTAAGTCACTCGCCGGGGCTGTTGCACCTTCTCATCCGCCAGGTGCACGCTCCCTGTTCTCTCTCGAGAAATGCTCATGAAATGCTTTGAACATGGCTCACCCGCCTCCCACCTGCGCCACTTCCACCCCTCGGGATGGTTTCGAAGGGAAGGGGCGTTATTAGCACAAGGAGGTTGACTGGTGGCTGTCATTGGTCCCACGTTTCTACTCTTTTTTGCCTGCAGGTGTGTAAGCAAGCAGGCAGGGCATGAAAGGAAAGATCAGCTTTTTCTCTCACTTTTCAGCTGCCCGGTCACAGGATTTTTCTCAGGCTGCTGTAGATCAGGCATCTATGATTAAATTTTATAATCTCCCCCCTCCTCTATACACACGCTGAGGTCAACACGTATCACCTTTCATTTCAAAGATGTATTTGGGTTCAAACTAGGCTGAGCATGGCCTGGGGTGTTTTACATTCTGCTCCCACAAATTTCTGCTGGAGACAAAATGGTTATTACTCGGAGCGGAAATGGAACTTTCTGGTGATCAAGGGCTGAGGTTTCAGAAGATGTTTCATCTTCTCTGCCCAGAGGCGCATTTTGCTGAACAGGCACAGATGTGGTCAGAGGGGAGCCCCTGAAAAAAGCTCAACCAGTCCTCCAGCTCAGACACCGGCTTTTATGGACTGGGAATTCAGGAGGAGTGGGTGCTGCTGGAACCGAAAGGAAATAACGCCAGGCCCTCAACACAGCCACAGGGGTGATCATGCCGCTGCTCTGATTAATGATAAGCCATGTTTACTGAACACCTGTTCGTGCTCTTTACCCACACACACGACATCATTTGGTTCTTGCAACAAGCCTTTGTGCAGATGAGTTATGCCCATTGTACAGATGAGCAAACAGAGGCCCAGGGACATCAAAGAACTTGGCAAACTCACACAGCTGTTGAATCCTTGAGTCAGGGTTGGAAGCTGGTTCTTCCTAACTCCAGAAGGGGTAAGCTTCACCATCCCACATGATTTGATCCAAAATCCCTCAACTCTTCGGCAGGGGGGCTTTCTCCAGAGGTAGGGTTCTGTTCTTTAGCATTACATGAGGGTTTCTGAAGCTTTTTTCTGGAGGCTATGGACCCTTGGAGAATTTCACAAAATCTGTTATTTCCCTCCCTGGGAAATTGCACACGTAACTTCCAACCCAGTGTCCAGTGTCTAGACTGTTGGGCTCAGAGCTGTCTTCGCCCCCCCCCCCGGATGGTTGGCCTGGGCAGAATGGTGAACCTGGTCCACACATGTGCAGCCTGTGTCCACTGCGGGAATCCGCCGAGGGCCCAGAACTGGAAGAGACCCGTGTGGACGTCAGTTAAGAGAAGTNTAACTTCCAACCCAGGTTCCAGGGTTTAGACTTTTGGGGCCAAGGCTGTCTCCCCCCCCCCCCCCCGGATGGTTGGCCTGGGCAGAATGGTGAACCTGGTCCACACATGTGCAGCCTGTGTCCACTGCGGGAATCCGCCGAGGGCCCAGAACTGGAAGAGACCCGTGTGGACGTCAGTTAAGAGAAGTTCCAGAGCCCGGCTGGTCTCAGCGCTCAGGGGGCACAGGCCCTGGATCAAGCAAACTAAAATAGCACTCCTGACACATATCAACACAGGAAGACCAATTTATTAATTTGTCAAGAGAAATCACTGTCAGAGAGACTGGAGCTCCCTGGTGGGGATGGGCCTGTGTGGCAGTGCAAGGGTGGCTTGGCAGCCCAGACAAAGACAAGGGGGGCGATGATGTAATGTAGCAAATGTGTCATAGCAGTGGGTGAGACGGGATGTCATGGCCCGGGAGGGAGATACTGGGGGCCAGTCCCAGCTCTGTGTCTTTTGGAACAACATGCCTGACCCCGAGCAAATACAGAGCCCTTCTGAGCCTCAGTTTCTTCATCTGTAAAATGGGACTCACAGTGGACACCCTCCATAGGTGGTTGTGAGGATTAGATCGGCTCCTGTGTGTCAAGTCACCTGCATGGGGCCTGGTACGTAGTAGGTGCTTTATACATAGTGGCTGTCATGGTGATGTTATTTAGCTCCTTTTCCCTGGCAGCGTTTACATCCTCTGACTTTCTGATTAATTTGGGGGCTGTGGGTAAATGCTTTTCAGTTTACCCCTCCCTCCACACTTCCCCATGGCCCTAAGAGTGCTTGGAATTTACCTTGGCAGGAGGCTAGGGGCTGCCTCCAGCTGCCATCTGTCTCTGGGCATCATCATCTCTGGGGCTGGCCCATAGCTCTGCCCTTTAGCTCCGTCCGGGATAGAAGTATCTTCAGCTTGCTTAAAAAACCACGGACTCGCACATTTAGAGCCTTCCTCTCCTGCCAGAAAGTTTTATGAAGATTCACTGTGGCTCCTAACTTTTCCTGCCTGCCCTGGTCTCCAGGGAGAGGAGACACTTCTCCCCTTGCCTATGGGCAGGAACAAAGTCCTTAACAAAAATCAGTCCTTAGCGCTAAGAGGCTGGAGAAGCACAGTTGCCTCTTTGCACCGTCCTGGTCCTTGGAGGTAGAGAGGCCACTCTCTGGTCTTCCATAAGAGAGAAAAGGCACATTTGGGTCTCAGTGGGAGAATGAGGGTGTACCCCAAATGTTAGCTGGAATCCCACGGACCAGTCCCATTTCCGCTGGTCCTAACAAATGACAGAAACAGAGGGCAGCCTGGAAGAATAGGTTCCAGGTTAGGAAATGAGAAGCTCTCTGTTAGAGTCTCCGTGATGCCACCAATTTCTTGTGTGACCTCTGTCGCTACCTTGTCACAGTTAAAGCTCACCACAAACCTAGAGGCAGGCTTTCTAATTCCCATTCTATAGATAAGAAAACTGAGACTCAAAGGGCGAATGATCTTGCCCATGTGGTACATTTCGAATCCTGATCCAACTCTAGCCTGCATCCCTGTTTTTTGGTGAAGCAAATCCCTTTCTCTGTCTGGGTCTCAGTTTCTCCAATTATATAATAAAAGACTCCACACGGGTCCAGTCCAGAGCTTAGAAACTGTGATTCTAAGGCTAAACCAGTGAGCTCTTCCTGGGCAAATCTTTTGATCACTTAGAGTGATGGGTTGAGGGCTCTGGGCTAGGATGGTTGGGAAGACTCAGGGGTCCCCTCTTCCTTGTAATAACAGTCCTGTTCTCCCCCTACTCTGAGCTTCAGAAGAGACTTTTCTGCCTTTGGGTCCTGGTGCCGGCCTTGCTTCCTCTGACCCAGCGGGGGGAGCCCCTGATGCTCTGTCCCTGCCAGGTGGAGTCTGTCTCCCCTTTTATCACCATCAGTTCTGGCCACGCCTGATGTGAAGAGTGGTGATCCGCCATCTTGTTACCCGTGCTGAGGATGCCTGGGGACAGCATTAGACAGATCTGGCTGTAGAGTGGTCACGACTCAGACCCTCAGGGTGCCCAGCCTCCTCTGATGGGCCGTGAGAAGGACTTCACCTCCTTGGGCTTACCCTATGTCCCTGGTCTGGGAGTGATGAGCAGGGGGAGGGAGGGGAGTGTCAGGAGCCCCAGCTTACAGAGGAACCTTTCTCTAAGGATAACTGTGGACAAAACACAAGTTATTAAACCCTTCTGCTCCACGTGGAAGGTGGTGACTCAGGAGCGAACCTACCTCCCAAAGAAGTAGAGAACAATGGACTGATCGCCCCATCCTCGCTGCGTTTATTCTGTGCTTCGCTGGGGCATGCCGCGTGGCCCAGATGGCATCTTATTGGATGCCCTCTACCCATGGACCAATTTCAGTCCAGCCAGCTGTGTGCTGGTGGCTCCTTGTAGGGTATCAGGCTGCCGCTGTGATTCCCAATAAAGAGTCTTCTTCAGAATGAAAAAATACTGTCTAGATGGGAAGGAGTGATGACTCATCATCATTCATTAGCGGCTGGTGGAAGTGATTTGGGGAGTATAGCAACTAAGTGGTTGCTGACATATCATCGGGCACTCGCTGAACCCCCTGAGTCTGTTTCAACCTGGCAAGGATGTAGTGAGAACAAACTGAGGAATGGGTCCGAGTTTCCCAGCACACGGGCTGGTGCTTAGAGTGCTAAGTCTCAATAAAGAGTAGGTTTGGCAACTACTGCTTCTTGTCCTATGGTGGGATAGCTTGTAACAATGATTGAAAATGACGGTAATAACAGCAATTGGCATTATTGTGCATTGACAATGTTGCAAGCATCGCTCATTCAGACAAAGCAATTTACTTGTATTATATAAGCTCCCCAGTTCTCCATCAGGTAGTTTCTATTCTTATCCCCATTTTGCTGATGAAGAAACTGAGGCTGGGAGAGTTTGGGTAGCTGGGCTGAGATCACAAGGGTGGGTAGAAAGTGGAGTTTGAGCTCGTCCTGAATTCCCCATTCTGTAATGCCGAGGAACGCAGCTGCCACGCTGTCTTCGCTGAGACCTGTTTGCTCATCAAGTAGGGACCGTAACTTGTCCCACTTTCCTCTCTGGTACCCTGGCCTCGTTGGGGGATGGCGTTGTGGGGGTCAGCATTGCTCCAAGGATGCGTCTTATTTATTGGCACACTGTGCTCACTCAGAGAGCAGCCCCCACACTGGCCGACAAATTGTCACCCTGCCAGACTCTGGTGTTGGTATGCAGGGGATCCCTTGTCCCAGGTGGTAGCCGTTCCTGGGGGGGTGGGCAGGCAGCTGCAGAGAGTGGCCAGAAGAATGAGTTGCAGACAGCTTCTGCAACTCATTTATCCTGGACATCTTTGGTAGAAGATGAGGAATGACAGGCTACTTTTTACCACCTGCAGAGTTCTGGGTGTGTCTTTATTAGCTGTCTGTGGGGGTTTAGGACTTCAGGGCAGCAGCTAGCAAAGGGAAGGAGTGACTGATGATTCCCAGACGGCCCCTTCTTGGCCCTAATGGCCCCAGCTGGAGTTTTCTACAGGGCCCCAGTCTTAGAAAATATTGTCCTTCGCGCGGCGCCTTGAGAGACGGCGTGTCCTCACCTTGCCCTGTCTCAACGTGCGCTCTCCTCATCTCTTCACCAAGCATTTCCCGTGCTTTCTCTTGGACCCAAGGCAACAGAGAGTTGACCCTCCGTTGAGGGCCTGGCCCCATGTGCCTTGAGGCTGAGTCAGAAGGCTGATCTGTTGAGGGAGACAGCAGGTAACGATAAAGACTAATGAAGCTGAACTGCGTAGTCCTGAGAAACCAGCCCCTGGAAGGGTCGTAAAGGGACTCGGGAAGGGGGTGATTGCATAATGGGGTTTAATGAGGCTTGAGGCCAAGGTTCATTACCCCCCAGAAGAGGACGAGGAGGGGTGCATGTCTGACAGAAGCTGGATGCTGGAACCTTGTTCTCGTCTCAGAATCTGGGGATTTTGAGAAATCCGTGTCTGACCTGACTCAGTGGTGGCAGTTTCAAGGGGGAACCCATCTATTGCACTGGAGTGCCCCAAAGAATGTTTCTTCCCCCAAAATGAGCAGGTAAAAATACTCTTCCTTCTCCCCTCTCTGCCCTCCTCCCCGTCCCTCGGCGGATACTGGAAGCATCCCTGTTGCCTGGCGTCTTTGCTGTATTTCAGACACTCCAATACCAGCAGGCAGGTCCCTAATGCATACTGACCTTCTGCTACTTAGCAGACAGGTGCTGGTCTAGGCGCTTCTAGACCTTAAAATGTGTATACCTGGAAACAAAATCCAAAAAGATTCATGGTGAACACTAGTCCTTTGTATCATCCCCCCCTGTCAATACTGTTTTTATTTTTTTTTAAGATTTTATTTATTTGTTTGAGAGGGAGAGAGCGCACAAGCAGGGGGAGAAGCAGAGGGAGAGGGAAAGGGAGAAGCAGGCTCTCCACTGGGCAGGGAGCACGATGCCGGGCTCGATCCTAGGACCCCAAGATCCTGACCTGAGCCAAGGGCAGATGCTTAGCCAGTGGAGTCACCCAGGCATCCCTCAGTCCTGCTTTTTAACCACTCCTTCTGAGTCTTTTTCTTTTGATAGCCACTTCCACTGTTTGAGCTATGTTGTACCAGGACTTCTCAAAGTGTGTCCCGGGCCAGCAGCTTGTTGGGCTGAAAGCTTGTTAGAAATGCAAACTCGTACTTACCCCCCATGCAGACCTACTACTGAATCAGAAGCTCTGGGGAGGGTCCAGCAATCTGAATTTTCACCCGACCTCTGGGGAATTCTGTACACTACATTTGAGAATCACTTGGATATACAACAATCCTTTTTTTTTAATGTTTCATTTTGAAATAATTTCAAACTTATAGAAAAGTTGCAAGAATACTGTAAAGGATTCCTGTACCCCCTTTACTGGGATTCATCCATTTTTAATATTTGCTTGCATTTGCTTCCTCTGTAATCCCCCACCTCATTTTCTCTCTCATTTTTGTGAATCATTTGGGACTGGGTCATCTACATTCTTACATAAACACACAGAGGTACCAGGTTCAGTAACCTTGACATTGACTCAAGACTTTCATCAAACCATATTCCTATTTCAGCAATTTTCTCAATAGTATCCTTCATAGCAATTTATTTTCCTGGCACAGGAGCCAATCCGGGATTACATATTGCATTACGTTCTTGTGTCGGGCTTGAAGAGTTCCTCAGCCTTTCTTTGTGGCTTGTGACTCTGATGTCTTTGAAGAGTGGGCATCCGCTTCTTCACGGAGCATTTCTGGATTTGGGTTTGTCTGGGATTCTCCATGTTAAGCCCACGCTATGCGGTTTTCACATGATGTCTCTTTACGTTGGGGTGTGTTCTTCTCAGTGGATTCCCACTTTACGGACCCGGTATTTGCATTTTTCCAAAGAAGCCAGAGACCGTGACTTTTTTTTTTTTTTAAAGATTTTATTTATTTGACAGAGAGAGAGAGAGATCACAAGTAGGCATAGAGGCAGGCAGAGAGAGGAGGAAGCAGGTTCCGTGCTGAGCTGGGAGCCCGATGTGGGGCTCGATCCCAGGACCCTGAGATCATGACCTGAGCCGAAGGCAGAGGCTTTAACCCACTGAGCCACTCAGGCACCCCGAGACCGTGACTTTTTTTTGAAGATTTTATTTATTTGAGAGAGAGAGAGAGAGAGACCACAGCTGGGGGGTGGGGGGCAAAAGGAGAGGGAGACACAGGCTGCCGGCTGAGCAGGGAGCCTGACATGGGGCTCGATCCCAGGACCCCATAATCATGACCTGAGCTGAAGACAGATGCTTAACCCACTGAGCCACCCAGGTAGGTGCCCTGAGATCATGACTTTAGGAGAAATCTCCCAATTTTAAAATGCTAGCACCCAGTGAAAAATCTTTTAACCCTGTTTGAGGTGGTATTAAAAAATTCCACAGGTTGGTGGGTTGTATTCAGTCTTGGGGCTCCCAATTTTTAACCTCTGTTCTAAAATCATAGAGATCAGAACTAATAGGGGGCTCAGAAATCACTGAGTCCGTGCCCTTATTTTACAGATGGAGAAACAGGCCAGAAAGTAGAAGGAATTTGCCCAGGGTTTCAGAGCTGGGGTTTGAACCTGGGTCTCCTGATGCTCAACTAGTAGCTTTCTCCCTCGTGCGAAGATAATTGCAAAATTATAGGCTCTCCTGCTACTGAACGTGCTCTAGAGGAAGGAAACTAGGCCTTTCTTTAAAAGATGACACCTTTTGTGTGTATGGAGGGCTGTTAATGTGTGTGTGTGTGTGTGTGTGTGTGTGTGTGTGTGTGTGTTGCATGCATGTGGTTATGAATGTTCTAGGCGAGACAACTTCTGGGTTATCATGAGCCCTTTCTTCTCTGTAATTTTGCAGCTCTTGCCCTAGCACAAACCGTTTGGGCTCAGCATGCAATAGACAACCTTAGACCTTTTGTTATGATTGCTCCCACCAGGAATTGTGGCAGCAACAATTGGTCGGTAAGTGGTTGGCATTAGCAGCCAGGGAGTCCTTTGTATCTTTTGGAATGAGTCCTGGTCCTCAGTCAGATACGCATTGTTGGCATGGGCAGTCCCATTGCCTGTCATCAGGACGTATGTCTGACTGTAGCTTTGTCCCAGTAACATCCCCCCCCCAACCCCTGCTGAGTACTTCAACCGATTTCATAGCAACAAGAGAAGAAGTAACAAGTAATGTTGCTATAGAACTATGCAGTGTGCAAGCGGCATTCCTATTCCTGGCCCATGCTCCTGCATCCCCATTCTGTAGATGAAGAAGTGGATATTCCAAGAGAGGAAATCCATGCATGGCTTCAGGTTACATAACATATCAGAGCCAAGACTAGAAACCATGGTACCCTCAGACTCCAGGTTGCATGTGTTCTCTGCACATAATTCGGCCTGACTGCATTTCTGTGAGACAGCAGGTTGGGGTATGGCATGTTGTTTTAATCAAATTTGTTTCCCTCCCCAATAAACTAATTCATCTCTTGTGGCCCCCCTCTTGTACATCTACTCAATTAAGTAAGCCTGTATTTTATCCAAGTATGAATTTTGGCCCTTTCTTTCCGCGATGCCCCATTTCCAAGTCTTGTTGAATTGACCTTCTAAATCATGGTTGATGAACTTTCTGTAAAGGCACTGGTAGGAAATACTTTCAGATCTGCAGGCCATATGGTCTCTGTGACAACTACTCAGTTTTGCCATGAAGCAGGAAGCAGCCATAGACTGTCTTCCAATAAAGTGGGTGTGGCTGTGTTCCAATAAAACTTTATTTACAAAATCTGGCAAGGGGCCAGATTTGCCTCATGGTTTATGGACTGTGAGTTTTGTTCTTCCAGTTTTTTCCATCTCCTCCTCCATTACCACACCCTGGTCCAAACTATTCAGTAGTTTCCAAATGGATCTTTCCATATCGAGTCCACCAAAGTGATCTCACCCTCACACCCAGGTTAAGATTCTACGATGATCTTAAGTGAACTGCATCCTCTCCTGTTTTGAACCCATGGGTGACTGGACACCCTGTCATTGCTATCCCTTCATCTCAATCACCACTTCCTTGGGAAAGCATTTCCTAAATTTCCAAGTTATATCGGTCACATCTTCTCTCATCTCTTACATTTTCCTTCTGAAACACTTATCACAATCCACAGCCATCTGTTGATTTATATGAGTATTTCTTTAATGTCCTGTTCCCCCAGTATCAGTTCCATGAGAGCTGTGACCACATTTCTCTCGCTTGTTACTATCTTCATCGTGCCTTCCATGGAGCTGACCCATGTAAATATTTTTGAACGGACAATAACATTTTTGAGCATTCACTCTGCAGCCAGCGCTGTGAGCCTTCAGCTATCCAGGATCTAGAGGACAAAGGAGAAAGGATTCTGTCACCCTGCAGAGCTGCAGAGCTGGCTGAATTTGGTATCATTGAGGCAGGAACTAAAGTCATTGGACTTTGATGCAGTCTTTGGGATGTTTGGATGGTCTTCTGCCTTAACTGACCAAAGAAATGGGCACTCAAGCAAAACTGCCAAAACCATTTTGTTGATTGGAAACAGACAGGTCTTTATCACTGCATGGTGGTGGTAGTACTAGCATAGAGCTTGACACTTACTAGNTTTTTTTTTTTTTTTTTTTTTAGTATGAAGGTCATTTATTGGCATGTGTAACTGAAAAGCCCAGAGGTTGTATAGGCTTCACGAATGGCTGGATCAAGGGACTCATTTCATGTCCAGTCTCGGTCTCTTTGTATCTTTTGTCTTGGCTCTTCTCCAGGGTGGTTTCACTTTTAGGCTCCATGTGGTGGTAAGATGACCCCAGAAGTCCCTTCCCTGCTCTGGTCCAGAGTGAAAGAGTGAGATTGTTTAGGTCTGAGATTCACTGATTCAACCAGCATGACCATGTGCTCACCTCTAAACCGATCAGTGGGGTCAAACATGTGGGAGGTTAACTTATTGGCTTAATCTTGGGCTGTGATCTTTACTTTTAGGCTTAGAAATTGTGGGTTTTTGTCTAAGAATGGAGAATGAATGCCAGGGAAGCTGATAACCAGTGTCCACTAGAGTAACAATGAACAACAGAGGTCCCTATCCTAGGGGTTTTGAGGAACATCCTCCTGGCCAAATTAATTCATTACCCAAATTGGTGGGGACACATCTCCACATTGCACAGAAAACCCATTCGGTTCTCCAAGCATCTCCCTTGGACTGTGTGTGTTTGTGATCCCTGGCAAGGAGTTTTTTAACTATCCCTCTGACATTCCTTGGGAGTCCCTAGGCTGCACACAGCCTACCAGAGAAGGTTAACCCATGGCCCCAGGGAGAGCCTCAGTGCCATTCCCAAGACAAACAGCATCCCACTATTGGCCAGGCACTAAGTTGAGAGTCAGAAGAGCTTAGGTTTAAATCTTATCTCTGCCATTATTACCTAACATTTATGAGCCTCAGTTTCCCTATCTTTAAAATAGGCATCCTATGCCTTTCTTATAGAATGGTTACTAAGCTGAAATGAAAGAATGTTGAGCACTGCGCCTAGTGTACAGAAAGCTCTACCTAAGTGTTATGGTCATCAATATTACTGTATGGTGTTTGGGTTTTGGTCAGTTTTGATCCTCATTGGTTTCTGCTGGACATCACCCCACCCGCCACCATATCTAAATGGAATCATCAGTACTAATTGAATTCCTGATATGTTAAGTGTCTTAGTCCATTAGGGCTGCCACAACAGAATACCACAGACGGGGTGGCTGATAAACAAGACATTTATTTCTCGTAGTTCTAAGGGCTGGGAAGTCCAAGATGAAGGTGCCAGCATGGTCGTGTTCTGGTGGGGGCCTCTTCTGGCCAGTGTTTTCTTACTGTATCTTCACACGGTGGAAGGGGGCCAGCAAGCCCATTGGGTCCTCTCTTACATGCACCCAATTCCATTCATGAGAGTCCACCCTCATGACCTAAGTCTACCTCCTTAGGAGACCCCATCTCCTAAGAGCATCACACTGGGGGTTAGGATTTCAACATATGAACTTTGGGAGGGCTGCAGACATTCAGACCACAGCACTGAGTATCATCGAGGCATCAAATAAATGTCTGCTACAGCCCCTGACCTCAAAGAACTTGTAGTCTGGTTGGTTAGAAGCACATAAGACAGCCAAAAACTCTGGGCCAGGAGTTGGGAGATCTGGGTTCTCCTCCCAGAGCTGCTACCCCTGGCAAGGTGGCCCTTGTTACATCACTCAACATTTCTGAGCCCTGGTTTCTTTATCTGGCAAATGGGCACGTCAGTGATTACCTGCCCATCTCAGGGGAATGTTGATAGGCGAACTGTGACCACCATCTGAAAACTAGGAATTGTTCAGATGGACAAAATGTCATTATCCCAGTAAGAAGCAATACAGACAGGCGGTGCAGAGGCTCGGCTATTATGCATTTGAAACGCTATTTAATCTGATTGGCTGGGCTTGTGTTCTGATTGGTTGGGCGTGTGTTCTGATTGGCGGAGCATATCTCCTGATTGGCTGGGCCTGTGTTCTGATTGGTTGGACCTATATTCTGATTGGCCAGTATCTATCCCATAATGATTGTTAAATATTCTCAGACACCCTTAAACATGAATGCCTACTTCACTAAACACAGGAAAATCCTCAAGCCTCAGTTTCCTGATATGTAAAGTGAGTAAGGCGTATTGTCCTCACAGGGCTGTTTTGAAGACTATAGGAGATAAAGTATGATTGGATTAAGGTCAGCTTCCTTCACCTGGTCGGGTGCTCCCTAAAGGCGACGTTTTGCCTGTCTTGTTCACTGCCGCATCCTCGAGGCCTGGCTCATCGTGGATGCTGAAAAAAGTATGTTTTGAATGAATAAATAAAGCCCAATGCCTCCCGCTCAGGGCATGGTCATTCCTCAGTAAATCTGGATTGAGCACATCGCGGATAAAGGATGCACTTGGCGTGGGGCAGTAGGGAGAGGTGAGGACTGTGGAAAAACCCAGGGCACCCACACTTTCTAAAGGAGATGGCCTCCACTCACTTCCAGCCAATTGTTGCTCTGTGGGGAGGGGTCGAAGTGTCACCAGATGATCTAGATTTCCCAACAGAAGCCAGACATAGATTTCTGTGGGCACTTCCACGATTTTTAACATATTGGCAACAGGAAACTCTTTAAAAATGCTCTCATAGTTAAAGCAACATTGGTATGGGCAGGCCACCAACTAGGGACCAATACTGCCGCCTCTGGCATGTCCTTTGCTAATTCTTGTCTCAGGAACTTTTCAAAGTGGCGGGGTCAGCCTTTCCCCTCATCCTCAGGGTGTGCTCCTGGGCTCCCCTCCTGACCTCTGCTGTCACTCGCATGCCACACGTCCTCCCCGCTACACATCTGCTCCCAGGGGCAGCTGTGAAAACTCTGATGCTGGGCATTTTACTTATTTGTTTCCCTTTTTGAATGGGGAGAGTCCTTTTTCCCCAAATAACAGACTGCTTTCTAGCCCTCAGACGGCCTCGTCCCAGTCGCTCCCCCGCCCCCGCCCCCCAGTGGTGGCCGGGGCGGCTCTGATTATCCCCATACGCCCTTGCCCTTGCTCTGCTGCCTGGGCCCCACCAGCTGCTGGGCAGGATCTGAGAACCTGCTTTTCATCTCAGGCCACATTCTTCTTGGCTGGGGATGAAAGTGCCAAGCGGCTCGCCAGGCCCCATGCCGCTCTGTTCGCAGCCCCTGGTAAAGCAGTTCCTCCCTCTGCTGAAAGTCAGGCCACGCAGACACGGGTGGGCACTTGGCGCCTGCCCTCCATCTCCCGGTCCTGCTCCCTTCTCTGTTTACCCTCCCCGGCGCTCCTCATCTGTCAGTCTTTATGTCTGTCTGTCTCTCATCTCTGTCTCTCCCTCTGCTCTGAGCATCCCTTTCTCTCCTATCCTCCTGTCTCTGGTGACCCATCTTCCCCAGCCTCCTGAGCTATGCTGGTCACTCTGGGCTGCGTTCCTCGCTAGACAGAATCTGAACAGGGTGGGGGGTGGTTGGGGGGAGGGAGGACTGCTCCCCACCCCCAGAAACCAGAGCTCCTGTCCCGTGGGAGGAAGGCCTAGCATTTGGTGCTAAGTGCTGTGGAGAGGGAGTGAGGGGCAGGTGGCAGAGGTGTCCCGTCTGGGGCAGGGGCTGGCATGCTCCCTGGATGAATGCCCTTGCTGATCCCATCACAACAGACCCTTGGGCCTGGGCCCTTTAGGTGTTCATTGGCACATCCAACCTGCTGCCAGCATTATATTCTGTTTCCCAGAAGCCTTTGCTCTCACCATTCTATGGAAGCCCCAGGAGCCGCTCTGAGTGGCGCCAGCACCCTGGGGCCCTGACCTTGCCTCCCACAATGGTTCTCTCTGGGAGGCTAACCAGGTTAGTCACCCAAACAGGGACAGGGGCAGGGCAGGACCTTCTGGGGTTGGAGGCAGCAAGCTGCAGCTGGGAAAGCACAGGGCCACCTCACCCCTCTGTTTTCCTATCTGTGAAATGGGCTAATGATGGTGTAAGTCTCCCTGACCTCACAGATCTGCAGTGAGGATCGAACAAGCCAATGATACATGTCAACAGTTACAGACTCTAAGATACCATGGAAATGGTTAGTTAGGCCAATGCCAGGGGTTGGCTCCTTTCTCTCTAAAGGGCAGCCTTACATAATGGAGTGGGCAGGGCTGTGTTTCAGTAAAACTTTATTTATAAATATAGGTGTTAGGCCAGATTTGGCTTAGACTTCGGAGTTAAAGAAGACCTGGTTTCAGATCCCAGCTCTGCCCGTACAGGCCCTGGGGCCTTGGGTAAGTGATGTCTCTGAGCCTCCGTTTCTCACCGGAGAAGTCAGGAGGATAGTCAGGAGAATAAGAGAATAGAAAGTTAGGAGAAAGTTACCAGAACATTCAGATCTCCCTCATAGGGTGATGGCAAGAGTAACTGAGAGAATGCATGGGAACTTCTAACACAGTGCCAGGCATGTAGTGAGTAGGCAATAAATATCAGCAATTGTTATTTACATAATGTCACTAATAAATGTGTATATTAGATAGATACATTATGCACACACACACACGCACGCACGCACGCACACATCCATTCCAAGAGATGTAACTGTTTTCAGTGCTGGATTTGGAATTGCAAGAAGAACCAAAGGAGTATGGTTTTTGATGAGGCTTTTCATTCCACCTTATTTAATGAGGTTCCTTCACCTTCAGCCCTCAGAGAATGGATTTAGCCAAGGCTCTGTTTCCTCTGTCAGGGACCACCATGAACATGGCTCAGCCTATCCACTCTGAAGTGACTGCTTCATTCCCAGTAGTTTGGGATTCTGGTTTTTAGGGACAGTGGATGGGGAGGTAGACTATGAAATAGAGGTTTTCCCAAGAAACACTATGGTCTCTGCACACACGTAAACTTAGTTCTGAAAGTAGATGTATGGTGTGGGGGATCCAGGGGTCTAGAGAGAGGAGGAAATCTGTCCTCACCCAGTTTCTCTCCCTCTTGGAAATCCCACAAAACCAGAGGAATGGGGGATTATTGGCAAAAGAGGGGGTGCCTGGCCTAGAGATCCTTCAAGATTGCGTTTGTCAGGACTTTTTCCGGTGCAAGTCATAGATGCTTATCACGTACTGACTTCAGCAAATAAAAAGGAAACTGCTAGTTCATGTACTGATAAAAAGAAATCTAGACATAAACAAGGCTTTCAGGTATGGCTGGATCCAGGAGCTAAGTATCACCTGGGCATGTTCTTTATTTATCTCATGGTCCTGCTTCCTTCCTTGTGAGTTTCATTCTTAGCTAGTTTCCCCATTCATGGTGTCCCTTGGTTGTTCCAGGCTTCCATCTTTAGAGATCAAAGTGCATCAGGAAAAAGAGTTTGAGTATTTGCTTTGATTGATCTGGTAGGGGCACACCTATGTCTATCCTGAACTGATCACTGTAGTCAGTTAGATGGAATACACTTGTGTGGCCTGAATCACTGGCCCATTCTTGCATCCATGGAGTAGAATCCAGTTAGGTTGCAATTAAGGGGAATGGATCTCCAAGGAACACCAGAGGGATGTAACTCCCAGCGTAGGGATACTGAGCAGGCAAGATCAACAACTGCCCCCTATAAAAACCCACTGGTCTGTGGGTAGGGCACCTGTGATTCATGCTCCCATCTGCTTCTCTCATTGAGTAGCCAGAGGAAAGTATGAATGATTAGTAATTCAGAAGAGGAGCCATGAACCTATTTGATCAATATCACCCTTTCTGCTTATTTGAGATTCCCATTTCAGAGGGTGTCAGGAATCTCTCCTTTTTCTCTTTCACCATTGCTTTCCAGCTGGCCATGAAACAAGAAGTAACTATTTCAAGCCTGGTGGTTCCAACCTCATTTGTACATTCAGATCACCAGTGAGCATGGGGGCGGGGGATAGGGGGGTGCTTTTCAAAATTCTGATTACCAATCTGCACCCCAGTCCAATGACATCAAACCTGATGGAGCATGGGTCCCAGGTATCAGTGTTTTTTAAAGCTCCCCTGGTGATTGCAACATGCAGCCAAGGTCAAGAACCACTGGTCCAGGAGAGCAGCCAGCATATCCGGGAATTGTGTTATACGGGGAAAGCTAAGTTCTTGCAGGATTTTCTGAACACCTACAACTTCCATGTAGGTACTGCACACTTTCTTTTCTCATCTCAAGCCCCAGAAATAAGTAGGAGACAGGCTCTGGACTGTGAGGTGATTCCATGTAATTTACAGATGCTGGGACCCCGCTGGGGCCGTATTCCACCAGCAGTGTTCTTGCTTACTAACACGCTGATGACTGTCAGATTATCAGGTCCCCTTGCTGCGTCTTCTCCCGCTCTGGTGCCGAGGCATCTGCTCAGGTCCCGGAATGCACATTTGCAGAGGTGGAGGAAGTGGGTGGGCCGGCAGGCAGGTGTGAGATGCAGACAGAGCTGTGTTCTTGGGGCAGATGACAGACAGATCAGGCGGTGGGGACAGGGCCAATGAGGAAACTTCAAAAGCTGTCCGGAGGCCTAAACTACTCATCCCTTCCCATCCGAGGGTCATTCATTCATTCAGGATTTGCTCATGGAGGACCTTCCAAGTCAGGCGCTGTGTGGCAGTGTCGGAAAAAAATTGACCCCATACCTAATGTTTAGAACAAGAGAAGACCCTGATAGTTCTCAGTGCTGGATCTATGGGTCAGCTGCATCGGAATCTCATCCTCTCCCCATCCTCTAAGGGTGGAGATGTAACAAAAAGCTCCCACAGATTTAGGGCACAGAGACCAGCCTCCGTTCCACCCCCTCCCTCCCCCCACATCAGACGAGACTTGGGACCTGGTGATGTTTTCAAACAGCCACCAGCAGGGTGAGAAAATTAAAACGAAAAACAGCGTTTCCATCATGTATGTTTGTGAACTAAATAAATAGCCCTTTGGTTGGAGAGAACATCCTTCATATCTTTTCAGTGTCAAGTGTCCTTTTTTAAAAGAAAATGATGGGTAATTATATAGATGGTGATTGTTTTTTATGGAGTTTCTTTCCTTGGAAGTAAACATTGGCAACTCTCATCCCCTATTTATTACATTTACTGGTCCATAAAATGCAAGTCAGGAACCCTGTCTCGAGATTGGAGTTCCAGAGTTTGATGATTAATCTTATTTAGAAACAAACCCGTTCTTCTAAAAGCATCTTGCATAACCCCCCAATATATGAATCAGCAGATAAAAGCGGAGTTTTCCTGGGTTGTATGCAGCGGGGGGCCTGGTGTCCCATCCCCATCCCTTCCTCCTGTCCCCTGACAGTGGGGACCCTGGGACCCTTCTCTGAAATTCAGTTTGGAAACTGCTACCCTAGGCATTTCTGTAAGTGTAATGAATGAGTGGGAAACGCAGGGCCCTTAGAAGGGAGAATATTTTCCAAAAGCCCTAATTCCTGACTAGGTTCAGTCATCCCAAGGCTGACATGTCTCTGACGAATTAGAGACCCTTCCCAGCCCCAAGATGGGTCTAGCACCTGCGGGTGCCACGGGGTGCCGTCCTCATTGTAATAGCCCTGGGAGGAGGCAGCATCTGATTTTCTTACTTTGAAAAAGAGGAGAACATGGTCCAGGGAAGTTCAATGCCTGTCTCAGCATCACCGAGAGGGAGGAAGGGCTGGGGTCATATATGTTTACTTTAAAATCCAGGGCTTCTGTCCACTTTTCCTTATGCTATAGAGTCGGGTCTAGACTCTTGGAGGGAGCTTTGGAATATGAGGCTCCCTGTAGAATGTTCCTGTGAAACCTTTTGTGAGCCAAAATGGTGTGAAGCAAAGAAGTAATGAGCATTTTGTAAAAGCGAATATCCTCTTTGGATTTCTTTCGCTTAGTGAACACAGGTCCTAAGGCAGGTCTTTTGTAAAGCAAAGTGGCAAAAAGTGAACTTCCAGAGAGCAGGAAAACCTGTATCCAGGAAGTCCAGCTTTCCCAACAGCATAACTCTTGAGTTGATGACTTCAAGACTCATCCCTCCCTCTGTCTGCCCAACCAGAGATATTTTTGAGTGCCTCCTCCCTGTGTCGGTACCAGACATGTGGGGATGGCTAGACATTCAGGATCTCTGTCCTCACGGAGCATCCAGATGGCAAGGGGAGACTGATACAACAGAGCCAGTTATGGTGGTCGTGAGTGGATGCCAAGAAGGCTATGAGAATTAAAACCGGGAGCAATGATGGTAGGGGAGCAGGGATACCCAACCGAGCACCTCCCGCAGAGACTTGGAGGTTAGCCAGATGACAAGCAGGGGGGACGTGTGTTGAAGGCCGAAGGAACCCCGGTGCCGAACGCACTGGATGGATTACAGGTGCACAAGTCTGTGGGTGGAGCAGGGGAGGGGGGTGAGCAGGAGCCACATCTGGGGTGATCGTTTGGTGTCTGGGGTTTAATCTCAGTGTTGGGGGAAACTTTCAAGCCTCAGGCTCAGGTACGTCCTTAGAAGGATGGGGATGTTTGGACGTAGATACAGAAACGCTCCAGGAGAACGCCACGTGACCACGGAGGCAGAGATCGGAGGGATGCAGGACCAAGCCCAGGAGCCCCGAGGACTGACTGATGGCCAGCCCCCGATGCTGGAAGGGTCAAGGGTGGCGTCCGCGGAGACTCTGAGAGAGCCTGGACCCACCGCCACTCTGATGCATGCTTCCAGCCTCCGAAAGGGCGAGTGTGCCTATCTCCTGTTTTAAGCCCCCCAGACTGTGGCCCTCTGTTACAGCACCCCGAGGAAATGGGGGAGTGTCTATAAGGGATACATCTTCAGCCCCGAAGTGTGCGGCTGCCATGCTGATGAGCCAGTCTCCCAGTGACTGCGTAATCAGTTTGGGAGTAAACTGGGTGCTTTTTGTGAAAATGCCGTGAGCTCTTCTCAGCTGTGAAATTGCTCATCAGTCAGTGTGTTCAAGTGATCACCTCGCAGATGGCCTCCCAGTGACCATCAAGAGTTAATTGCTGCTTCCCAAAATGCCCTTCTGGCTCCCCGGATGGCTGTTTGCCTCGGAAGAGAATCTCGACAGGCAGCCCGTGGGGGCTTCTGGGGGAGGAGGGGGGGGACCCGTTAGACACAGCTGTCACCACCCACCCTCAGGCACACGGGTCTATACCGCCTGCAACACAGTGGCAACAGGCTCTTAAGATGAAACCATTTTCCCAGCCTAAACAGCTTCACTGGAACCCCCTTTGCTTACTATTGTCCTTCCACTTTCTGATTTAGTAGTAAATTAGGCATGGCAGTTCTTAGTCCAGAAAGACCACCCAGCAGTTGGCATACGATGGAATGAGTGTGGAATGGATTCGAGACCCCCATTAGGAGCCAGGTTCTGCCATCCCTGATTGTGTGCTGTTGCCGGGTTCGTTAACCTCTCCGAGACTCCGTTTCCCCATCTGGAAATGGAGGATTCTTCTGCCTCCCCAGAGCAGCGAGATAAAGATTAAGTTTAAAAACAGTTGGCAAACGGCTTCTAAACTGAAGAGTGCTGTCCCACTGGGGGAAGCGGACTGAGAAGCTTCCAAGGCCGGTTGGCAGAGGCTCAAGGGAAGCCTGTCGCCCCTCCACTTGGGGTTTGCAGTGGGAAACAGCCCTTGATCATACTGGTAATGACTGATGAATGGCTGTGGCAGTGGGGCTCTGGGGTTGTTTTGGGTGTTCTCACTGGTTTTTCCCCTCCTGTAAGATATTTTTTAAAAGATGTGTCACCAGGGGGCCTGGGTGGCTCAAGTCGGTTAAACATCTGACTCTTGGTTTCGGCTCTGGTCATGATCTCAGGGTGGTGGGATCAAGGCTTATGTTGGGCTCTGTGCTCCTCGGGGAGTCTGTTTGAGATTCTCTCACTCTCTCCCTCTGCCCCTCCCTACCTGTGCTCCCTCTCTCTCCCTCTCTCTAAAATAAGTAAATAGAATCTTAATTTAAAAAATATCACAAATAGAAAACAGTATATTTACATATGTACATATGTAGGTAGATGTGTTGTTACATGTATGTTTCTGATCTATAGACACTTAAAAAAAATTCAAAGGCAATTAAAAAAAAACAAATGGCAAACTGTGGCCTATGGCTGGCTGCCTGTTTTTGTTAATAAAGTTTTTTTTTCATTAATAAAGTTTTATTTGAATCAGGGCTGGGATAAGGAAGTGGTGAGTGAGGCCAGGTCATACAAGTGCAGGGTGGAATCCTGTCCTATAAACGTTTGATATTTTGTTCACGGATTTTTCTTTTGCATTCATTTAAAAACCATTGCATTAAAAAATTTTAATTTGATCCCCGAGGGTTTGGGCTCCTCCCTTAAATTTTGTGCCAAAAGTTCATGCCTCACTTGCCCTTCTCCCTTGTCCCGGCCCTGATAAAAATCCTCAGAAATTAGACTCAAACTTGAGAAATAGAATATCACAAGTTCCTGGAAACCCTTTAAGTGCATCTCCTGATTGCATTTCTCTTCCTCTCCCCCTGAGACATGGTGCTTGCTGTCCGGAACTTGTTTTACCATGCCTTATTTTCCTTTGGGGGACACCTCCTGTGTACGTGACCACAAGCATCTAACTGTTTAGTTTGGCACGTTTTTGAACTTCATAAAAATGGGATCGCACTGCACGTAGTCTGCCTTTTTAGTTGGACATCCTGGTTCTGAGATTCATTCAAGTCTATGGGAATAATTGTAGTTCATTCATTTTTATGCTGCCTCATACTGTTTTGCCAACTCGGTGACGCCTCCACCTCCCCCCAGATTAGCATCTCCAAAATGAGGCTGTGCTTTGCAGTCTATGACACCTCATAGACACCTCATGTCTGTCTGGGTCGGGCTGCACTGGTCATTGCTCCCTAGCCCAGGGCACACGGATGTGGCTCTTCATTCTGTTGTCACTTCTGAGGCATGGTGCATTATTGATCCTACATGAGTTGAGGTTAATGGGAGTTTGATAGGTCTTCACAAATACCACGCTTTCTCTTGGCCTTGAAACAAAAACTTCTCTATGCATCTTGTCTGCACAGAAAGGCATGAGCCCAGAGCAGTGTGATATATGGTCAACTATGTCTAAATCAATCTAAGAGAGATTGGAAAATAACACTCGATTTAAAAATTTAACTATAAAAAAAAGCACAGTGCAGAGATTCACTGGCAGCCTCTCCCTTTCTTAGTGGCTCGTAAATTAATGACCTTACACTTAGTGGCATCTTAAAAGTCAATGAAATATGGTAATAGTCCCTTGTATGGATAGACCACAACGAGTGTATGCTTTCCTCTGTTGATGGACATTTGGATTCTCTCCCAGTTTCTCACTGCTAAGTATTCTTGGACATTGTCCCGGTGTACTTGAGCTTCTAGAACAGTTTCCCAAACTTCTCTGGTGGTACCGATTATTTGGGGAACGTTTGTTAAAAAGTACTGATTTGTGGGTCTCATCTCGAGTCTCCTGAATCTTTCCTGGGAGAAGCCTGGAATTTAGTTCCTTGATAAGAGTGCCCTCATTTTTATCTGGAAAGTGTTGGAAAGTCTGATCAGGGATATATTCCTGGGAGAACATCAGTGGGGTCTGAGTCTGTACATTGTCACTTGACAAGATCAGAGTTTCCAACTTGAGCACTGTTGATCCTTGAGGATGAGTAATTCTTTGTGGTGGGGTCTGCCCTGTGCAACGGACAAAGAATAGGAACATCTGTGACCTCTACCGCCCCCCACCCTGAGATGCCAGTGGCACCTTCCCCAACCCCAAAGAAACGAGATTAGCTCCAAATAGTGCCGCATGTCCCCCAGGGCACAAAATCAGCCTTGGCCCCGGGATAAGATGATGTCTAATCAGTGGTCAAAAGGGTTGCATCAGTTTACCTGCTTACCAGTAATGCATAGGTGGTCCCATTGTTCCATATTTTCGCCAGCTTTCCTATGGCCAGACTGTTGACCTGTTTTGTCCATCTGGTGAGAAGAGAGTGGTTCTCAGCTTAGGTTCAGTTACTATTTGCCTGATGGCTGATGAGGTTGTAGGTCTTATCACAACCTTGGTCTCTCGTGTTTCATCCTCGGTGAAATGTCTGTGTCTTTTGTCTGTTTTGTTGTTGTTGTTTTGTTTTGTTTTGTCTTGTTTCTTCCTGTCGAGTTGTCTCTCTTTTCCTTATTGATATAATTTAGGAATTGGAAAATGCTTCTGGATTCTAAATCTTTGTTATGCATGTGGCAAATATCTCCTTCTGATGTGTGGCATGTCTTCTCGCTTTCTTATTGTCTCTTTTGATGAATAGAAGTTTTTAGCGTTAATGTAGTCAAATCGATCATTTCTTCCCGCTATGGTTTTTTTGCTTTTAAAAAAATCTTATTTAATCCATTCTTTCTGCCCTGAGGTCATAAACATATTGTCCTAGATATTCCTCTAAAAGCTGTGAAGTCTTGCCTTTCAGATTTAAGTCCTTAATCCACCTGGAATTGACTTTGGTATATGGAATAAGGCAGGGTCTTATTTTCTTTTCCCCCCTCAATGGATAACCAACTTCCCAGCACCGTTTATCAAATAGCCTTCCATTGTCCCCACTGATCTGCTGTGTTCTGGTCATTGATCAGGTGGTCTGCATTCTGCGTTCACTCAGGACCGTTCCTTTGTTTTTTTCTCCTGTTGCACTGGTTGTCACTCATTTCTGTCCTTTGCTTTTCCTTTTTTATAGGTATCTGGATCATTTTTCAGATTTTGCATTGATTTTCTTTTAGAAATAGTTCTCTCTTGGGCGCCTGGGTGGCTCAGTGGGTTAAAGCCTCTGCCTTCGACTCAGGTCATGATCTCCAGGTCCTGGGATCGAGGCCAGCATCGGGCTCCCTGCTCGGCAGGGAGCCTGCTTCCTCCTCTCTCTCTCTCTGCCTGCCTCTCAGATTACTTGTGATCTCTCTCTCTCTCTGTGTCAAATAAATAAATAAAATCTTTAAAAAAAAAAAAGAAAGAAACATTTCTCTCTTTAAATCCACTGTGGTATCCCAGAACAGAAGAACGATGTTAATGAAAAGACTAGCAAATCCAAATGAAGTCTGGTGTTGACTTAATGGTAATGAACCAAAGCTGGGTTCTTGGCTTTGACAGATGGCGCTGTGTTTATGGAAGATGCCAACATGAGTGGGAGCTGGGTGCAAGGTAGATGGAACTCTCCAGACTCTTTGCGGCTTTTCTGCTACTCGAAAAGTATTCCAAAATAAAAACTCGATGTAAAAAGATTTCTTTCATTTCTTTTTTTCTTTCTTTCTTCCTCCCTCCCTTCCTCCTTTCCTTCCTTCCTTCCTTCCTTCCTTCCTTCCTTCCTTCCTTCCTTCCTTCCTTCCTTCCCTCCTTCTTCCTTCCTTCCCCTAAGTAGGCTCCATGATCAGTGTGGAGCCCAGCCCAGGGCTTGAACTCATGACCCTGAGATCAAGACCTGATCTGAGATCAAGAGTTGGTTGCTTAACTGACTAAGCCACCCAGGTGCTCCTGATTTCTCTCATTTCTTAAAAGAATTCTTTTTTGCGTTTTCTGTAATTAATGCCTTAAATCCTTAAACTTATACTTACTTTTACATTGTTAATTTAGCATCTCTGGGGTTTAAACCATTTATCTTTTGTTTCTTTGGCCCACCATCTTTTACATCTTAGTCTCATTGCCTGGCAATTTGTAAAAAACTCTCCTCTCTCTTATCTCACAGTTCAAAGTAAAAATTCTTAATGTCTCCTGTGTATTGGAATGCTAAGTCGTTTTCAAGTTTTTTTAGGTTATTCATCTCCCCTCATTTGCTCTCAGCTTTAGTCTCTTCGTAATCACCTACCTTCCATTATTTATGATATGTAATAAGTTGCAGGCTATAATGTACAGCAGAGGGGATAGAGTTGATTATAGTGGAATAACTCCGTATGGCGACAGATGCCAACTAGACTTATCGTGGGGATCATTTCCTAATAGATAAAAATATCAAATCACTATGATGATCCTGAAACTCATAGGCTATTGCATGTCAGTTATACTTTTAAAAAATAGATATAATTCTTCCCTTCTCTGCTTCTTTATGAATCCACTTTAAAATTTTTGGTCATGTTTATAACAGCAGGAAAGCTTGGCCATGGGGAGACACTAAGGAGCAAACCCTATGAACGGGGGAGACAAGAGGCTCGCTTCCTTCCACTGTTGAGTTATAGCAGCAGATTCTGCTAAAGGAGGAGCCCCCCACTCCCGAGACCAGTTGTGGGATAGCCTTCTACTGTGGTTCTCCATGCGCAGATGGTGTCTGGTTTGCTGGAATAGCCACAGGTGTACTGCCTTGGGCAGCCCGTGTATGCGGTGTCACCTCCTGAAAATCCATGGCCTGGGTATCTGCATGTCCCCTGTTGCATTTGGGCCTCCCTCACTTCTGTTGCATGGGTTTAAGCTCAGTCCCCTGCTTCAGGATGGCTGGAGGATCTGCTTCTGGATCCCACTCAAGTTTTCTGGGAAGATGGATAGAATTGATCTCCACACTTACAGATACCATCTACCCAGAGGTAACCCTGGTAGGTCACAGATTTCTCAGGCAGGCTGATCATTTCTGGGGCAATGGGCATGAGGCCCGGCTGGTCTAGGGGGATACAGCCTTCCCTATGGCCGGTTCCTAGGGTGACCACTGTTTGACTTGAAATAGAAATTCTTCCTCGCTGTTGAATGGTAGCTTACGGGAGAGATAACTCCCATATGACTTTTATCCCGGGGCCTCTCCCTAGAGCCCCCTTTCTGCTTGGAGTGAGATTTCTCCTCCTTTTAATCATGCCCTGGCAACTCTCTGCAGTCAAGGTTGGCCTCTGCAGGTTTGGTGGCCGAGGAGCGCCTGCTGGATACGGGGGACTCTTGGGATCTCCAGGGAACCTGAGCTCCGTCTTGAGCATCCTGTCTTTCTCCTTCCATCAGAATAAATTAATGTTTTATGAGGACTTTAATGATTTCCTTTTTTACTTTGGAATTTTGTTTAATGAGCAGTAATAACAGCTCACATTTTGTACAGTGCATTTTGGCTTAAAAGTACTTTTTTGTGTATTATCTCATCTGATAAATCATGATAATTATCCCCATCCTACCCCCAAGTAACTTGATTCATCTTATTTGTGAGTACATAGAAAACACTGGAGTTTCATTTGGTTTCCGGGTGTTAATGAACACTTAGTATGCTTAGAAAAGGAGCCGGCCAAAGATTATCTGGATTTATTATCACAATATTTAGCATATTGGAATATAGATGAAGAAAAATAATCAGGCACGAGAAATGTAGATAAAAGTCAGGATTTTTTTTTTCTGATGGGGAATAACAGACCTAGATTAATAATAATCACAAAGAAGAATCACCAAGTTGTTTTTTGATCACAAAATAAGAGTCCAAAGTATTTTTCAAACACAGATATAGTGATAGGAGGTCACGCCCTCACCTAGGCTTACAGTTTCAATGTGGCATCTCCTTGGCAACTCCAGACTCGGCTTTTCTTGTATTCAGTCAACAAACATGTAAGGAGAGTCTTGCTCTACTATTAGCTGTATCACCCTGGGAACTGTTCTCACTACTCATGGAGCCTGTTGGCCTGGGCTGTAAATCCCCAGGTCTCTGGGGGATTGATATCAACGGGAACCAGTACTGTTGTCATTTATCATGGGATTCCTGCTTTTTGCAGAAGTCTTGACTTTCCCTTTCTCCAGTGAAATTTTCACTTGCCTGTGGGTTCCCAAATTGCTTCTCTCCATCCACATTCCCACTTCTGGGTCAAAGCCACGAGGTCACAGCCACACCCTCCCCGCTTTCCTTCTTCCAGGTCATTCTACACACTGCTGCCCAGGGGATCTGTGCAAAAGGGAGGATCTGATCAGCTCCTCCCTACTTATAAGCCTTCTGTGACTCCGCAGAGACAAAACTACTCAATGTGGCCACCAGGCTCTGCGTGCTCCAGGTTTCATATTGCAACCCCAACACACTGACTCCTTCCTCCATACACACACACACACCCTCCCTCTCTTTTCTTCTCCCTTACCTCCCCTCTCTTCCAGCTACACTGGTTTCTTTCAGCCCCTCATACCACCATATTCTCTCCTACCCCAGGACTTTTGCACATGCTCTTCTCTCAGCCTGGAATACAAATGAGCACACCTAACACATGTCACCCTTCAGCCTGAAGTATGGTAGATTGGTTTTCCAAAGGGGAGACTGAAAGACATTACTCACGGGGTACATTAGGCAGGTGTAGCACCACTGCCTTAGAACTTTAGAGTTTTCCTTGCTTCTTCCACTGTGCACTTGGAGGAACCCAAAAGTACTTGATCTCACGGGATCTCCTTGGCCTGCCCATGAGCACTCCTGTGACCCACTTCTGTGTGGGCCTGGGAAGCTGAAGGCAAATCAAATGGCTGCCGTGGACAGTCCATTTGGTAGGAGACTCGCTGATGTTTCTTACTTTGGAAAAGGTTGACCAAAAAGGTAGAGTTTATGGAGGATATGTGTAGTTCTTCTTGATATGCCAAAATCGCCTCTCTGAGGATTCCCCGGGCTGCATCATTCTGACTCCCCTTAAAATCACCTTCACTGACTTACATTTTAGTTCCTATATGTTTTCATCTTATACTGAGGGACAATGCAGCAGAGACCCAAGGGGGTCTTGTTGAAGACGTTGATTGCTGTAGCAACTGTCAAGGACCTGGAGGGGTAACTTAGTTCTCATGTCAGGGACAGGAAGACTCGTGATTCTCACCTGCCTTTGTTTTGTTTTGTTTTGTTTTATTATGGAGCCAGGAGCTGGGTCAGGGGACCGATAATGTCTCCCCCTTTGCTCTCGCTACCAGGAAGTTCGAGACCAAATCTTTGGCCAGCTTCTTACAGTCGCCAGCATTGGGGTTATGCCTGTTCTCCTTCTTAGTTTCACATTGGTTTCCTACTCCTATTTCTTTCTGCCTCAGCTTTTTTTATTAGCTTGTTCAGAAGACTTTCTTTCCTCTCTAATGAGCATAATCCTTTTAATCCTTTTCAGAATAAACGAAGACATAAATACACGTGCAGATGTTAGGTTTCATCACAAGATTCAAGTAGTGTTCACCTCTGAGGGCACATGGGGTGTCTGCCATGTACCAGGCACTGGGCCACATGACCAAATTCACAGGATGGAATTCAAAGAAAAGGAAAAGGAGACACAACGAGGTAGCTTGCCCAGTGTCACAGGCTGGTCATTGGCAGATTCTGGTTTGAAGGTCAGCTCTGTTCTTTAAAACCAGTGCTTTGAATCACTTCCTTGAACTTCCCATACTGTGATTATTTGGCTACTTGTCTTTCTCCGAGACCTGACTGGGAATTCCAGGAGGGCAGTATTCCTGGCTTGCCTTCGTATTTCGGGCATTTGGCACCATGCTGGAGATACAGTAGAGGTTCCAGAAATATCAGCTTGGGCTGGGCTTGGGGGAGAACAGTTTTCTCTTACTCCAAAAAGCAGAGTAAAGAGCACTTCCAAACAATTCAAGATTCCCAACGTCCTATTTAATCAAAGCGTTTTAGTAGATAATGTCATGGACATTTTCTGTGGTGGTAAGAAAGCCTCTCTAGCCAGCGCAAATTAGACATGGGGTTACCTTTGTCTAAGGCAGGGGCAGGTAGTAACATGTGTTTAATCCCATTTGACCTTTTCCACTGGGGACAGGGAGAAAAGAATCTTGATAACTAAACTGTACAACCCTCAAATTGCACAAATAGGCTCATTCCGAAGGAGATGCTCGTTGAATAAAGTAACTTTTGTTGTCTTATCAAAGAGGCTCTCTGCAAGAGAATCTTTCTTTTGCTTTGCAGATGTTTTGGGAGCAGAGGCTGTGAAGGCTGATTGTAAATCTCAACAGTGTTGGCTCTCGGAGCTCTTGAATTACACATGTAAAATTAGATGCAGGAAATGATGATTTAATCTTGAGCAAATCACATCCCAAATCCTGGATTCCCAGAGGATTGGGTTCTTTGTCCCTCCCCACCCCACCTTTTAAAATAGAAGTGCAGAAAGGTATAGGGGACACCCCAGGTTGTACTGGGAGTCATGGGTGGGAATGATCTTAGACTCTCCTGTCCAGCTGGGCTGGAGTCCAGCAACTAACACCATCTTGCTTGTGAGGCCAAAGCTGTTATATAACTTTCATGTGCTGAATGAGATCATCATCCCTCAGTTCCCTAAATTGATAGAATAGGATGCAGATACGTCCCCAAGATGTGCATGGAATGTCTGTGGTCCCTTTATCCCTCTCCCTTCGCACACCTGTGTTGCAGAGGCTAACGCACGGAGGTGTAGGTAATGGGGGGCAGGAGGTAGAGGCTGACGAGTGGGGAGAAGGTCTGCATTGTGATTCTTCCTTCATATGTGGCTTTGGAATTTTAGAAGAAAGCTTTCTCTGTATTTTGACATATTATTAGACTCATGAGAAGATGCAAAAATGGTACAGACTTCCATGGACCCTTCACCCTGCTTCTCCCAGTGACATTATCTTACACAACCACAGTACATCACTGAAACCAGGAAGATGACACTGGCAGGTTATAATGAACCAAGTGACGAGAGAAGGTCTGCATTGTTTACGTGCTCATATATGTGGAGGCAGTAACTGGATTCTTGCTCCGTGCCAACCTCTTTACCGACTGATACCAATTAAATCCTTTTAAGAACACTTTCAGGTGGATACTGTCCTTATCCCCATTTTAGAGATGGGGAGACTGAGGCAGAGAGAGGATCTATAATCTGCCTGGGAGGACGCAGCTAGGAGGTGGTGCAGCCATGAGACAAACCTGGAATCTGACTCCAGAGCGCATGCTCTGAATTTCCTTGCTGTCTCCCGATTCAGTAATACAGTTCTTTGGAAAGTAAGGAGGTAGATCATGCCCCCTTCTAATCTTGCTGCAGTGATTTGCAGATGATAGGGGCTCACAATGCATTTAGGTTTGGTTTTGAGGATACATAGGTAGGGACGATGCAGCATGACAAGACTGGCTCTTCTTGCTCTCCCAGAACTTGCTGGTGAGTCTAAGTCACAAGAACTAGGAAGGAAACAGTCTGGAAAAACAAGCAAGCAAACAAACAAACCAACAAGAAGAATGGGAAATACCTACACACTGTCATGGCCCACAGAGATGTGCCTTGACCTGATACCAGCATCCTAAGCCATGTAGGCAGAGAATGGGTCCACCTTTCTGGCCTTGGCTGCTCATTATGGAGGTGGGTCCCCACAACAGACCCAACTTTTCTCTATCAGGACGCAACTATCTGTTCACCAGGCACTCTGGGGTATGTAAGCTTCAGCAGTAGTTAATCCACAAACTCTTTGTGCTGGGTCTACTTCCATCATTTCTTCACTTTGCCTTTCTTTGTTTTCCTTTGGTCAGCCATAACACAAATATGTGGTCCCCAGCTAAATATCAATGAGTGGCAGATGACATGAAGTTACAAAAAAATGTACCTGGGGATAGTGAATGAGGGTAGGGGCAGGAACCAAATAGGACAAATTGATTTCAGTTCAAAAAAATAATTACCACCGACCCATGGTAGACCAGGTGTTGTTCTCACCACTCAGGATCTAAGGGACCCTAGCTCTGACTCCGAGGCAGCTTGTGTGTGATGGCTAGTTTTCTAGAGGGACAGAGCTCTCAGACATGTGTTCAAGTCCTGGTGCCCGTGTCATTGACCAGCTGATCAACTCTGGGCAAGTCTCTTAACCTCTCTGACCCTGTTTTGTCACCTTTAAAGTGAGGATGATGTCTTCATTGCAAGTCAGCTGTGATAAATCAAAGAAGACAGATGTAAAAGACCACATACTGTACAATTTCATCTGTATGAAATGTCCAGAAAAGGTAAATATATGGAGACAGAAAGTAGTAGATTAGGAGTTGCCTGGGGATGGGGATGGGAACCGGGAGTGACAGCAAACAGGTATGAGGGGTCTTCTGGTGTGATGGAAATGTTCTAAAATTGGCTTGTGACGATGATCCCAACTCTAAATTTGCCAAAAGTCACCGAACTGTACATTTAAAATGAGTGAATTTTACAATATGTAAATTCTACCTCAATAAAGCTGTTTAAAAAAAGTATCAATTGTGAGGCTCAAGTGAGATGATGAATTGGTATCACTTAAGACATTATGACATGCTGTCCACGTGTACATTATCATTAGCATCTTCAAAATTGGAAGTAGACTGTTCTGTGCAGCTGACAGCACACAGGAAATGTTGCTGGGGGAGGGCAAGTGCACCAGCTTGGTAGCCTGGCAGCCTAGCATACATCATTGTAGTGATTCAATGAAAACGGAAAGTTGCAGGTTTCTTGAAGGTAGGAGCTGGCTCTGGGTCTGTGCCTCACCAGGGCCCGGTAGAAATTTCTCTTTCAGCAGTGGTCTGCTCTTCTTTTGTAGACCAACCTTCCTGACAAGAATAACTAAAGAAGTTGAACAAAATATTTTTTAAGATTTGTTTGAAGCCATCAGCAAGCTACTAAAGTAGTGAGGGTTCTAGAGAGAAAAGAGGCAGAGAAGTGAGCCCAATGTTCAATATTGCTTTTCCCCTCAAAGGGTTGCTAATTCCAAAATGGTGGCTGAGAGACTGAGAAGCTGGGAACGTCCTGCATCTCACAAAGCTGAGGAACAAACATTGGAGCTCAAGATAAACAGAAAGGGAGGCTGGTAAATACCAGTGTGTCCAGTAGGAACCCCGAGGGGCTGTGCTCTAGGAGGAAGGGTAAACTAGAAATAGAAATATACCAGTGCTTATAAAAATGAAGCCAAGCTTCAACTCTGCTCAATCCCTGATTGGATTAATATGATTTGCCCTCTCTTAACTGCCTGCCGAAAGCAAAATTTCAGTTCTCTCTGGAGAAAAATAACATCATCCAGAAACTCAAATTATCTCAATTTTCATATACAATTTTAGGAATTCAATAAAAAAATAAATTACCAGGCGTATTAGGAGGCAAAACCACATGACTTAAAACCAGAAGCAAAAGGCAGACCCAGAGAAGATCCAGATATATGAGTTATGAAACATGGACTTTATCTTGTATTTTGCATGATTTAATTTCTTAATTCATGTGTTTTGGCATTTACCAGAATTAGAAGCTGTCTCCTTACTTGGTCTAGTTTTGGTTTTCTGAAACCAAGGCTATTGAGTTATAATAACTTGCTCCCATTTAAATTTACTGTTGGATGGGTTTTGACAAGTATATGTACCTCTGTAGGAACTGCCACAATAAAGATACAGAACATTTTCATCACCCCAAAAAGTCCTCTCATATTCCTTTGCAGTTAGTCCCTCCATCCCTCATGTCCCATCAACCACTTGTCTTCTCTTTGTCACTACACATTATTTCACATTTTCAAGTTTCATAGGCATTGACTTGTACAGTATGTGCTCTTTTGTATTTGGCTTCTTTCACTCAGCATAGTATTTTTGAAATTCATCTGTGTGGTTGCAGCTATCAGTGGTTTGTTATGTGCTGTTGCTTGTATTTCATGGTTTAAACAACTATTTAAACAACTATGATTAAGATATGTAAGAAATTCGATGATGAGATGGAGAACTTCAGCAGAGATCTGGAAACTATAAAGAAATCATATGGACATTCTAGAACTCAAAAGTATTATAACTGAACTTAATAATCAATATGTGGATTTAATTGCAAGTCAGACTCATTTGAAGAGAGAATTAATGAACTGGAAGATAAGTCAGAAGAAAATATCCAGATTGAAGCACAATGGGAAACTAAAGATTGAAAATACTGAAGAGAATGCATGCGAGACTTATAGACATCCCAGAATGGTCTAATATATTTGTAATTGGCATTTCAGAGAGAGAGGAAATAAAGAAAGGGACAAAAATTTGAAGAGATAATAACAGAGAAATGTCCTAAAATGACAAAAGACATCCAGCTATAGCCTCAAGAAGTGCCTTGAACCCCAAACAGAACAAATACTAAGAAAATTGCACCCAAGAACATCTTGTTAAATGGCTAGGCCAGTGGGCGACATAATCAGATCTTGGTTCATGGAGGACTCTTAGCCATTGCTCTTTACAAGCCTGTATTTGGAAAGGAAGGGAAGGATGGAGGGAGGGAGGGAGGGGAAGGGAGGAGACGAGAAGGAAGGGAAGGGAAGGGGGAAGGGAAGGGAAGGAGGAAGGAAGGAAAGGAGGGAGATGAGTCATGGAGCCCAGCTTTCTTTCCCTGATTTACCATGTGTTGCAGGTTGCTCCCTGGGAAGCAGAATCTGAGATGGGAATTATCATGTAGAAGTTTATTAAGGAGTCCTCTTGGAATCAACAGTAGTGGAGGAATAAAGGATGCAAAATTGGACAGAAGGAGAAGTTGGGCTGTGGTATGGTCTCAGCAATGACCTCTTTGAACCTCAGAGTAGTCAGGCGTTGGGCTGGCAATGTAGACTTGTTCTGAATTGGGCCGAAGGACCCCAAGTCTCTATATGACAGCCCTGACCAGCCCTTGGTGGGCTGTCCCCAGGGATAGTGTATGACTTTGGGCAAGGCTGCTTTCTTTAGCCAAGGGCAGTTTCTAGGAGTGGGTATCTGGGTATCCATTAGCTGTCTGGTATCTCTTCCATTCCTTTTTGCCATATAACTATGGCATGGGAACCCAGAAGCCCAAGCTGTATAGCCTTCTGGAGCTACCCAGTTTCTTACACCCATATACAATAACTAAGTCCTCACATTACGTGAATGAAGAAAATGCATTTCTCTTATCAGGCATGAGGGACAGAGGGCCACTTACCTGTCCTGCTTTTTGTTAACTCTTTTCTTCCCTTTTCTTGAAATTCACTCATTTAATGACTCATCAGTATTAAAATTTTTATAAAAATATTTTTGAAGCACTGTTCTAGTCCCTGAAATTCTTTCTTCTTAAAATCTGTATGTGTTATCTCTTGCTGCATGGCAAGTTATCTCAGAACTTAGTAGCTTGAAAGAGAATATATTTATTCTCACATAAGGAATTCTGTAACGAATTTTGGAGCCACTGATCTGTGCAGTTTGGGATAAGGGTCTTTCATGAAAGGACATGCAAGATGTTGTTGGGATTGTGGTCTCATCTGACATCTTAACCATAATAGTCTTCTTCCATTGGGGCTGCTAAAACAAAATGCCTCAGACCAGGTAGTTTATAAACAATAGATATTTATTTCTCACAGTTCTGGAGGCCAGAAGTCCTGGATCATGGTGCCATGATGGACAGATGAGGACCTTCTTCTTGGTTCATAGCTAGTACCTTTTTGCTATGTCCCTACATGGTGGCAGGAGCTCGGGAACTTTCCAGAGCCTCTTTTTATAAGGCATTAATCCCATTCAGGAGGGCTCCATCCTTGTGCTTAAGTACCTCCCAAAGGCCCCACTGACTAACCCGTCACCTTTGGAGGTTAGGATCCTAACATATGACCATGGCAGAGGCTGGAGGGCCCACTTCCAAGATGGTGAATTTATATGGCTGGCAAATTGGTGCTGGCTTTTAGCAGGCAGACTTTGCTCCTCCCACATGAATCTTCCTTTAGGGCTGCTTGAGTGTCCTTGTGACATGGTAGTTTCACACAAGCTAGCCTTCACCTGTCTTCATTGCATTGGTCTCTCCAGTCTGTTTTGTTGCAAGGTGGACATAGTCAAGTTGATGTTTTCCTGAGGACTCAAGGCTTGGTGGTGGGCAGGTAATGGGGGAGGGAGAGTAGCAAAGAAGAGCAATGCATTTGACATTGGTTAGCAGAGATCCCTGGGTCATTAGGATGTAACCCCCTGTGCCTGAGCTGCTCCAAAGTCTTTAAAGCATTAGTTCTTCTGGACCAAAATGGAATATGATGTCCATGTGGGTGTGTGTAGCTAGAGAGAAGGGGAACATGCTTCTTTCATGTTCCCTTGCGCTCTGGGTATGTCTCAGCAGGAGAAGACAGAGTGGGTGGTCCCTTCTTCTGTTACCCCGAGATTCATCCTCCCATTGCAGATAGACTGGAGTGGGGAACACCCCAGGAAGCAAAGGTACTATGGGTATCCCCAGTGTGTATTTTGGGTGGGAGGAGAAGAGAACTAAATAGATTTTCTCTTAAGGTAAATTTTTTATCCTAACTGCCACCGCTACTATCAAATTCAGGCCAAGTCTTAGCACATCAAAAAAGATGTCAGGACAGGAAACAGAGAGCAAGTCTATCCATGCTCACATATTAATAGAGAGATAACACTCAGAGAATATCAAAGTAAATTTCAGAGGCAGTGGTGACATTTCCAGAATAAACATTAGTTAAACACTTATGAACAACCGTCAAAATTATTTCATGGGTGTAAATTAAAAGTCAGCCCTGTAATGTTGATTCATTTTCCTCTCCTCAAGTTCCCACAGTTGAATGCACAAAAGGATGCAGAAAGATATTATGAGGACTTTCTCCACATGAAGATGTCAACAGCCTCCTCTTTTATCTTCTGTTAGCTTCCCTTTGCAACAGGATCAATCATTTGCTCCTAATAGCATGATTAAATTCACATTTTATCAGATAAGGAACCAGAATTCCGAGCAGCCCACCCAGGGAGCTGTGTTCAGAGCATTTTTCATTGAACCTGAACAAGTGCAGTCAATTCTCAGTTACCCATTTGTATACTTCCTTCTGTGTGTCTTTTCCTTAGGACAAGTTTTCTTCATATTTTTACAACTTACTCATTTCAATTGCAAAAGATCATTTATGCTTCTTGCAAGAAATTTAAACAACAAACAAGCATAGCAAGTAAAAAGATCAAATTCCATTACCAGAATGTATCCACTTAAGTCAATTTGAGTGTGTCCACCTTGAATTTTTTCTATACATAGTAGCGTTCTACTTTTAAGATTGAATGAAATATGTGTTATTCTACACCTTGCATATTTTCACTTAACAGTCTATGAAGGACATCTTTTCATATCAGTACATAGATGTTCATGGTATTAATAACATACAATATTTCACCCTTGGGATGCACCATAATTTATCTATTTGCTCATCTATTTTACCTTTTCACTGTGTCAGAGCCACAGTGTCTTGTTTCTGTGTCTCTGAGTACAACATTAGTTGTTTTAGCCAGCCTCCAAGCACAGAGCCTGAGGCAGGGATTAAGTGCTAATACTTCATTTGGGAGGTGCAGTCCCACGGCATTGAGAATGAGGGATGCAGGAAGTGAGACAGGGCAGAAAGATAAGCAGTGTAAGGTGACACATTATCCCCCAGCCATTTATTCACTTTGAGTCACAAAGGGACACAACCATCATTCAGCAGGTGCATCTGTTCTTCCACATGGGATGTCCTAGGACAGGCTTCACACAGAAACCCTGCCTCAAGAACAGCCCACTGAGGAAAGGAAGAGAGAGAAAATGGATCTGCCTAGCTGCTTGTCATGGTCTGTCTCCAGGGATCATGGTTCAACCACAGTGCATTAACCCTTCCATACCTCTAGGTTATATCATCCAATCCACTTAACAGCTGCTCAAAGAGGCTAGGTCCCATGCTTCGTGGCTTGATGTCTCATGTGAGTCTCTAGAGTGGGAGATTCCAGAGGCTCTGGATGTGCAGTTAATCAGCCTTATGTGGCTAAACCATACCTGAAAAGTGAAATCAGCATGTAGGGTGGCAGCTGGGCAGAGTGAACAGCCGAGGGTCTGAGAGGCACTGAGGTTGGGAGAGTCTGGCCAATGACGTGTCTGAAAGGTGAAGGTGTGTGCATATGGAATTTTGATAGATTCCAACAAATTGCTTTCCAATACGGTCATACTGACTTATAGCCCCACCAAGAGAGCATGAGAGAGTCATTTCCTGTCCTTCTACCAACTCTGGGTACTATCAATCTTCATCAATATTTTCCAACTTGATAGGTGGAAACAGTTTTGTTTCAATGGGCAATTATTTAATTTAGTGAGGTTAAGTATTTGTCATCAATAGATTGGCTCTTGGATTTTCCTCTGTGAATTTCCTGCTCATAGATCTTAGAACAAGTTACCATTTTTGTTACCTAGAGAGCGTCTAGGATGCTTTTACAACGATGTACAAAGACATTGAAGTAGTTTCCCGATTGAACCTAAAGAAAGGACACTTTTTACCAAAAGGGATTGTATTATTCCTTCCGAAGTCAAACACACATATGATTTTTTTTCAAAAAATTTTTATTTTGGTAAATTATACATAAAATGAAATGTACCATTTTATTATTATTATTATTATTTGCCCCAGGGGTACAGGTCTGTGAATCACCAGGCTTACACCTTTCACAGCACTCACCATAGCACAAACCCTCCCCAATGTCCATAACCCATCCGCCCTNCGCCCTGCCCCTCAAATTCTTCATATCAGAGAGATCATGTGATAATTGTCTTGCTCTGATTGACTTATTTCGCTTAGCATAATACCCTCTAGTTCCATCCATGTCATTGCAAACCGCAAGATTTCATTTCTTTTGATAGCTGCATAGTATTCCATTGTATATATATACACCAGATCTTCTTTTTTTTAAAGATTTTTTATTTATTTATATATATATATTTATATATATTTATTTATATGACAGAGAGAGAGATTACAAGTAGGCAGAGAGGCAGGCAGAGAGAGAGGAGGAAGCAGGCTCCTTGCTTAGGGGTGAGGGGCAGAGAGAGAGTGAGAGAGAGTCTCAAGCAGACTCAGCACTGAGAAGCAGAGCCTGATGTGGGACTCAATCCCAGGACCCTGAGATCATGACCTGAGCTGAAGGCAGAGGCTTTAACCCACTGAGTCACCCAGGTGCCCATACCAGATCTTCTTTATCCATTCATCTGTTGATGGACATTTAGGTTCTTTCCATAGTTTGGCTATTGTGGACATTGCTGCTATAAACAGAAATGTACCATTTTAACCAATTTTATGTGTGCAGTTCTGTGGTATTGAATACATTCACATTGTTGTACAACCATCACCGTCTGTCTCTGGAACTTTCTCATCTTCCCCAACTGAAACTCTGTTCCCCGTTTAATATTAACTCCCATTTCCCTCTCCCACTAGCCCTTTACAACCATCATTATACCTTCTCTCTCTCTAAGACTGTGACTACTCTAAATACATCAGTGGAATTATCATCACATAAGACTTGCCCTTTTTTGAGAGAGAGAGAAAGAGTGGGGGCAGGGGGCAGAGGAAGGGGGAAAGAGAGGATCTTAAGCAGGCTCCATGCCCAGTGCAGAGCCTCATGCCGGGCTCGATCTCATGACCTTGAGATGATGGCCGAAGCTGAAACCAAGAATCAGACATTCAGCCAGCTGAGCCACCTAGGAGCCCACCAAGACTTGTCCTTTTGTTACTGGTTTCTTTCACTCAGCATAATGTCCTCCAGGTTTGTCCATGTTATAGCAGGTGTTAGAATTTCCTTCCTTTCTAAAACTGAACACACATTTGATTTTGAGTTACTACTGATGAGAATTATGTATGGTTCTCTAGCAGACCATAGGTTTTGGGAGTGATTATTAGAAGAGGCTCTAGTTTGCTCTTTGAGCACAGGTTCAGCTGTCGCTCCTGCTCAGGACCTGCTCCTGGCCAGATCAAGGGCCCCCCTCCCCTTCCCATATTCTTTCTCCTGAACATAAGCTTAGTCAATTCTTTCCTGTGTCATGACCCGGCCACTTGCCAACCTGCTTGCTGATAGCAGGGAGTCTGCAGTGAATACACACTTGTGCATGTGTGTGTGTTTTCAATGATCGACAGATTTTTTTAAAGATTTATTTACTTGTTTTATAGGGGTGAGGGGCAGAGAGAGAGTGAGAGAGAGTCTCAAGCAGACTCAGCACTGAGTGCAGAGCCCAACGTAGGACTTGATCTCACGACCCTGAGATCATGACACCGAGATCCCAACCCGAGCTGAAACCAAGAGTCTGATGCAGGTGCCCCACATAGTGACAGATTTCTGTGAAGCTCACGGGCATCCCTTGATTTGACTGGTTTGGAGACCATATATGAACCATGGCCTCACCACACTCTCTGTGATTTTTCTGAACTTTCTTTCGTAAATCAGAGCCAAGTCATCGTGGCCCAACCTTCCTTTTGAGACCTCTCAAAAGACCTCCTGCCCCTTGAAGGGTTTATACTTCTCTAGGCTTCATTTCAAGCCTGTACATGGTGCTGAGAGTACAAGAAAGGGAGAGAAGAGAGAGAGATGATTTTCAGGGTCTTTGAAAAATTACAGTCAACAACACTCACTCACTTTTTTACCTAATATTGTGGAGATTACCTTACTACTTAGAGTTATTACTAATATTTTGAAAGCTTGTATGTCTCTAGTATTTCTCTCTCTCCACCAAATATATAGATATATTTGTGCGTATTTTTTCTAATTGGGATAAGTTTTCATGAGTACATACTGTCATAGCGAAATATGTCCTGTGTTTTATTTATCCATTTCCTTATTGTTTCGTGTTTGGGTTGTTTCTAATTTGGAGGCACTCTAAATAATTCTACAATTTCAAAACAATCTACATAGCTACAGAACTTTGTATGCATCTATGATTATTTCCTTAGGTGGCATTCGTAGAAGAATAATTTCTGTGTCACAGACTGTGCATATTTATAAAGCTATTGAATTATATTGCCAAATTACCGTACAAAAATTGTATTGAGTTATACTCACTGAAAGCTAAAAATCTTCCTACCCAGGAGGCTGAGCGATACTATCAAAAGAACACTCAGAAAAAAATATAAAAATAAGAAAACCCCCCACCCCCCACCATGACTGTTTTCTCTTCTGCGCAACAAGGAAGTTGGCTTAGCTCGGAAGTTGGCAAACGTTTTCCCTGAAAGGCCAGATAGTAAATAGTTTAGGTTTTGTGGGCCATATGGCAGTAGTTTTCAACTGGGGGTGATTTTTCTGCTCCCAGTGTCTGGAGGCATCTTTGGTGGTCACAGCTGGGGAGGGAATGCCATGAGCGTCTCCTGGGTGCAGGCCAAGGAGGCTTCTCAGCACCCTACAAGGCACAGAGTGGCCGTCACCACAAAGATTTATTCAGCCCCAAATGTCAGTGGCGCCACAGCTGAGAAGGGCTTCCATATGGTCTCTGTCACGACCACTCCACTCTGTCACTCTAGTGCAAAGCTGTGTTCGAATAAAACTTTATTTGTGGGCGCTGACATCTGAATTTCATATAATTCATCCCGTGTCACAAAGTGTTCTTTTAAAAAATTGTCTGCAGTCATCGAAACGTGTGAAGACCATTCTTAGATGGAGGCCATACAGAAACAGAGGGCAGGTGTTCGAGCTGGTTTGCCAACCACTGGGTTTCAAGAGTCTCATCAGACGGAGGCGACAGACACCACTTATTGAGCGTTTATTATATGTGCCCACCGCTGCGCCTGGGTCGTCGTCTTGTTCACTCTCACGTCACTCCTCTGGAGAGGTCCTAGCCCCATTGTAGAGATGAGGAACTTGAGGCAGAGGGAGATGAAGTCACCTGTCCGGGACATCTCAAGTGTCCCATTACAAGTGGCAGAGCTGGGATTTGAACCCAGGTGTGGCTTCTTCTGGAGCCAGTGCATGAAATCAACAGGCTCCCAAATCACATGCCCTTTCCCCAGGCCTAGACATGTCTGGTCGAGGTTGGGACCAACATGAGAAGTGGGGAGAAGAAGGGGACAGATGGGGGTGTGGGGAGTCCTGGGGAAATGCAGCGTGTCAGGGGAAAGGTTGGGGAAGGCCCTGCTTCCTGTTGTCAGAAGGTAGGGAAGAGGCTTCCGGAATCCCCTGTGCACCCCTGTCTAAGCTGTTGCTCTCCAGCTGTGTCCATCACAGACACATAGGTCGTGTCCCCCATCCCAAGATCCATACTGTCCAGGGTGGACCCAAGGCACTTTTGCACCTTCCTTCATTAAAAAGCCTTTTTTGAATGATATTTTGTGACTGTGTTTGCATCATGACCCCTCTGATCCATGCTGGATTCATTAGTATGTACTCCTTATTAGTACTTTCATTTTTGTCTTCTAACTGTAAAAGAAATGGAAACAAAAGCATTTTTGTGGGTCCCCATCTCTGTCCTTCCTGTGCCAGACAGAGTGGCTGCTTTGATGCTGTTTCCTCAGATTTCTGGGATCAAGTCATGCCTGCAAGTCTCTGCACTCTTGAGTGAGCTTCTGTATTCTCTGAGCTGAGATGTCCTTGTTATTAATATTATAACAGTGACACCTTATATGTCCAAATCATGAGGTGACGATAAAATGATCCGAGGTTTTGCTCATTTGTTTGCTCATTCCTTTATTCAGCAGATGTTTTTCCCCTTAACTGAGCAGCTACTATGTGCCCTGTACCCCTAGGCGCCGAGTAAGACATAACTACGTCCTTGAGGAGCTTGTGGTCCAGGTGAGCTCGTCCTACAGCCCTGGCAAGTGTGAGCCATCCTTAGGCACTTGGTAGGCAATCAGTCATTTAACAAGCCCAGGAAGTAGGCACTATTTTCAGTTCCATTTTCCAGATGAAGAAAATGAGGCTCAGGGAGGTTAGATAATATTCCCTGGAGGATGCTCCCCTTGCAGAGTTGAGCTGGCCCTGTGTGGTAGCAGTCCCTGCAGGCTGGGCGTCTGTTCGGTGACCTCAGGGACAACCCAGTGTGACATGTGGCAGCCACTGTGCCCAGACTCTGCCCCTTTCTCTCCAGAGGGGCACCTGTGGTGTCAGAAACCCTGTACCCACTGTCATACCTGTCTGTTGGCCTCAGAACCACAGAGCCCCCGGGTTAATCTCCTGTCAGCTGAACCACCTGATACTGTCACCCTCTGCCCATCAAGCTTGCCCATTGCTTCTTCGAAGTTTCCAGGGAGGTCTGCTGATGCAAGGTGGGGGGTGGAGCATGAGGCCAGGCAGCTCTGAGCTTTGGCCGATTCTTCCCTTGGAGATCTTCCCACTGGGGGAGAGAATGGGGGTGCTCTGAGAGGTGAGCAGACCTGGGGGCTGCCAAGCCCCTCATGCTAGGAGGCTGGTGTAGACACCACAGTGTGGAACCTTCCTAGGCCGCCCACCCTAGATCTAGCACTGGCTTTGCCACCGACCGGATGTGCCTCTCTCTGAGCTCAGTTTCATTATCTGCAAAAGAGGGATATGCCTGCCTCTTTCCCCGTGGTCATAGTTGGAGATGGGAGCCAGGAACTGGAGATGGAGGACCGAAGTCAGCACAGGGCTAATGGAAGCCATCTAGAAGCTTCCGGGGGCCGTAAGCTAGGTGGACCAGCCACACACAAAGAGTGGTAAACCTGAACATCCGTTGTGTTTGTTGAAAAGTAGTTATGTGGGATGTTCCTAGGCGCCATGGGGAGAAGAAAGAATTCCAGGCTCAAACAAGTTTGAAAAGTCTGGGTTCTAACAAGTTAAATGAGGTCTCTTTTACTACAGGACTTTTCAAAGCTTATAATAATATCCACAGTGACTTTTCAAAACGTAATGATCACAGAATCTGAGTTTTCTTCATGGAGCATCTCTCAGGGTTGGTGTGGTATACATGAGAAGTACTAGAAGAAGCTGAATTATATCTTCCAACCAAACATGCAGGTCAGAGAAGCCGGAAGAATGCTTCTCATGGCCTCCTTCCTTGGCTTAGGAAACCAAGGCACAGAGAGGTCTGGCTCTACTTCATAGCAGAGCGCCCCTAAAACCCAGCCTGACCCCCAACCGTGCGTGCTCCCCAACAGGCAAAATTTCTTTGCAAATCTCCCAGTTCCCCGCCCTCATGTTAAAGGGCCCTTCTTCCTTTTATGGATGAGTCTTCGTCACTTTAGGCCTCACTGTTCTTTCTTTGGTTCCTTTGGCTTCTTTCTGGAATCTACATGCAGCGTAAAATAAAACCAATGTAATTTAGTCCATTGGACCCCCCTGCCCCCGAGTGATGGGGTAAGACGCTTGCGATCCTTGCTAGCAGCACCGCAAGAACTTTATGGACTTTGTTGGCTTGCAGAGAGAGTGTCCTTAAAGCCCAAATCAACCAGGTTGCCACAGTAACACTCACTCCAAGTTAGGGTGCATGCGTCCATGCACAACGGGCCATGCAAAGCCCCTGAGACCCCAGTGAATCTGTTTGACTTCTTCTCTAGAAGAAGCCACCAATATTGAAAAAAAACATGAGTGATGACAAGTCTTGAATATGGCCCGCAAATACATTCTGGTTGGTCGATGCAAATGAATTGATTTTTCCCCTGAATTAATTAAATATTAGGAAATTTCATATAAAAGTCTGAATTTCTGGTTTCTCTTGGAAGAATCAGGAAATCCAGCAACACTGAACCCACATTCCTGCTTGGCCACAAAGGACCAGAGCTGAGTGGCGGTCACCCCCTTTTATGTATGTATACATGTATTATGTATGTATTTGGTCACCCATTTAAACTGGCACACATTCTCCAACCTACTACAGTTCCCCCCATTCCTAGGGTCTTCCCATCAGCAAGGCAGATGGCAGCTGCCACCTAGCATTACACGGACACCATTGTAAAATATATATAATACATAGATAACATGTTAGTTGTTTTAACGTTCATGAACAATTTCTTGCATCCATATCTCTATGAAAATTAGGAAAACAATGGAAAAATTGAGAGGGTCCATGTTTTATTTTTCTAACTTACCTCTCATTTGTCTAACTTGTAGGCATTGAGTTTTCATATCCTCACTCTAGATCAAGGACTGGCAAAGCATTTGGCTTGCCGGTCACATCTGGCCCACTGAAAGCCACATGGGGCAGGCGGCTACTGTGGAAAACAGTTTGGCACTTCCTCCAAAAGTTAGACATTAGAACTGCCATACAACCCTAGCACTCCACCCCTGGACATACACCCAGAAGAACTGAAAGCGGGTTTTGAACAAATACTTGTATACAAATGTTCTCAGAAGCACTGTTCATAGTCGTCAAAAGGTGGAAACTACCCAGATGTCCACAGTGGATGAATAAACACAATGTGGTCTCTCCCCACAATGGACTATTATTCAGCCATCAAAAGGAACAAAGCTGTGACACCTGCTGCAAATTCAGCATGGATGGGCTTCAGAAACATCGTGCTAACTTAGAGAAGCCAGACGCGGAAGTCTACACTGCAAATGATTCCATTTCTATGAAACATCCTGAAAATGTAAATCTGTAGAGACAGAAAGCAGATTGGTGGTTGCCAGGGGCTGGGGAAGCAAATGGGGAGTGGCTGCTCCATCAGTCTCCGTTGGGGGTTATGGTTATGGTTCAGAAGTAGACAGAGGGGGACATTTGCACCACACAGGCGGTATAGTAAATGCCACTGAATTGTACATATTAAAATCATTTTATGTTACATGAATTTCACCTCAATTAAAAAAAGAAAAATCTGGCCCACTGCCTGTTCTTTGCATGGCTGAAAAGCTGAGCAGGTAGTTTCGTATTTTTAAATATGTATAAAAATCAAAAGAAGGATAATACTTAATGATGTGAACATTATATGAAATTAATTTTAGTGTCCATAACAGTTTTATTGGAAAACAGTGGCAGAGACTGTAACGGCCCATGACGTCTAAAATATTTCCTCCTGCTACTTACTGAGTTTGCTGACCTCGGCTCTGGGTCCTTCTCAACCAGATGACGGAAGCCAGGGAGAAGTCAGTTGCAAGAATTGAGAGATGGGAGTGGTCAGTGGGCTTGTGCCTGCAGCTTCCCTTGGTATTAGAAGTTGTGGTTTTCTGCGGCTGCTCTAACAAACTACTACCCACTGGGTGGGCTGAAAACAAAAGACTAAAGTTTATTTTCTCCTAGTTCTGGGGCTGGAGGTCTGAGGTCAAGTCATTGACAAGGCCATGCTGTCTCTGATGGGTCTTGGGCAGGATCCTTCCTCACCTCTTCCTGGCTTTGGTGCCTGCCAGCCATCCTTGACCTTTCCTTGATTTGTAGATGCCCCATTCCAGTCTCTGCCTGTACCTACACAGCATCCTCTCTGTGTGTGATGCCATGTCCTCCTCCCTGTGTGTGCCTCTGTGTTCTGGGTGGACATATATTTTGCCGGGGGGAGCATTTCAACCCCGTACATCAGACACCCCCCCCCAGACCTTTGATTCTAAATAACGAGCTCAGACTCTTTATGCCTTATCTATTGCACTCTGAGATGGAGTGAAATTAGCGGAGAGGGATATTAATTAAGTGCTAAATTAAATATTAATCAAGCACCTTCTAAGTGCTAAGCATCTTCTAAGTGCTTGGTTAATCCTCCGAGAAACCAGTGAGGCACAAAGAGATGAAGCAGGAATCTGCCCAAAGTTTTACAGCTGCCATGTCTCGGTTCGCCCAAGATGCGAACCCGGGGGAGGAGCACTGACTCCAGAGCCTTTGTTTACTCCAAAAGCCACCACCTTGCAGGGCTGCTGTTTAAATTCTCATCTTGTAAGTAGATAAGGGAGCCATCTCAACGATGGTTAAGAGGCTTGGCCAGAGCAAAACGGAGATGAGGACTCAGGAAGCAGGACCTTGGTCTTCCACATGGGGGTAGCCCCTCCCCCAACCCCCATGCCTCTGATATTATTCCCATCTCTTCCTTACGTGGGTGTACAAAGTCTTTTTCTCCTCTGTCCTCACGTGAGGGTGATATCTAGGGATGAAAGGAGCCAGCAGATGCAAAACGAGTCACCTGGAGGCTTTGAGTGGGGCTCCAAAACCCCTGAGCTGGCTCCGAGCATTCACCCATGAAAACCCCTTTCAGCCTTTAGAGAATCAAGGTCCTATTGACAAATGCAAAGATGTTGACATGTGCTTGGAGAAGGTGCTGCCTGCTCCAAGGTAAAAGGCATAGATCAGGCCAGTGAATGTGCTTCCTCGGAGTTCATCAATCTTGCCTTTGTTTGGTACATAAGCGAGAATGATCACCCCGAAGGCATCCATCATTAGGTTGTATTCCTTTCCACAAGAATAGGAGCAGCAGGTAGAGGAGACGAGGGTGTGGCCCAGAGGTGCATTCAGAGCCCAGCTCCGTGGAGAATGGGGGCAGGTGTCAGAGCAAAGACGCTCTCAAAATGCATCTGATTGCCTCCACACCCATCTATCAGGCCTGGATTCGGCACCTCTTCCTCTCCGCGTGGACTATCAATCACTTCTGAAAAGCCTGAGAAGATTGCACCTTTGGATTTGGTTTGCTGAGTTTGAGAATTGGGAGCTGGGGCCGCTTCGTGAATTTATGTTTTCCTCTTTGCAATTTGCAATCAGACCATCTTTGAGCGTTGGCCCTGAGTGCCTTCACTGGCTCAGACTCCTTCCTTAGTGATTGGCCGAGATTGCCCATTCTGTCCTTAGGGACTGGGCTGAGTCAGTCACCTGGGAGAGGTGGCTTGTCTGAGAACTTGGGGAAACTTTGAGAAGACAGTGAGCTGTTTGGCTAGTAGGACCCATGGCCACTTGACTGACCTCACGATGCCTGTAGGAGTGACAGGCTTAGGCAACCTGTCCCAGCCCCCCGGCTCACCATTCAGCCACCCCCTTGATAAATAGTTTGGACTGTGGTCAAGAGCCCCAAGATGTTTGGGTCACATTCAGTGACTTCCTTCCTCTTGAGCATTCTTGGTATCTCTGATCTAGAGCGGTGGTGCTCAACTGGGGGCAGTTTGGCCCGTCTAGCCCTTGAGGACACTTGGCAATCTTGGGAGATAGTTTTGCTTGTCACAGCTGGGGAGCAGGGAGATGCTGGCATCTGGTGGGTCGAGGCCAGTGAAGGTGCTCAACATCCTGTGATGCGCAGGACAAACCCCCCCCAACAAAGAATTATCCAGCCCCAAATGTCAATTGTATTGAGGTCAAGAAACCCTGATCTAAAACATGCGTTCTCAACGTGCAGTCCCCAAACTTCCAGCAGCCTCAGCAGCCCCCTGGAACGTGATAGAAATGCAAATTCTGGTCCCCACCCCAGACTCAGTGAATCAGCAGCTCTGGAGTCAGAAACTAGTATTTCACCTAGCCCCGACTGATGCAAGAAGTTTGAGAAGCACTGACCTAGAACCATGCGTGGTTTGTAAGACCGGGAGACACCGTGGGTCTGGTTATATGGCAGGGATGGGACTCTGACTTCAGGGCATCTCGGTCCCATTTGAAGCTGTGTCATTTTACAAATAGCCAACACTCTGCATGAGGGCCCAGGGTCAGTCTGAGAGGCCAGAACACTTTCTAGGTAAGTTAAGACCTGCTAAACAACTATTTGAAGGGAGAGCGGACCTTGGGCTTTTCTGCGTGTGCCTTGTCTTGCAGGCTTGGTAAATTAAACTGCTTCCAGGAAGGGCCCAGCTTTGATTTTTATGGGATGTTGAATCTTGTTCACTGATATTATCCCAATGCTTCAGGCCACCAGGCAGGTAAACAGACTTTGGGGGATTTTTTCCTATGGGAAATTCCTGATAAAGGAATTAGCAAGAAGTCCCCCACTCCTCAATTTACTGGCTGTGTTAGGCCAATTACTGAACTTCTCTGATCTGCAGTTTTCTCTTCTGTGAAATGAGACGTAGTCCTGGTCTTTCTGGTTGCTGGGAGGATCCAGTCCCTGAGACACCAGACATGGAGAAGGTTTATAAATGCCCATTTCCACTTTTTCTATGAGGTACGAGCTGGGAGACAAAAATGGCAGCTTAGTTTCCTATGGTTACAGTTTCCTATAACAAATTATTGTAAACGTAGTGACTCAAAACCACACAGACTCATTCTCTTGCAGTCCCGAAGGGCAAAAGTCCCAAATGCGTCCACTGGGGCCAAAATCAAGGTGTCTGCAGGGCTGGTTCTGAACGAAGGCTCCAGGAGAGATTTGTTTCCTTGCCTTTTCCGGCTTCTAGAAGCAAACAACCCTCATTCCTTGGTTCACCGCTGGCATCACATCATCTTTTGTCCCCCAGGGGTCCGTGAGGTCACAGACCCTTCTCTCTGGGACTCTGCTGGCTCCCTTTTATAAGGATCCCCGTGATTACATGGAGGGCCCACTCGGGTAATCTAGAATAGTCTCCCCATCTCCAGCTCCGCCATTTAATCCCATCCACAAAGTCTCTTTTGCCATATAAATTCACATGCACTGTTCTCGGCGTTAGGACAGGATGCCCTTGGGGGGGCCCGGCATAGTCTCAGTTCTTTCAGGCTGCTATAACAAAAATACAATGGATAGAGTGGCTTACCCAACAAATATTTTTATTTCTCCTGTTCTGAAGACTGGGAAGGCTATGATCGAAGTGCCGGCAGACTTGATGGCTGGTGACATCGCAGATGGCCTAATTCGTAGACGGCCGTTTTCTCACTGTGTCCTTGTGCAGCAGAAGTGGCGAGGGAGCTCTCCGGACTATACCCTCATGACCTCCAGCCCCTGGCAACCATTAATCTACATTCTGACTTTATGGATTTACCTATCCTAGACATCCGTATAAATGGAATCGTGCAGTGTGTGGCCTTTTGCATCTGGCTTCTTTCACTTAGCACGATGTTTTCAAGATGCATCTATGTTGAAGCATGAATCAGTACTTCATTCTTTTTTATGGCCAAATAATATCCTGGTGTAGGGACACACCACATTTTGCTTCTCCATTCATCGACTGATAGCCATTAGATTGTTTCTACTTTTTGGCTCTTATAAATAATGCTGCCATGAATGTTTGAGTTTGAGAACCACTGCTATAGAGAACTCTTCAGAATCCAGAAAGCTGGGTCTTGCTTTGTCTGTTCAGAAGACAGTCTCTTAGAGCCCGATTCACATTAACCAGACTTCGGAGACTGATGTATAAAGCTGGAATATCTGTTTATTCACGTACAAAGAGAACTTGCTAACAAGCACTGCATTTCTCAAGGATCGGGTGATTATCCCATTTTCTCTCTGCAGTCCGCCTTTCCTGAATGCCAGATTTTCTTCAGGGGGTTTCCTGGTGAACGTGGAAAGGGGAGAAGGGAAGTTTGCTGTAGGGAATATTTGAAGGCCTCAGGCTGGGACAGCCTGCTGTCTCTGGGCAGGGTAACTGAGAGTTCAGGCAAATGGCCCGGGTTTGGATCCGGGCTCCACCACTTGCTAGCTGTGTGGCCTAGAGCGAGTTGTTCAACCTCTCTGAACTACTTCCCTTTCTTGAGATAAGATAATAATAACGAAGGTGTCATAGGATTATTGTGTAGAATAAATGAGATAATATCCATAAAGTGGTATTATGTCTACTACCTGACCCATAAATGATGGGTACTGCCATCTTCATGACAATGAGCCATCTTGTGGTTGCAGTGGGGCTGCCCTAGGGACTGTTGCTCTCAGAAATCTGCTAGTTCCATCCGTCTCCGTGACCTTGCATGAGGTCTGCATTCTTCTGCTTGTAAATGAAACAACTCAAAATACTTAAAATGTTTGAAAATGCGGATTTGACAGTCACTGGAGAAGCTGCAGGAGCTCAAACAACATACTAGTCTTTGGTTTCTCTCCATCGTTCTATTCTGCTTTTTAACTGTGTTGGCTTCCTTCTCAGACAGGCCCTTCCTGTAGGCAGCCCCTGGACCTCCGGGGTCCAGCCGGCCAGTTTAAGCTTTAACTCCAGGGGATGGCGGAGATCTTAACAAAAAAAGGTGGGGAGCTGGGGGGGGGGCTGGGGAAACTGTCCCAGGGCATTTCCTGGACTCTGATTGGCCCATCTTGGGTCACACGCCTTCCCTTGAACCAGTCACAGTGCTTTGGACTTCCCATGCCTGGATGCGCACTCCCCCCAGGACCGGAAGGGAGGCTCAGCCTACCCTGGGCTCCAGGGCTGAGAAGCCATAAGGTTAGTTTTCCACTGGAAAACCAGGCTGCCTTGCCAGAAGAAGGAGTGGCTCTAGTGCCAAAGATGCCTGTCCCCTAGGTGGGCTGGGAGGGTCAAGCCAACACCCACCCTCCATACTCTTTTTGTCCATCCTTTCATAGTTGACTGAGCCCCTCGTTCAACCTGTCTGTATATTTAATCCAGTTGTATCAGGCTCTGGATCTAGGCTCCTTCCAAACTTGGGGCAGGGATTCTCAAAACGATTGCTATTTGACCCTGGGTAATTCTTATGCCAGGGGCTGTCCTTTGCATTGCAGGCCATTCTGTAACATCTCTGTTATCCACCCATTAGATCCCAGTAGCACCAACCCCCCCAGCAGGTGCCCCCCAAAATGCCTCCAGATGTTACCAAACATCTTAGGGCAACATCCCCCTGCTGATGTTTCTCTGTCCAGTGATCCATTAGCAGTTGGGCTAGTTTCGTTCTTGGAGGATCAACTTCTTTGCTAATTTTCAAGTTCTTGGGGGTGAAATTTCTCTACACCCCGCCCCGGCCCCCTGGCAACACTTCTCTCTGAGAAACCATGGCCCCATTACAGCTGAGGTCCCCTCTCTCTGTGGCCTCCCCTTCCACAGCTGTCACATCAGGACCAAGACCCGTCCCATCTCCAGCACCTCAGTCCCACTTAAAGATGCTTTGGAATGTGGACACCCCGTCTTGACCTTGGAATGTGATCCATTATAAGGCTGTCTGCAAACCACAGACAGCGTGACATGTCTCTGGATGGCGCCTGGAGCATCAGGGAACTGAAAGAGAGAGACAATCTATTGTGTGAAGTTCAGACCGAGGGTGCCTGGTGTCTTGGGTTTCTTGAAGTAGGACCGGGGTCTCTCACAGCCAGCTTGCCTGGTCTGTCCCTGCTGAGCCCACTCAGGCAGTAAATTCCAAGGAGCAACTCTGTGTGGGGGAACTTCTCAGCAGTCCTTTGTTCTATGGACAATTAACTTCCACTGAACATTAACTACCGGGCGGCTGCACAATTAAAAAACATCACATTTCCACTGGGGGAGAATTTCAGCTCAAGCAACTCGGAATGGCTCTGATTTAAGATCCATAAACTCAGTTCAAGGCAATAAATATGTAAGTAATTGATGAGGTAGTGTGTGAGGAACTTAAGACCCATCCATCACACTCGGGCAAGCAAGGGCTGTGGACACGCTCTGAGAACAGGACGAGAGGAGGGGAATAAATGGCCAGAGGGACCTAGACAGCTCTGCCCTCCCATAACTCACCGCTGTTCTCCATGGAGTCATGACCTCGTTCCCTAAAGAGCCTCGTCCCTGGGTTTTGTCTTCTCGGGCCAGGGAGAAGAGCCACGAAGCAAAGCTGCAAACGAGCCCCTGAGTGGCTCACAGGGAAAGCCCCCTTTAATTGCATACCTACTATGTGCCTTGCCCTTGCTTCATATCCATGGATGGTGCTTAGGGAAACTCTGCAAGACAGGTTTGATCACACCCTTTGTACGGAGGAGGAGGCCCACAGAGGGGAAAGACAAAGCACCAATCACAAGGGCAGAATCGGGATTTCAATTCAGGTCTGCCCCTGTCAATTAATTCCGTTTTGTCCTTCTGCTTCTTAGGCAAAAGAGGGAGCTGGGGCCCCTGGGTTGCCTGCATTGCAGTCCCTAAACGTGTCCTGTCACCCATCTCTGGGTCCAGATGTCAAGCCCAACTTGTAGATTCCAGCCTGTGGTCTGCGTGTCCCCCACCCCTCCCCACCCCACGCCTGTCACTGATACTGCTGTTTCTGTTGGTTTATTTCGACGTGAGACCATTTACAATTAAAATTGATGGAGCACAGGGCTGGCTGTTTTTCTCCCTTCACAGGGACATTTGTGGTGATGGCAGCGTGGGACCTCTGTCTGTCAACTCTTGTTTTGTCCTCATTTAAGCCTGAGCCTGGCACAGTAAGCCAGCCTCTTCCAATTAGCATTTTCCTTCAGGTCGAGGAGACAGGCCCTGTATCTGTGGGGTCTGAGATGGCTCTGCGCTGCTCTCCGCGTCTCCAGGCTGCTTCTCCTGAGGGCTCCTCTCCCAGGAAGGGTGCACAAGAAGACCCTCTTACCGACTGTGCTAATGGGCTCGCTTCCTCATTATCTGAAGGGAGACCATATGCTCACAAAGGGGGCTCCCCAGTTAAGAAGATCAAGGTTCAAATCCCAGAAGAACATTTTCCTTACCTGACCCCCAGCCTCAGTTTCCCCGTTTGCAAAATGAGATCATTGGTACTTAACTCACAGGGCAGGCTGGCCTTTCACTCACTCACTCATTCATTCATTCATTTGGTAAATATCTGTGGAAGTGCCACTCTTCCCATCATTGTGCTGGCTGCTGGGGATGCAGGAGGGAATGAGAGAGACAAGGTTATTACAGTCAGTGAGTGAACACATGTCAAACGCTTAGATCAGGGGATCCCCAGACTTGACGGCACATTGGTATAACCTGGAGATCTTTTAAAATTTTCAAAGCCAGACCATACCCCAGCACAGTTAAGTCAAAGGACAGCAAATGTCACAGCAGGGCCAGAGAGTAAATACTTTAGGCTTTGAAGACCCTCTGTCTCTTTCATGGCTGCTCAACTCTGCCCTTACAGTGCAAAGGCAGCCATAGACACTGGGTGTGGCTGTGTGCCAATAAAACTTTATTTATAAAACAGGCCAGGGGGCCAGATGCATGGCCCAGGGGTCAGGCTTTGCTGACTCCTGCATTTAACCACAATGTAGGGGAGGAGCACAGGCATCAGATGATTCCAGCATGCTGACAGTTTGGGGATGTGACTCGGGCAATGCTGGGTCTGCATTAGCCCTTATCAGTTTTATTAACACTGCAGCTCAGAGAAACAGTGGCAGAAACGGGACGATAACCCTGGTCTCTAACTCCAAACCCCATACTTTTAATCACTCTGCTTCTCTGTTTGAGACTCTCAGAACCTCAGTTTCTTCCTCTGTAAAATGGGATCAATACTAGACCTCCCTGACAGGGTGCCTAAGAGGACTGTGAATGTACACATTGACTTACCTGGCAAGTCTGCCCTCAGAATGGACTGTGTCAGTGGTTCCCATTAGAGGCAGGACTCGGGAGGAGCTAAGAAATGGTCCAGGGGTCCCAATCCTGGGGGAGCTGAGGAAATCCCGGGGCCCTGGACAGACAGGCAGGTGGGGACGGGTTTGGGAGAGGAAGGGCTGGGCTCCATTTTCGGGCAGATGGGCTCTGTTCTGTCTGACCGCAGTTGAGGTCCCAGCCCCGGGTCAGAGCTTGAGGGATGGGGCAGGGTAGGGTTCCTCGCTTCCTAGGACCCCTGACTGGCTTCACACCCTGCAGGGTGTGAAGGAGTGAAGCTTTCATGCAGAGGATTGGGTTGCTGGCTTGTTTTTCCTGGAGTTAGCAAGGAAAACGTTCCGCTCTAAGCCAGATTCGGCATGGGACACTAGACCCATAAGGATGAATCATTAGCTGCTCTTACCCTCCAGGAACTCGTGGTCAAGGGTGATAGAGATTCCTCAGCAAAGGCTCTCCAGAATGTGATGAGGCAGCTGGCCTGGAGGGATAAGCACAGGATGCTAAGAGAGGGTCATAGCAGGGGTGTTGCCCCCGTGTGCATTCAGGGAGGGCCTCCTGGAGGAGTCACACCTGAGCTGGATCTTGGAAGAGAAGTTGCAGGAGTCAGGCTAAGGGAATTGAGGAGAGGATACGGAAACAAGTTCTGGAAAGAGAGAACATCATCTTTGAAGGTGGGAGTTGGGAAATAGCAGATCCCTGGTGTGAATGGGACTCGGGGAGGCCTGGGTGGGGGCTGGAGACAGGAATGGGGCCGTGAGCAGTTTGGAGCCCACATTTGGCCCTTACCTCTCCCCTGCTGCCTTCCAGATGCGTGGGGCATCTTTTCATCTTTGGCCAGGATCGGCATGTTCTTGCTCCTCATCTGAACTTTCTCTGTCACTTGAGTGGTAGACATGACCTCTAACCAAGTTCCTCGAGACAACGATTATGGACACACCAAACCCACTCTCAGGATCATTATTTATGGAACTCACACCCCCCCCCTCCCAACACACACATACCAAACTGCACAGCACGTATTTCCTTACTGATAATTTATTTCCCAAATAAACCAAGGTGGTCCATTATCCTAGTGAGATTCTTCTGGATTTCTAGATAAGATTTTATTTCCCTTTTGTATTTTAATTTTATTATCTTCCTATATAAGCCACTTTCGACATTGCAAGACGACCCCCTCCTCCTCTTTCCACATCATAGCAGAAAAATTATATCAAGAGGAAATTCGAGGAGAGGGTTTGGGGTAGGGATATGAGGAGGAGAAAGACAGGTTTCTCAATACGTCTTATTTTTCGGATCGTGGGAAGGTTGATCACTAATGCCACCCCCCTCTCCTGCTCCAATCTGTGGGGTGGTGGCTCCTGGAATTAGAGGCCCATTGCCCCACTTTCCCTGCCATGCCCCCCATGAGCCCCCACTTCTCCCCACATGCATCCCCACCCTACTATAAACATCTTGGATTCTCCATCCATCATCCCCACAAGGAAGATAATTACTCGCGTGGCACCCGGGTCTCCCATTGTTTGGTTACGAGGTTAAAAATCCCCGATACACTTTAATAAATTCAGCAGTGAGCACATTATAAAATGTAATTAAATGCCTCAGCCATCCTCTCTTTCTTTCCCAGCAGTGAAATTTAATTGAGGCCACCTGAGGGGGTTGAAATAAATCACAGGTGATGACTCCAGGATTCACATTCCTCTCCGGGAGACGGAGTGATGGCATCACCGTCCACACACTGATTAGCGGGCAATTCAGGGGATCCCAGCTCGGCAGGGACCTGCCAGGACTCAGACCCAAGATAGCAATGGCCTTTTTAAAGGGGAGAATGGTTTTGGTTTGTCCACTAGATCTTGAAGCTGCTTCCTGTTAGGCTTCAGTAATTTTTTAAAAAATTATAACCTGGGGCCAGGAAGAATGGGTGTAGAGAACTTTGATTGGGACTCTCTGTCATGTCTTCCCCTCCTACCCCGTGTCTGCACTTCCCTGCCTCCTGGCCCCACCTATCAGCCCTCTGTCTGCTGTGCTACCATTTGCTCAGTGCCCTGACTGCTTGTCCATCCTACCAAGGTAGGCTTCTACCTGGAGACACTCTCCAGAAGCCACTTTCTCAGTCTCTCCCCCTTGGCCATGACCGGCACCACCACCCCTCCAACTGTAACTTACACATCCTCAAGGTCTTCTCTCTGCCTTGATAAAGCGACAACTAGATAATCATATTAATGAACCCAGTTAGAAGCAACGAGAGGAGAGAGTTCATTTTCCTTCCCCTCTTCTTTCACAAGCTGACATGGATTTCAGTAGTGGCAGGTTATCAGAGACATTGCCTCCTCACAGATTCTTCTACCAGAAGACAGGGAAGGCTAGGAAGAACACAGGCTCGGGGTGAGACTGCTGTGGGTTAGAATCTTAGCTGGACTGCTTACTGGTCCTACAGTACCTCGCTCCTCTCTTCTGTAAAATGGGCATTTTACATGTGACATGGCCCAAGGGTGCTAGCACGAGGTGAGCAGAGGGATGCCACCAAGCGGTCCTGCCCATTTTGACTTGGAGAGAGTAGGGCATCTGTCCAAGGATTCACGCCATGTAAGTGGCAGAAATAGGTCTACAATCTGGGTCTTCTGGCTTCAGAGAAAAAAAATCGTTCCCAACGGATATATATATCGAATAACCGCACGGTATACATTAAATATCTTACAATTTTATTTGCCAGGCACACCGCAGTAAAACTGGTGGGAAAAAAAGGGGGGGGAGTCTCTGCTTATCAGCCAACGTAATGAGTTACACAGCCCTAAATCAGGGGTTGACACACTTTTCCTATAAAGGGCTGGGTAATAATTACTTTTGGCTTTGTGGGCTATGCCCTCTCTGTCTCGTAGCTCTGCCGTCCTACGTGGAAGCGGTCACAGACGGTATGCAAATGAGTGGGTGCCACAGAGCCCTGATCAAGCTTTACCTACAAAAGCAGGTGGTGGGCTGGCTTGGGCCTGGGGGTCTTCGGGTACTAAGCCAGGCATTCAGCCTTCGTCCTTGGAGAGCTGTGTCCTGTTCACACTGGTGTGTGAATCCTAGAGGCCATAGTAACAGTAATGAATCTGGCATTCGGCCGAGCCCTTGTCCAACTATATTATTCCTACTCATCCTCCTCGAAAGCCTGTGAGGGAGATTTGACACCCTTTTCCCAGGGGACAAAAAAGAGACTCAGAGGTAAAATGGCCCCAAGCATCCTAGGGAAGAAGTGGCAGAGCTGACATCTGAACACAGGGTCTGCTCACCGCGGAGTCCCAAACTCTCTCCCATGCTCCCGTGGACGAGTTGATGATCAGGAAGCCCCTTCTCGTTCAGAAATAAAGTAGGCAGCTCTGTCTCCAAAGGAGGTCCACATTCAGGGGCCTTGTCACTAGTTTAGACGCCGTATACCTGTGGATTTGTGTGACCCTGATACCTCCGTTCCTGCAGACCTCCTGTTCCTAGACGGACAGCTTCGCCATGCTCTTTGTTTTGACTCAATGCCATGAGAATCCTTGACTCTCCTCTGAATGGTCTCTTCCATCAGGAGCAAACAGCACTGTCCTTGCTCACCCCTCACTTCTCTAACCAACCTGTTTCTTCCCCTGGGACGTGGCACCCGGCGGTCTTCCGTAGACACTGACTGCGTCCATAGCCATCAAGGGCCCTAGATAATGAAATTTGGATCTGGAGAAAGGGCTTGTAGTTGTCTGAGCGAGGGAATGGTGTCCAAATACGCAAAGAAACCCAGTTTGGCTTCGAAGCACCATGGAACTGTAACCTTTAGAGACAGCACATAATTAAAAAACTTTTAGATCTGATCTATTTGAATTGGATATTAAAGCAAATAGAGTTATTCCCTGCTATGTGAAGAATATCGTGAGCAGCTTTAGCCAAGGATTGGTTGGCCCCTTGGATAAATCCGGGGGGATTTTAGCTGGCAACTGGCCTGTGACCCCAAAAGAAAAGTTTCATGGTCTAAGTTTTATTAGTTTCTGGTATCTTTGAGCCCAAAGAATTTGCTACTTGATCTGAATGCAGCATTGTTGTTAACTCACTCTGGCTGTCATGCCCCTTGGCCGAAGCTTAAGGACAGCTTGGAACTTCCATTTTATTTGTGGTGTTTCTGAGGATGAGCTCTCGGGGTCTGACTGCCCTCGCCAAAGCCTCAGCGCTCCCAGCCAAGATGGACTTCCGGAGATTAAATGAAATAATACATCTAAAGCACTTAATCTAGTCCTGCCATGCAGTAGGTGCTCAATTAATGTTAGCTGTGATTATTCATAGTTTTCTGGGCTCAGCGGTCTTTATCTCCATGGAAACCTTTAAGGCTAGAGTAGCTTCTATCCGAGAGGGTTGAGAGGCTCTGAGGCAGCAACAGAGAGCTGCCTGTGGTCTTTTCTAGCTCCAGGACTGAATCACTTAAGCAATAATTCTCACACTCGCTGCAGAAGGAGACACGCTATCGGAAGATAGTGGGGTGGAGGGATGCAAGGGAACTGAGGTCAACCCCCAAGTACACCAAATACTCGTGCTGGGACTTTGAACAATTAACATTTTCATTTCCCTTACTTCTAAATTAGGAATACGACCTCATAGGATTGATTGGATTAAGTGAAGAAATAGCTCGAAGAGGCCTATCCCCGCTTGGGATTTGCCTGGATAAATAAGACCAAGCATTGCTCCCGTGCCAGGCAGGGGGCTGATTACTCTGGGGTGTGGATTTTTTATTGGGGTGCTGCAACTGGGATCATGACAGCTCAAGTGGGAAAGCCCTGGGCTGTGTAAAAAATGGCTTGAAAGGGTCTGGGCTGATGCTTTGGACCCTGTTGTGGGTGGGGAGTTGGAAGATAAGGGAGGAGGGATTGGGTTGGGGCGCGGGGGGGGGGGCGGTTCCTATTTTTGTCCCAGGCTAACGTGCTGTTCTATTCTTGGCCACCAGAGGGAGCTCTTCAATGAGTGAGCTCTCCCCACCCCTGCGCCAACATGCAGCGTCTGTTCCAATATACTCGGGGGTTCCCATCACCTTAAAACAAACCCCAAAGTCCTTGTTTTATTTCCCTTATGAAATGTATCACTGTCTGAAATTGGGTTTTATTTGTTTACTCACTATCTGACTCCAGGTTCAGAAAATTTAATTATCCTGTTCTCTATACACCTAGCTCTTAAAACTGTACCTGCACAACAAAGATGCCGTATTGGTTTCCTACAGCTGCCCTAACAAGTTACCACGAACCCCAGTGGCTCTGAACAGCACCAATTTATTACCTTACAGTTGGGGGGAATTAGACGCCCAAAGTTAGTCTCACAGGGCTGAAGTCAAGGTGTGTCTGCAGAGCTGGTTCCTTCTGGAAGCTCCAGGGGGAGAATCCGTTCTCTTGCCTATTCTAGCTTCCTTGGCTGTTGGCCGTCTCCATCCTCAAAGCCAGCAACTGTCCCTGCTCCTCCACTAACTCAGACCCTCCTGCCTTCCTCTTTCATACATAAGGACTCATGATTACCTCGGGCCTGCCTGGGTAATCCTAAATTTATTCATACCTGCAAAATCTCTTCTGCCTGTTAGGCGACTTACCTACAGGTTCCAGGGATCAGGACTTCTTGGGGAGGGGCGTGGGCATGATTCTACTCATGGAAATATTGCTGGCTAACTGCAGGACGACGGCTGAAATGGACAGCATACTATTACACCACCTGCAGGGCCTCTAACAGCTCTTGCCTGAGCGTGTAAGGGTCAATGTTCAGCATTTCCTTGGCTCCTCCCAGACAAAGGTAGGAGGCAGGGACACTCCAGGATGGGTTGAACTCCATGTATCTAGAGAGCCATCTGGACTAGAACACCTGGTTTGTTCCTACCTGTGGTTCCAGTCCCAACTCACTCACTAGCTATGGACGATTGCATATTGCTTCTAAGCCTCAGTGTTCCCATCTGCGAAATGGGGATGAAAGTGGCCATCATGTATCGAACCCAAGCTCTGTGACCTGAATTAAAAACCCCAGTCCTGGCCTTCATTTGCTGTGTGACCTTGGGCCAATGGCATAACTTCCTGACTTACCTGTTGGTGAGATGGGGCTAATCCTAACAGCTGCTATGTTCCATGCATCATAGGCTGCAGGGGTTGGAGTACATGAGGTCACGTACAGAAAGGGCTTATTTGGCAATAGGGCTTTGCACACCTTAGTGCTCAACAAGAAGCAGATCTATCATTATTTTTCTCATTTCTTGTCTTCTTTGTCTTTGTCTTTGCCTTCAGCATCTTTTTTCTCTTTTCTCCTCCTCTTCCTTTGCTTTATCATCCCCTGTTTCTACCTGGTGTCTCTGTGTTAAATGTTTCTAAATATTTTCCACACACCAGGGGCGCCTGGGTTGCTCAGTTGTTGAGCGTCTGCCTTTGGCTCAGATCATGATCCCAGGGTCTTGGTGTCGAACCCTGCATCGGGCTCCCTGCTCGGTGGGAAGCCTGCTTATCCCTCTCCCACTCTCCCTGCTTGTGTCCCCTCTCTTGCAGTGTCTCCCTCTGTCAAATAAACAAATAAAATCTCTAAAAAATATATTTTCCACACACCTGACTTCTTTTGGCCTTAGCTCCTTCCTGCCAGGTCAGAGCCCAAGCTTCTCATTTCAAAGCTCTGCATAACACGGAAGCTTTATTAATGCCGGTTCCTTGTGTCAGGGCTTCTGTCTGTCTGTCTGGCTCCCAAGGAGGTTTTGAAGACCGAGGCTCCTGGTTTACCCCCTTTCTGTAAGGAGGAATGGCTGAGAGGGCAGAGAGAGGGACCTGCAGAGCGGGGGAAGAACCCTCCTTCCCTCCACCACTTCCCTCCACCACGCCCTTTCTGTGCACTGGAAATGAAGACATCTGAGAAGAGATTTCTAGTATTCTACCCCGGGACCGAAGGCACAAGGGACGCTCACAATTCTGTCTCCGTGTCTGCATGACTTGTTATCAGAAAATTAGAGTAGAAAAGAAGCTTTTGTTCAGCTATGGAGACATCTTAATAGGCGCTTTGATTGTTAAACAGAAGTTCTGTATCAGTTTAATTGCTGTAAATGCTGTTTGCCTTCTCTGTTATGATAAGGCCTGGATTTTCATAGATTTCCACCCCCCCTTCCCTTTAAACAGTTTTCCTTTGCTTTTAGGCCCGAGTTGGCAAGCTTAATGAAATGCACACGAAGGAAGTAAAGAGGGCATCTCAAAGTTCAAGTCCGCACGCCCACATTCGAAGGCGCGTGCTGGTTATTATTGCTTGAGACCAATGGCGCTGTAACTGTGCGATGTGATTGACAGAATTCACCCCTTCAACCAGAAGGAGATGAGACCAAACGACTGAACTTACTTCTACTTCTTGAGAAGGTGCTGTGATTGAGAATAACAGGGTAACTGGGATGTGGATCTAAAAGTGAGATGTGCTTGTAATAAAAGAGGATTTGTTCTCTGCTGACTTGAACCTCAGAAGTACCATGTTGCTTTCTTGGGGTTGGTGGCAGGGAGACGCAAGGTGGTTAGGAAAGTAGAAAATATCTAGATCAGGGCTTCTCAGCCTTGGTGCTTTCAGCATTTGGGGCTGGTTGATTCTTTGATGGAGGGTCTGACCTGCATGTTGTAGGATGTTGAGCCGAATCCTTGGCCTCTACCGACTGGGTGCCAATAACGCCTCCCAACCCCATTGTGACAACCATTGCCCAATGTCACCTGCAAGGCACAAGTCACCTTGGCTGAGAATACTGGTGAGGAGGCTTTTGCAGGACTTATGAACAATGGCAGAATTACTCCGTGAGGTTCTACTGGTGCCTAGCTGTGTGACCTTTAGCACGTTACTGGATGTTTCTGAGCCCCTGTGTCTTGTAGGGAATGATAAGCACATTGACTGCACAGAGACATAGTTTCCAGGTCTACATTGCACAGCATAATGCCTAACACATACTGAGTTGATCACATACTGAGTGATCAATTAACTCAGCGCTTCCGTTGTAATACACTTGGACTCAGCAAACATATAAGAAGGACTTACTTTCAAGTCCTGGTGATGCAAAGATGAGGCTGGGGTCCTAGTCCTTACAGGAGGGGCACACATACACAGACTTGTTGGTTCTATTCTTCACCCATGGTGGACATGGCTGATCAGTCTTGGTGTTCCTTCCTATTAGGCCTCAGTATCTTTCTCAACACACTTTTCTAGAAGCCACCGTGAATGTCCCATGAGATGAAGCCCAGCCAGCTCTCCTAGTTTTGTAGATTCCCCTTGAGGAGGTGGTGTATCTGAGCCAACTAGTGCTTTCTCTCCAGACCAGCTGTCCCATCTGCACCTGCCCCGGTGCTGGGGAAAGCATTTTAAGGAGTTAGCAAGTAGCATCTGTCTTCTCAAAACAGACTTAAGTCCCCAAAGGAGCTAGGAATGGAAAAGATGTTCTCTTTCGCTCTTTTCTAAAAATGATTTTTTCTTTCTTGTCTTTTTTGTTTCCCTCAGAAACTGAAACAAGTGGCAAGATGGCTTGGATTGGGTGACATTTACTTTTTAGTTAAACTGGAGGAAATTCCACCGGCTATGATTCTGATTGATATACCATACTGCTTCTCAAGTGGCTTTTCTCTGCCCTTTGGGCTTGGAAAATCACTAGCTCTCCCAGAAAGGGTCCCAGCTTTACAAAGGCAGAATTGGGGTTTCTGGAAACAGCTTTCAGATGGCTATCGACAGTGTCATTAGACAGAAGAGTGGAGGGAATGGGTTGGGGGTTAAATGCTCTCTGTTGGGTTCAGACATGCCTAGCTCCCAGGGAACACACCACCCCGGAACAATGGCTGTGAAAAAGGGGGTAGGTGTGTGTTAGCTCCGAAAACAGGGAGCTGGTTCCATCTATCTGGCCTGAGAAAGGAGAGCTGGTGTGTGGGTCAGCCACTTGCTTCCTCTCTCCCTGGCTGGTGGAGATTTCACACGTAACGGGGCTTCATTTCTGCTGCTGTTTCATACCTACTCAGGGCCTTCAAGGTCGAGGAGGAGGGAGGTGAGGGCAGGTGGGTGGTGGAGAGAAGGTGGGGACCAGTGCTCAACATCTGTGGGAGGAGTCCCAGAGCTCAGTCAGAGGCGGAGTGATGGCAGAGGTCCCCGGGGTTTAGCTTAAGGCATGAAAGGAAAGACCAGATGGGGACAGGCACCAGTCTGAAGTCTGTGCAATTTATTGTTTCTTGCTCATTCCCATCCATCCATCCGTCTATCTATCTATTCATCTGTTTATCCATACATACATATATCTACCCACCTACCAACTCATCCACCCACCTATCCATCCATCCATCTATCCATCCATCCATCCATCCATCCATCCATCTGCCCATCTACCATTCCAACCACCTACCTACCCAACTATCCATCTACCTACTCACCTGTCTTTCCATCTACCTATCCAACCACTTGTCCACCCAACTACCCAAATATTCATCCACCCATCCATCCACCCATCCATCTACCAATCCATGTATCCATCCATCCATTCATTCATCCAACCACCTACCTACCCATCTGTCTATCTACCCACTCATCTGACCATCCACCCACCTATCCAAAATTCATCCACCATCCCTCCATCCACTTACTTACCAATCCATTTACCCAAACATCTATCCATCCATTCAGTCACTCTTGCATTCCCTCCTTAGTCCATCCACTTATCTATTTTTTTTTAAGAGAAATGGGGAGAGGGGAAGAGGGAGAGAATCTTAAGCAAGCTCCATGCCCGGCACGGAGCCTGATGCTGGGTTCACTCTCCAACCCTGAGATCATGACCTGAGCTGAAATCAAAAATCAGATGCTCAGATGCTTAACCAACTGAGCCACCCAGGCAGCCCTCCATGCACTTACTTTAACATGAGTTTAGATGGTATGTGGTTGGACTTATTTTAAAGAATTACTGACAATATACAGAAAGTGATATTAGTTTTCAGTATAGAGTGTGCTTTTAAAATAAGTGTATTTAAACAAACAAAAAGGTTTACCTTAAGATAGTAAGTAAATAATTTTATGGGCTGCACAGGACATGACAAAACGGGGAAAGTGGTCCATCCACGTCTGGCATTTGGTATCTACCACATTAGAACCAATTAACTACTCAGTTAAAATGTTCACATACATTTCCGCATGTGCCCTAGAGTCTCTCAAATCTGGATTCACAGCTGCTCTGCATTTTCCAAGGTGTATGACCTCGCACCAATCACTTCCTCGTTCCAAGCCTCAGTTGTGTTATCTGTAGGATGGGGATGCTAACTGGGTTGTTTTGAGCATGTAACGAGGTAAAGCATGTGAGTCACTTGCCACATGCCTAGCACACACTAAGCACTCCATAAATGGAAGCATTGCTCATTTTTATTCTTTCCACAGCTGGCTTCTTTCAAGGCACTCCTGGCTGCCCTGCCCAGGGGACCTCGCTTCTGTCAAAGTAACACATGTTAAACCAGTGTTCCGTTTGGTTTCGGTTTAGCGAGTGTTGGTGGTGGTCACGGAAGCCAGCAAGCCTCCCTCTTCCTTCCAGGGCTCGGCTGGAGCCTGCCCCAACCTCTGATCCTCTGTGTAACAGGCTCTTCCCCTCCTCTCTTCTCTCCCTGCAGACACACTGTCCGTGCCACGCTGGTCGCCGCAGATCCCTCGCAGAGACCTCGGCAACTCCATCAAGCACAGGTAGGCTGGATTCCTGTGGGCACCGGTGCCTGCCTCCCAACACAGTGAAGGCTGGGATCTCGGGCCACCAGAGTTGGGAAAGGCTGGGCAGATGTTTTGCTCTGGCTCCCGTGTCGTCATGCGCCTCTCTCCTCTGCCAAGCAAAACCTCATTGTGGCATCTTATTATCCTGGCCCTTGTAAAATCAACAAGTAATGGTTAGAAAGCCAGGGCTTTGGAGTCCAACTTTCCTGTGTTCCAATCCCGGCTAGTAAAGCTTTGCAACCTTGAGGAAGTTCCTTAACCTCTCTGAGGCTCAGTTTTCTCATCAGATAACTCTGCCAACCCATGGGTGTGTCAGGAGGATCAAATAAGATAATGTATGTCCAGTGCCAAACAAAGGGCACATAATAATCACTCAGTAAACGGTATCATTGTCAAGACAGATGCCTTACATTCCTAATTTTGGGTCCTCCCACCCAGAAGACAAGATCGCATACTGAACTCAGAGATGCTCACTCTCTGTCGAGGCATTGGTCAGTCCAGAGCTCTGGCCCTGGTGGGTCCATAGGAATAATCTCCCCAAGGGTACACCTCTCCTTTCTGGAAGGAGACTTGTATCTACTAAACATCCCTTATAAGAAGTTCTTTAACTTTTCAGATTGAACTCTCTGTATTTTATGTCATTAGCCTCACAGTCTCCTCACAAGCTCAGTGGGGTAAGTAGCGCAAGTGTGATCATGTCCATTTGACAGACAGGGAGACTGAGGCCCTGCATGATTAAGTGATGGGCCTACAAGCTAATTAACTTCCCGCACTGTGTACTTTGGACACTGCTGTTCAGTTTTCTTTGTACCGAGGCCTCTGGGAACCAGCCGAGGAACTGTGCACTCATTCATGGATTCTTTGCACTAGTATTTGTTTTTGGGCCTGGGTAGCAGCACCGCGCAAGACCTAGGGCCTGCGCCCTTGGGGAGCTCGTGGTCCGGTGGAGGGTTAGATGGCTATCAGACCCCGACAGTACCTGGGAGCGGGGCCACAGGGGGAGGGAGTATCAGGGGCAGGCACATTGCCCTTGGGGGTGGGGGCGAGGCGGGAATGAGCACACTCTCCCGGAACGGCACCTCGTCAACAGTTTTTGAAAGAAGCCTGTTGACAGGATAGCTCTTAAGACCCAAATGAGGAAACCGTGGAAGAAGCCGTGAGAAATGCGTGATGGACTCATCAACGGTCAGGCCGGGAGAAAGGCATCAAAGAAAAGGGCCTTGACTGTTTGCTTCCCCACTGCCCCGGGCTCTGCTCCACCCCTGGATTGGTCCCACCCCTGGGTTGGCCACACCCTTGCTTCCGCTCCACCCCTGGATTGGTCCCACCCCTGGGTTGGCCACACCCTTGGTTCAGCTCCACCCCTGGATTAGTCCTGCCCCGGCTCAGCTCCTCCCCTACGATGGCCACACCCCCTTCTCTGCTCCACCCCTGGATTGGTCCCACCCCTGGGTTGGCCACACCCTTGCTTCCGCTCCACCCCTGGATTGGTCCCACCCCTGGGTTGGCCACACCCTTGGTTCAGCTCCACCCCTGGATTAGTCCTGCCCC
>LNAC01000016.1:2557408-2580899 GCA_002007465.1 Ailurus styani | reverse complement strand
ACCTCTGATCCTCTGTGTAACAGGCTCTTCCCCTCCTCTCTTCTCTCCCTGCAGACACACTGTCCGTGCCACGCTGGTCGCCGCAGATCCCTCGCAGAGACCTCGGCAACTCCATCAAGCACAGGTAGGCTGGATTCCTGTGGGCACCGGTGCCTGCCTCCCAACACAGTGAAGGCTGGGATCTCGGGCCACCAGAGTTGGGAAAGGCTGGGCAGATGTTTTGCTCTGGCTCCCGTGTCGTCATGCGCCTCTCTCCTCTGCCAAGCAAAACCTCATTGTGGCATCTTATTATCCTGGCCCTTGTAAAATCAACAAGTAATGGTTAGAAAGCCAGGGCTTTGGAGTCCAACTTTCCTGTGTTCCAATCCCGGCTAGTAAAGCTTTGCAACCTTGAGGAAGTTCCTTAACCTCTCTGAGGCTCAGTTTTCTCATCAGATAACTCTGCCAACCCATGGGTGTGTCAGGAGGATCAAATAAGATAATGTATGTCCAGTGCCAAACAAAGGGCACATAATAATCACTCAGTAAACGGTATCATTGTCAAGACAGATGCCTTACATTCCTAATTTTGGGTCCTCCCACCCAGAAGACAAGATCGCATACTGAACTCAGAGATGCTCACTCTCTGTCGAGGCATTGGTCAGTCCAGAGCTCTGGCCCTGGTGGGTCCATAGGAATAATCTCCCCAAGGGTACACCTCTCCTTTCTGGAAGGAGACTTGTATCTACTAAACATCCCTTATAAGAAGTTCTTTAACTTTTCAGATTGAACTCTCTGTATTTTATGTCATTAGCCTCACAGTCTCCTCACAAGCTCAGTGGGGTAAGTAGCGCAAGTGTGATCATGTCCATTTGACAGACAGGGAGACTGAGGCCCTGCATGATTAAGTGATGGGCCTACAAGCTAATTAACTTCCCGCACTGTGTACTTTGGACACTGCTGTTCAGTTTTCTTTGTACCGAGGCCTCTGGGAACCAGCCGAGGAACTGTGCACTCATTCATGGATTCTTTGCACTAGTATTTGTTTTTGGGCCTGGGTAGCAGCACCGCGCAAGACCTAGGGCCTGCGCCCTTGGGGAGCTCGTGGTCCGGTGGAGGGTTAGATGGCTATCAGACCCCGACAGTACCTGGGAGCGGGGCCACAGGGGGAGGGAGTATCAGGGGCAGGCACATTGCCCTTGGGGGTGGGGGCGAGGCGGGAATGAGCACACTCTCCCGGAACGGCACCTCGTCAACAGTTTTTGAAAGAAGCCTGTTGACAGGATAGCTCTTAAGACCCAAATGAGGAAACCGTGGAAGAAGCCGTGAGAAATGCGTGATGGACTCATCAACGGTCAGGCCGGGAGAAAGGCATCAAAGAAAAGGGCCTTGACTGTTTGCTTCCCCACTGCCCCGGGCTCTGCTCCACCCCTGGATTGGTCCCACCCCTGGGTTGGCCACACCCTTGCTTCCGCTCCACCCCTGGATTGGTCCCACCCCTGGGTTGGCCACACCCTTGGTTCAGCTCCACCCCTGGATTAGTCCTGCCCCTGGCTCAGCTCCGCCCCTAGGTTGGCCACACCCCCGGCTCAGCTCCACATCTGGATTGATCCCATCTCTGGCTCAGATCCACCGTGGGTTGGCTGCACCCCTGCTTAGCTCCATCCTGTTTTGGCCACACCCCTGTTCCAGCTTCCCCCCTGGGTTGACCCTAGCTCAGCCTCAACCTCTGGCTCCAGCAACCTAGGGTGTGTGAGATCTGGTTGTACCTCCTACTCAAATATCGATTCCCAGAGGAAGGGTGATGATCTTGGGCATCAGAAAGGTCTTCTGAGAGGAGCCGAGACTTGGGATGCCCTGTTACTCTTTTGTCTCACCCTGTGTTTCTCCCGGGCTCCATGCTCACCCCAGCCTTGGTGAAGAAATAAAATTAAAATCCCATTCCATCCACCGTCCCTAGAGTCAGCTCAGCCAGAGTTCAGGAGGCGAGAGAGCTGATCCCAGAGATGGGAGAGGACTGGAAAGGAAAGAGAACTCTAGGCTCCAAGCCTGATGCTGCCTGCCCGCTGTCCCCACACAGGGCGCTGGTGGCGGGGGAACCACAAGCCTATTCTCTTCATTCCCAAGAGCTGCCAAATGGCACAAGCTAGGCCCTGCCAGGCTTGCCGACCCCGTGGAAGGGGCAGAAAAAGACTGAACCACCCCCCAGTCCAGAACTGGAGAGGGAGTTTCGTTAGTCACAAGAGGCTCCATTCCAAATATTGCTATTTGCTTCGCTAGGCAGGCTTTGGGCTGCGGCTCGTCCCGCTTGGAGGGTGACTGACCCAAATCAAGCTCGTTGGTACAGCAGAGGGATGCAACCTTGCCCTCAAAATTCTTCAGCACCAAGTTACATAATCACTTCTGATTTTCATTTTGACACTCGGAGGCAGGGGAGATTAGATACAACTCCTGGAGAAGGTGGCAAAAATTGAAAATGAAAATTAACTCTGACCCGGCAACCTTCAATACTTTTCTGGGGCCAGACCCGCAGCCGCCTGGTATCTCTTGAAGGAAGAAAGCACCCCGGCAGCAGGGAGATCCCCAGAAGTTAATGTGATGAGCCTCTGTTCCCGCTGGCTCCTGCTTCCTAGCTGTCTATGGGAGCCCTTCCACCTGCCTGGAGTTTGCGGCAAGTGGTGGTGATTGGCGAGGACGATGAGCTCACCACCTGCAAGGGCTTTCACTTTGGGGACTCTGCTTCTCAAGTTTGAGGCCTCAACTCATCCAGTGGGCAGAGGGAGGCCCCATCAAAGCACCCCAGGTGATGTGACCAGCAGTGAAGGGGTGATGGGTGGACCCGCAGGAGGCTCCACCTTGCTTTGTGGTTCTCTGAGGACAGCTCTAGCCCCATCCATTGCTCTGTCCCAGAACTGAACTCATATAGCCGGCCACCAGGCAAGACTTGCCATGAATGTCCAGGTAATAATAAAGTCACAACCCAATTGAGGGAGCCCTTACTATGCGCCAGGCAGTGGGAGGCCCTTGACGTGCATGGCCTGTTGGGTTCCCTTAGTAACCTGTGACATTGGTTATCATCCCCATTCTACAGACAGGGAGACTGAGTCTCCAGTGGTCTGAACCACTTGATGAAGTCACACATCTTGGAAGAAGCAAGACTAGAATCAGCAGCTCATCCTTCAGATAGCCCGGTCACCACCACCTTGCCCTTGAACGTTTTCTGTCTCTCTTCCACAGGTTTTCCACCAAGTACTGGATGTCTCAGACATGCACAGTCTGTGGGAAAGGAATGCTTTTTGGCCTCAAGTGTAAAAATTGCAAGTAAGTGGCTGCGTCCAGAAATGTTTTCGTGGTGTCTGATGTCCGCAAGAGCTGTGCTGGGCTTTGAAATAGCTTACAGAAGTTTGATTTCTTAGTTCCCTGGAGGATTGCTTGTTCCATGTTCAGAACCGTGTCTTAACTGAACCTACGCCTTGGGCAAGAGGTCAAGGGGGCAATTCGGAGGAAGAAGCAGAGCTGATGGATTGTGTGGGAGATGTGTCCTACTGTCTGCTGAGGCACCTCGGTATTTGCACATTCGTAGCCTCTAGGATTAGGGGCTGGCCCACTTTTGGTCTAGTTGACCAAGGTCTAGTTGACCAAACAGTAAACACTTTAGACTCTGCAGACACAATGACTCAACTCTGCCCCATGGCAGAAGAGCCCCCATAGACAGTATGTCAACAAACGGGTGTGACACATTTATTTATTCCAGTAACACCTTATTTACAAAAATATGCTGCAGGCTGGCTTTGACTCATCGGACGTGGTTTGCCAATTCCTGAGTTAGAGTTTGTGAAGTCCTTTCCTCTTTTATTTTTTCTCCTCCGAGGGGAAGTATTCTGATTCTCCCCATTTTACAGATGTGAAAGCTGAGTCTTAGCCAGGAGAAGCCCCCTGCTAAGGTCACACAGCCCTGACCCCTAACTCCTCTCCCCTCTGTGGCATCATGTTGGTCTCAAGTTCTGGTTAGGAAGACTTAAACCTCGCAAACCTACCCCACTTGCACACACCTGTGCCAAATCCTGGCTCTGTTCCGTGCTAGCTGTGACCTTGGGCAAGTCACCCCACATTTCTGTTCCTCTTTTTTTTTTTTTTTTTAATCTGTGTGAAAGGATAATCCTCCTCCCTGGCTGATGTGGTGGTTAGCATCCAACAAATCACCACTCAAGGACACAGCACAGTGCCAGGCTCAGAGCTCTGTCCTCTGCCAGAGGTCACAAATGCCTTTCTGCCTGGCCTCCCTCGATCCTTCCCTAAGCGTGTGTGAAATACTTCTCTGGTCCGATTCCTGTAATTCTCAATAACATTTCCCTGTATCTAAGATCGACACATAGAAGTGCCTCTGTCTGCTTTATAGAATTTAAAAGAATTTAAAAGAACATAGGAATCCCTCTTTCCTTGTCCAGCCCAGGCTGGCCACTCCCCTCCGGGCTGCCTCCAGCCTCCCCACATCCCTGCCCCTTGGTGGAGGGGACAGCAACGGTGGCGAGTGCTCACTCGCCCCCCGCCTGGGGGTCTCACCTGAGTAACAGAGGTAAGGCAGAGCTCCCTTCCATCCTGGAGTTGGGGAGGATTAATTAGTTCCAACCCATAAGCTTCCCGGGCATAAGGGGCGATGGGAGCAATGGCCCAGCACGACCACCTTGGTCCTTCCTAGATCCTGGCTCTCAGGTGAGTGAGCCCTCGGGATGGTGACCCCTGACCTTTCTGACTCTGGGAGGCTCGAGGCCAGGCCCTCGGGTGCACCGTCAAGGCCGCCTGATATTCCCTACTCACTGTTCCGGGGGCCTGTCTCATCCGTGAGTAGTCGCACCATGTTCTGAGGGGAAGCGGCAGCTCTCACAGCCTCACACAGCCTCACACCTGCCGAGTGGAGGCTTTGAAGTCAGGTAATTAGGTGACAGGGACGCAGCCAGGAGTCAGTGAGGCTGAACACTTCCTGAGTCGTTTTAATTTTCAGCCCGAGAGGCGGAACTCTGAGGTGGCCTTTGCTCCTGCTCCCTGTTCTAGAAGTAATGAACGAAGACTCAGACCCTGCCAGGGGGTCGGGGAGGAGCCTGGGGGAGGGATGGGGACCCGGGGGAGAAGCACAGGCTTTGGAAGCAGCCAGAACTGCATGTGAGTCCCAGTCCCACTGCTGAATTCTCTGTGTGAGCTTGAGCCAACGACTTATCGGTCATGTTGGGGTTCAGTTTTCTGCTCTGCAAAGTGGGTGTGATGCTGGCCCCTCCACAGGGCTGTGAGAAGGAGCCAGTGAAATATTCTTGCCCCAGATGACCATGTTCTGTCAAAGAACATTCTTCCTCACTCCACTTGGTGCAGAAATGGCTCCTGGGGTAGAAGAAACAAAATTCAGGCCATGGTCGTATTGTACTGTTGATCTCACTAATTTGCTCAGCTCTTAGAGAAGCTTCCAGAACGGTGAAAGCAGAGTGTGTAGTTCCTTCTGGTTTTTTGACACTTGTGTAACTACAACAATTTTGTGCTTGTGTAGCTGCAACAAAACTTGGGGAAGATGCATCTAGGGAGAAATAAATTTCAGTGGAACTGAAGTGCGTGCGTAAAGAGCTGTGACAGATGACAGTGCCTTCCTTAAAGGGAAACAGCCTTTTAGAAAAAAAAAAAATTGTTCATTTGCTCAGTTGTTTATTGAGCACCTACTATATTCCAGGCATGGTTCTAGGCCGAAGGGAAATCACAGGAACTAAAATACACAAGAGCCCTGCCCTCATGGAATGTACATGCAAGGGCAGGGGAGGGGCAATAAACAAACCTGTGAAATAGGTCATCTTTCTGTTCCGAGGATGCTAAGTGCGAAGGAGAACAAAGCAGCATAGGGAGAGAGGAAGGGCTGGGGAAGGGCTAGGGTTTGAATTAAAGTGCTCGGGGAAGATCTCACACTTGAATGAGAACTTGGGAAAAGTAGTAGTCTGTGGCACAAGTCATTTCCTTGTCCTAAAGCATCCCAGAAGCGTGAGGGTGTTTTTGTTTTTGTTTTTGTTTTTGTTTGAAACCTAGAGCATTTCTGGTTCTGTTATTGCCAGAAACCCACTGGGCGAAGGATTGGATTGGACCCATGCGGCTCCACGTGTGGTCCCTGGGCCAGCAGCATCAGCATCACCGAGGAGCTGGCTAGCAATGCAGACCCTCAGACCCTGCCCAGGCCTGCTGTTTCATTTTAAGATTGTCCTAGTGACTCATGTACACATTAAGGTTGGAGAAGCACTGCTCTGAGTGATCTCCACATTCCTTCTAGAGCTGATTTTCTTTGTCTAGATCAGGGGTCTCAAACTCACGTGTGCATCAGAATCCCCTGGAGGGTTTTTAAAACACAGATTCCTGGGCCTGCCCCAGAGTCTCTGATGTAGCAGGTCTGGGGTGGAGCCCCAGAAACTTGCATTTCTAGTAAGTTCCGAGGTGACGCTGATCCTGCTGGTCCTGGGACCACATTCTGAGAAACACTGCTCTACATAAAAGTAGCAGCTTGACAAAATCAAGCTTTATTTTCCAGCCTGACATTTCAGTATATGAGGTTTGTTTTTTGGGTTTTTGCCGGTTTTTTGTTTGTCATTGTTGGTGGTGGGTTTTTGGGTTTTTTGGGGCTTGGGGTTCTTTCTTTTGGTTTTTATAGACTGGTCAGTCTTTGCTATTTTTTAGGCTTTTGTATTATTTCATCTCTTGACCTCATTCTGTAAACTTGAGTTTTGTTCATCAACATCTCTCCGGTACATTCATCCAGTACATATTTGTGTGATAACCAAAAGATAAGGCATGAATGGAATTGGGGTTGTAGGTCAGACGCATACACCTGTTTTTGAATCCTGACTCCACTACTAACAGCCGTGTGACCCCTTCTGAGCCCCATTTCTTCTTCTGTCAAAAGTGGAAAACAATATCTACCTTACTAGATTGTTTAAAAAAACAAAAGCCCACAAACACAAACAAAAAAGCCCCCCAAAACCCTAAGTGAGGTAAAGTGAGCATTTTACCAATGCTCAGCCCGGTACCTCGTGTATTATAAGAACATCATACACGAAAGCAAATACTGTTACTAACTTTATGGATTAATTTTGGGGTACCCCCCCACCCAGGAAGCCAGGATCCTCGCGAATGTCTAACCCCCTTTCCTCCTCCTTCGGCTTAATGGCCACTTCCTCCGGAATTATCATCAGCTGTCTTGTTGGCGTTCTGAATAGAGAGATTAGCGAACTAATAGGAAATTATGCTCAGAAAGCAATTTGCAGTTATCTAAATTGAGGACTTTTCATCTAATAGGTTCATGAGCGCGGAATGGAGTTTCGTTCTAAGTGGTCGGATGTCAGCACAATCCCTGTATTGTCTGATGAGTGTGGACTCAGCTGCAGGAAGATGCTGATGGGTTTCCCAGCTCTCGTTCATGCGTTATCTACAGCTTTCCTCCTTCTTGGGGTCTTTCCACAGGTTTCTGCAGAGCTGAGGTCTGAGTTTTTGGAAACCTGGCCACCCCTATCTGCATTTCTTGCAGGAAAGTGCACGGTGGTGAATTCGGTTGGCTTGTGCTCTAGGAAACAAGAGTTTGAACCAAGGCTTTTTTTTTTTACTTGTTTCTTAACTACAGGGACTGGGTGTGGAAGGAGAGGACATCTTCCGAAACTGTCAGTGGAGAAGCGTTTGAATTGTCTGTCTCTTGTGTGTGTTTTAGCCCCCCTCCCCACTCTCTTTTTAGTGTGCTGTGGTTCTGGTTAGGTTAGCATCCCTGGAGACTCGGCTGCTTAAAATGGTCCTGTCCCAGCCCCTCCTAAGTCTTCCTGGCCCAGATGCTGGGGATAGGGCCTAGAAACCTGCATTTTTAATAAGCCTCCCGGAGGATTCAGATTTGCTCTGCAGCGTCAGGGAGGGGGAGGGGCGTGAACTAGGTAGGCTAATTATTACTGCGGGCGGGGTGGGATGCCCCGGTGTACACCAGGCTGGAGGTGGGGGCTATGTGATGCATATCAGGGGAGGTCGTCCAGTCCCGGAGGCCTTTGAAGTTTTGAGGGAGGAGTGGGACTTGGCCCAGTGGAGCAGGCAGAAGGGTGTTCTGGGCAAGGACACGGCACGGGCCAAGCTTGGATCAGGGCTTAGAGGGGCTTGAGCATATTTTGCAGTTGCTTGTACCGGGCAGGGCTTGGGGTCAGGAGAACGCTCATTCTGCCCAGCAGCTGCAGTACCGGGACCTGCCGCTCTGCCTCCTGGGCGCTGTTACCTGTGGCCCCAGGCCTGGGTAGGAGGGAGGGCTCACTCCCCCCTCCCCCAAGCCCCATTCCTCTGGAAGCTGGAGCTGTCATCTTGCTGGAAGGATTCGCTTGCCAAGGACAAGGCCTTGGGGAGAACAATGCTGGTGTCAGGGTGGCCTTTCCTTCTGGCATTCAAGTGCGAGTCTGAAGCCAGGGGTTCTGATGTTCTCCGAGGCACCTGCTCTTACAGCCTGACATGGGAGGGGCTTGGGTGTCAGAATGCCTTGTAGATGCTAAGACTCATTTTTCTCAAAGACCATAGAGGAGTAGTCACTCCTCTACTTTGAAGACAAGATGATGAAGTAAGTGGCCACAGGGCACCACCTTCCCCTACCCATCTATGTCTGGATGTCCTGCTCACATTCCCAGTGACCTCACTTACCAGTGGCTGTGGGTGCCGCTGCTAACAGCTCAAACCTGAGGCCTCCCGTGGAGGTTTGCTCTTGGGGGATGGCAGGCGCCTCACCCTGAGGTGCCTGGGGGGAAGCCTCCCCCTCCCCCACTGGCTCAGAGCCAGGTGCTCACTGGGGAAGGTATACAGAAGGCCAGCTAGCTTGCCTCAGGGTAGACACCATCTGTGGTCCAATTCAGTCCAGAGCCCCAGAGGGATCAGGCTGAGACTAGAGTCACTTGAAACTACATCTTAGCTTAGCTTCTCCCCCATTTCCTATTCTGCTCCCCCTACCATGGAATCGGTCTCTCTTGGAGAACTCCCTCCACACATAGCTCATGAGAACACCCATCTCAGGATCCACATCTAGGGAACCCAGTTTTGTTGTTTTACCATAAAACAACAGCAGGATCCACACCGTGGAGTGAGAGAGAGCTGAGTTCGGGTCCTCGCTCTGCCACTTCCCAGCTGTGTGATTCTGGGGAAGTTTCTAAACCTCTCTTAAGTAAAATGAGGCTGAACCATTCGTGTGATGTGATAAGACACGTGAGTGCACCGATCACATTAATGGCTTGGGGATTCCCTCGAATCAGAATCTTCCAGTAAACCATTCTGCATTTATTTAGTTGTAGAAACTGATTTTCTATTAATACAAAGTAGGAAGAGAAACCCACTTGCTAAATCATCTCCATGGGGTGACGCGAGGTTGAAGTTCTGGAAAATTTAGCATTTTCCCTCCTTTTCTGTAGTACTTCTTCCCCATTTGTCTTTTTTTTTTTTTAAGATTTTATTTATTCATTTGACACAGAGAGAGAGATTACAAGTAGGCAGAGAGGCAGGCAGAGAGAGGAGAGAGGAGGAAGCAGGCTCCCTGCCGAGCAGAGAGCCCAATGTGGGCTTCGATCCCAGGACCCTGGGATCATGACCTGAGCCGAAGGCAGCGGCTTTAACCCACTGAGCCACCCAGGCGCCCCCCCCCCATTTGTCTTTTGGGATTTTCCGAACTATCCCACTTCTTGGGGGACCTGTTCAAGCATTTATATCAGGGTTTCTCAACCTCAGCACTGTTGAAATTTGGGTCCAGATAATTCTTGGTTTGGGGGGCTGTCCTGGGCATTGCAGGATCCTGGGCAGCGTGGCTGGCCTCCACCCACCAGGTGCCAGGAGCAAGCCCCGCAGCACACACACACACACACACACACACACACACACACACACACACACAGATACACACCCCATCCCCAGTCATGACAATCAAAAATGTCCCCACACATTGCCAGATCTTCCCGGGGGGGCAAAGTTGCCCTTGGTGTAGAACAGCTGGGTTATGTAACGAATCAGTCACTGCCAATCAGGGCGACTGAGGCACACATTATTCAGTTCTAGAGTGTCAGCGTTAGAATGCCATTACTGAAATATTCAACAGAGCCATCAAACATCTCAGTTTGCCTGGGACTTTCTGGGGCTTAGCACTGAAAGTCCCATGTCCCAGGAGACCCAGGTGGGTCAGGGCAGAGCTCTACAAGAACAAACACTTCATGTGTTCCAATCTAGGTCACTGCCCGCTTCTGGAGGGCTGGGACCCGTAAGTGTTTCCTTGGAAAGGCAAAGAGTGAGCTTGGAAAACCGAGTTAAGTAGCACAGGATTTCCACTGCATTCCATTGTTTGCATGCCCTTTATGTACCTCTCTTCTCCTCCTACCTTCGGGAGCCTGGCTGGACATGCTTTGCACTTATTTCTTTTTCTGTAAGCTGTCACTTTACCAGTTTTCACTTAAATGAGCTGTGCACTCCTTTATCCAGTTTTGCTCCTTTACTGATGCTTTTCACGGGGATTTTCTGCACTTTTTGGTTCCATTCTTGCCCTGCAGGTTCTCCTAACCCATGTTTTTGCTTCAAAACACAATGTTTGATCTGAAAATGTCCTGGCTTTGTATAGTGACTCCAGCGACAGGTGACGAGCCAGCTAGAAGTGCAAAGTAAGCCACGGTTGGTTTGAGCCACTGGCTGCACTAATTTTGCTTACCCTGGAAAAACTGGGGAGATGATCAGCGCTGATGTCACAGCTGCTGCAAAGCTCTTGGAAGCTCCAGGAATTTGCGCGACACACAGGATATTGGCAGGATATAATTATGAGCATGCGTTTCAGAGATCACCAGTTTAAAGCCCAGACTTACTTTTCCGTTAATAGAAACATTTCTGTTTTTGCAACAATCATAATGGAAATTTGTGCCCCTTTATGAGTTTTTAACCTATCATATGCAAAATTTGGGTCCAGTTCTACTGGATGCCAAGGTGGGCAATGAGTGTGATGATGATGGTGCCAGTGATAACAAGTATTGAGGGCTTAGTAAGTGCTGGACATTTTGCTAAATGCTTCTCATGTGTGATCTCATGTAATCCTGCAACAACCATGGAAGGTAGGGTCTGTTTCACCCCCATTTTACAGATGAGGAAACAGGCCTTCAGGAGTAAATCCAGAGTCTCCCAGTAAGTAGTTCTGCTCATCAAACCACCGATATCTGAGATTCGAGATCCCAGACTCTTAACCACTTTGCAAAGGGCCTGTCACACAGTAGGCCAGCCACAAAGGCTAGCCCTCACTCTGCTTTTCCTCGAATCAAAGAGGCAGAATGGAAGATGGGAGTCTGTTCTCAATCTGACCCGGGACCAGAGTTTATCATCTTTTCCTCCTCCTTCGCCCAGCGGCTGTCCTGTCCCCTCTTTCTTGAATTGAAAGATGGCCAACTGGCCTTTGTGTTTTGACGAGGACCTCCGGGTCCTGGGAGCCAAGAAGACTCTGTGGTCACTCTCTCCTCTCTTGGCAGAAGTTGCAGGATGTGAAGGGGGACGTCTCCAACAGCTAATAAATGCACAGCTTTCCTGCACTATATCCTCTCACGGAGAGAAGTGCCAGGTTTTCCTAATCATTGTTCATCATTTGGCTGGAGCTTCAGTATAATTTATATGTTAATACTCCCCCACAACCTTGTTCGTTTCTGTTGTTGTGGTTTCCCTCACCCAGTCGTAGGCCAAAGAGCTCGGCCTCACTGAGTTGTCGGCAGGGAGGGGAAGAAGTGTTTTTGATATCCTCCACTGAGAGCACGTGGGGCCATTTCTAGAAGCATCGGCCCAAATGAGAGACCGAAAGGGAACCAAGATGAGACAAAACTGCTCAGTTGGGGTATTCAACGAAACAAGCCCCATGGTAAAGGGGGTGATGATTTGGTTTAGTGATTTATGAGAAGCCTTGAGGACCTATTAAGGCCATGAGCTGGTAAAAGAAAGCAGAGGGAGGAAGTCAGAGATAATGAGTGAGGGATGCCCTTTAATTGTAGCTATCTGCTGCCAGAGGGAGGCTTTCCAAAATGCTGATCTAGCTTTCACCTCCCTATTTAAAATCCTTCCTTGGTTCTCTCTTGCTCTCAGGGCAAATCCAGGCTCATGATGTTAGACAGTACCATCCCTCACTCACCTGTCTTTCCAGCCCTCTCACTCTCTCCCTCTTCACACCCAGAGGTCCAACTTCATTGAGCCATACACCCCTGTGGCAGGCCACGTGCCCACCAATCAACACATCTTTGAACTGCCTTTTTTTTCTCCTGCCTGGATCTCTCTTACACACTTTGCCTAGCTCCCATTTATCCTTCAGGCTCAATTCAGTTGCCGCTTCCTACAGGAAGCCCTCCTGGACTTCCCTCAGGGCCAAAGTGCTACACCCTGTCCTCCACCGTCATTCCATAGAACACAACTACGCTGTGTTGGGCTCCATACCTGCCTGTCTCTCTAATTGGGCTTTGAACTGGTTGAGGGCAGGGTTGTATCCATGTTGTTTACTCTTTGTACGTCCAGAGCTAGTATATATGTACTTGGCACACAGAAAGCACTCAGTAAATATTTGTGCCACAGACCTCCAAAGTTGCTTCTGGAAGGAAAGTGGTTCTTGCCAACCCAAGGCCCCAAGAACCAGATCTTATCTACCCGGAGGCAGCTCTGAGGCAGTGGGATAGGTGGAGAGGTGTTCAAGCTTGAAATAGTAAGAGATGGGTTCACCTACCTAGATGGTGAGCTCCATGCTCAATATTTGCAAGAGAGATGATTGAAGAAAGAATTCTTGCCCTGTCTTATGACACATGGCCAGGACCTCACACAGCACCGGGCACAGAGAGGGAAGGCAATCATGTTTTGGATGCATGAATGAATGAATGATTCTCACTCCGCCCTTTACTGTCTGTATGATCAGGCTGCTTACTGAGCCTCAGTCTTCCTAACTTTGAAATTGGTGTGATGGAATCCACCCTTCATGGCACTGTTGTTCAGAGCCAACAGGTTATGTAAGAGCACCTGGCCCGAAGTTGGTGTTTCTTTAACGTTCCCTCCATCAGATGCTGGGGGCTGGGTTTTTAAAACACACCACTGACCCTCAGGAAGGAAAAGCTGTGCCCTGCTCACATGGATTGCAAAGCGAGCTGATATGCACTAGAGAAAGGCGGGCTTGGGGATTTGGGCTGTTTGGAGCCAACTTCTCGTCAATTGATTACAGTAGCTCAGTGAACCATTTGAAACGGATGGGGGGCTGTGTGCACCAGCAGGAGTCTTGCCCCCCTCTTTGGGGAAGACTCGCATTCTGATCCCAGGGCCACGCCAGGCTCTGGGCTCACATCTGCCCCACAGGGCTGCTGGGAGACTTGACAAGTCCATTAAGGAAACAACAAAGCTGCTCATAGAGGGGCCATCTGTTCTCCACAGTTCCCCGGCGAGGTCCATGCAAGTCCGGTGTGCTTCGGGCCCAAACCCTGACCTGCCCTCGCGCTGAGGGAGGGAGGGAGGGCAGCGAGAAGGGGATGCAGACAGGGACACAGCCGCATTTCACAAGCAGCAGGGGATACCCTTTGTAAAAAGCAGGAATCATTTCAAGAAGCCTTTTGACAGATGATTTACTGCCATACACCGGCGGCACGTGATGGCCTTCCCTTCGGCCCTTCCGTCGCCTGTCCTTTTCCGTCCCTCCCTGTCTGTAGTATTTACTCAGCATATTTACGCACCAGCCACCAGACTGGGCACTGAAAGGGGAACAGGAATGAGAGCTACAAAGATGAGGAGGACCCAGATCTTGCCCTCAAGATAAAGTCACATATTTAATTTCAGAGGGAGAGGATGTCTCATTTAGCCAGCAGCTCCTTTGGGGAACGGGATATTCCACATAAGCAACTTTTCTCAATAGCTGAAGCTTATCCTATTAGCTTTGAAAGTTAAAAAAGAAGAAGAAGAAGAAGAAATAGTTTAAGCCCCTTCGATGAAAAGTTTTTAAAATAAGTCCTTTCCAAGTTCCCAGGTTGTGGGGGCTTCTCATGGCCTTCTCTGTGTCCTCTGAAGTGTGTTTTAGCCCTGCCTAGAGCAATGGTGACCTATTTGCTGCCTCGGTGGACCCCACTTGGGCATTTTCTCGTTAGATCCTCATCACAGTTTTGCCGATGAGAAACCTGGAGCTCTGCAAGGCACACGGAGGTCCCCTGGGTGTGGGAAGGGGCTGCGATGCAGGCTCAGGTTGGCTTGACTCAGAAGCCCAGGCTTCGCCCCACTTCTGGAACCACATCTGACCTTTGTCTGCAGCCTGGCGTTGTTCAGAGCTACCGCGCTAATTCACGGAGCTCCCCCGGGCCACGTGTGATGGGAGCTTTGTCCTGGGAAGTCAGCTGCGTCTGCCCCATCCCTGCCTTCCCTCTGGGTGGAACGGAGCATCTGGAGAACCACATTCATTAAGGGCAGTGTGCAGAGGACGCGCAAGGGACGAGGAGCAGAGGGCTTGGTGTTGGTGTGAGAGCTTTGGGGCAGGCCACATTGGGTTTTGAACCTCCTTTAACCATCGTAGTGTCCCGGCTGGGCTCCTCTCTTTCCAAAGACCTCAAAACAAGGATTCAAAGGCAAGTGGTTTATTTGAGAGGTGATCCGGGCCACACCAGTAAGGAAGGAGGGGAGCGAGACAGGGAAGGGAAGGCAGCCAGTACTGGGTGCCTCGTAGGCAGGTAAGGGCTCTGCGCGGCTGAGGTCCAGTCCCACGTCTGCACGCCTCTGACTTGTCCCACCCAAGGGAGGGGAGACTGGGAGAGTCCCCAACCAGCTCCCACCCACGTGTGTTTCAAATCTTCAGGCATTGCAGCCAGCCCACAATTCACCAAGAGGAAGGGTCTTAGGGGCTTGAGCGGAAAACTATTGCACAAACTCGCAACAGTAACGACCCACCCTAATAAAAATGACAGTACGTGCTACTTCAAGTAGTTGTCCTAGGCACCCTGCTCCCTCACGTGATCAGTTTTCTCTGCAATTGCAGATACTAGGTTTCTCTGTAAATACAGGTACTATGCTTGTGCCCCATTTCACAGATGAAGAAACTATAGCTCAGAGTAGGTCAGCGACTTCCCCAAGCCGTCACGACCAGGAAGAGGTAGTGTCAGGCTTTCAACCCAGATTCCTTCTCCATCCTCTCCTGGCCCCATTTCTCTTCGGGGGCGGGGAATGCTGGATTCTGGAAAAGCTAGGCTTCTAGACGTCTCTCATGTTGGGAAGTGGAACGTGTCCCTCGCCTAGAGTGGTTCTGGAGCGCCGGCATGCCCTCGCCGAAAACCCCGGTGCCCAGCACAGACCGAGCCAGAGCCGCGGAGGATAAGCCTGGGTGAAAGGCGGGGGATCGGATGCGGAAGCAGGTGGTCGATCTTGACAGTGTGAGGTCCTAGCTTGCTCTTCCACGGGCGGTGAAAGGGAAAGTCTGATTGGAGTGGAATCCTGGGTGTTTCCTGCTGGAAAAACGTCTCTTTGTACGTGGGGCACGTGTGTGTCTGCATCGGGAGAAAGCCTCATCTCGGTCCCTCTTCCCCCCTCCTCCAGGGTCGGTGTGATTTCAACGTGAGGCTGATCCTGCCAACTCAATTAGCAGGTGCTGGACATGCGGATGCTAGTTCTTGACGTACTAGCCTCCATGCAAAGGGTTAAGTGCCTTAGCGTGAAAGAGAGTTCTCTGGGCCTTTCTGCCTGAGCGGTGGCTGTGGCTCTGACCTCGGGGCTGCCCTTTGAAATGCTGCCTGGAAGAATAGGCATTCCATCTTTCACCCTTTGGCCAGAAATGAAGGAAGGCTTTTCCATAATAGCAAAGGACAGGCAGCAAGGGGTCCTGGAGAGGAAAACGCCAGGGGGAGGCAGGAGATGACTGAGGTCCCTGGAGGCTTTGCCTGCCCCGTCCTGGTTCGGTTGGGGTCGAGAGGTCACTTGAAGCTGCTTGCCCCCGCGCAGAGCACTGCCCACGACAGCGAACGGGCTTCTTCACATCTGCATGTCACCCTTCCAGCTGGGCTAGTTAGAGAAGACTCGTAGGCGGGAGAGGCAGAAAGGAAAAATTTCCTTCTGGAAGCTTCCAAGGTAGAATCAAGCTGTTTCAAACAGGAACGAGTGTAGATACTGCTTGGTTCCATTCTCATTTGGCATCAGCAGATTCCCCAGCTCGGGGCTTGCCAAGCATCCATCTGACCTGTCACAGCCGTCACAAGCCTCCCGTGGCCTCCCGGTGCCTGCAGAATCAAATGCAGACTCCTTGCCCCAGTTGCCGGGGGGCCTATCTTTGCCCTCCTCCCCTTCCTCATGTCTTTATGGCTTTGCTGTCCTCTTTACTTCAGCCTCATCAGCCTTTAACCTCTGACTCCTGAACCCACCAAGCTTGTTCCTGCCCCCACACTTCTGCTCTGGCCGGAAGCTCTTCTCCGCCCACTCCCATACTCTCCACCCCGTTTCCCTGTATGATTTTTTTCTGTCTCACCACACCTGCAATGATCTGATCTTTGTTTCCGTGTGTGTTGTCCCTCCCCATAAACATAGCGGCTTCTCCTGTCCTGTCCTGGAGCCCAGTTAAGTGTTTTGCAGAATGATTGAGAGGCTAGTCGTACATTCAGCAGAGCTTCCCACTGGGGTGTGGATATAATATCCATGCCCTGCATGGGAGCTGGGACCTTCCCTGTAGGTCAGAGAGTCTGTGGACTTTAGAAAAGAAAAAGGCAGGGACGCTTGGGTGGCTCCTTTGGTTGAGCATCTGCCTTCAGCTCAGATCATGATCCTAGGGCCCTGGGATCGAGCCTCTGCGCTGGGTTCTCTGCTCAGGGGGGAGTCTGCTTCTCCTTCTCCCCTCCCCCCCCTCTTCCCCACCCCCTGTTCATGCTCTCCTTTCTCTCTCTCTCTCTCTCTCTCTCTCTCTCAAATTAATAAATAAATAAACTTTATTATTATTATTATTTGCCCCAGGGTTACAGGTCTGTGAATCATCAGGCTTGCACCTTTCACAGCATTCACCAAAGCACAAACCCTCCCCAATGTCCATAACCCAGGGGTACAGGTCTGTGAATCATCAGGCTTACATCTTTCACAGCATTCACCAAAGCACAAACCCTCCCCAATGTCCATAACCCATCCACCCTATCCCTACCCTCCCACCCCCCAGTAACCCTCAGTTTGTTTTATGAGATTAGAAGTCTCTTATGGTTTGTCTCCTTCCCCATCCCATCTTGTTTCATTATTTTTCCCTCCCTACCCCCCACAACCCCCCACCCTGCCCCTCAAGTTCCTCATATCAGAGAGATCATATGATAATTGTCTTTCTCTGATTGACTTATTTCGCTCAGCATAATACCCTCCAGTTCCATCCATGTCGTTGCGAATGGCAAGATTTCGTTTCTTTTGATAGCTGCATAGTATTCCATTGTATATATATACCACATCTTCTTTATCCATTCATCTGTTGATGGACATCTAGGTTCTTTCCATAGTTTGGCTATTGTGGACATTGCTGCTATAAACATTCGGGTGCGTGTGCCCCTGAGGATCACTACCTTTGTACCTTTAGGGTAAATACCCAGTAGTGCAATTGCTGGGTCGTAGGGTAGCTCTATTTTCAACAATAAATAAACTCTTAAAAAAGAAAAAGAAAAAGAAATTTGTAGTGAGGTGGGATTTTTATTATCCATCTAAAGTCAGATAGCTCTAGGGGGAAGAACTAGGTGACATCTTAGGCTTTTCTCAAAGGAGGACCTTTTGATTTTGCTGGTTACAGATCCCGAAGCTTCCCATTCATTCACCACCACCCCCAAGATGTAAAGGAAGAAGAGTGGATGTTTTGGAGGCATCTGCATGCTGGTTAGACCTGGGCTTGGGGCTTCTGTCTCTTACTGGCTATTTGACCTTGCGGCAAGTTACCCAAATTTGCCGAGCCTCAGTTTTTCATACCGTAAAATAGGATAACAGTAGTTGCTACTGTTTAGGATTCTTACAAGGATTATATAAATTGTGTAAAGCCCTGGGGGGCATTGCCTGGTACTTCAGAAGCACTGCCTAAGTGAAAGCTCTCATTCTTCTCTGAGTCACAGCGTCTTTGTGGCATTCGTGACCCAGAGAACCTCTTAATGCTTTTCAACCAGTAAGACTTAGACTATCAGATGCCAAGAGCTGCCACCTCTTTCTGACAATTCCAAATTATGTAAGCCAGCTTGTCCCAATCTAATTCAGTCATTTGCTCACCACCCTGTCACGGTTTTGTCATATGTGTGTAGCAGCCGTACTTTTATTTGTTTACTCCTGATGGCCTTTTTAACTTAAAAAAATGTATTTAAAGATGAAAGTGTATCCTATTACCATTAGTGGACGATCAGCATCACTTCCATTAATGTGCAGCAACTAGAAAAAAAAAAGATGTTCAGATGGAAAAATAAATTCATTAAATTTCCTGTCGATAGCGTTGCCTTTCCAAATCTGGGACTGTGGTTAGCATGTGGTAGAGAAATGTAAAGACACGTCAGCACCAGAAACCTTCTCCCGCGTGCAGTCAAAGTGAAGGTGACTTGGAGATAGGCTAATAATGTTCTTGCTGCCCGCACCCCTCCTTGCTTTCCCTCTGCACTCCCGGGGGCCCCGGGTCTAACTTTTCCATCTCAGAGAGGAATCCAGTGCCCTACCAGGTCCACCAAAGACTGAAGACAAGAAAAATTGGGGGAATGTGCATAGACATTCCCAAGCAATCAACGAGACTGGTGGTTCTCACACTGAGCACCTGTCAGACTCAGGGAGAGGGCTTGTTGAAACAGGTGACTGCATTGCAGAGCCGGGTCTCAGCTTCATCAGATCTGGGATGGGGACCCAGATGTCGTGTTCCTGGAAAGTTCGGAGATCACCCATGCTGACGCTGCTGATCTTGGGACTCCGCTTTGAGAACCACTGAGCAAGACTAATGGGGGGAGTCAAAGTTGAGTTTATGGCTGGACATTCAGATCATTCTGTTAGAGACAACTATCAAATCCCCAGAAGGCAAGAAGGTTAACCTCTAAGCAGGCTATGCAGTGCCTTCTGGCAAGAATGTCAGCTGTGGAAAGTCAGCCTGGCGTGCACAGAAATGGCAAGGGAATCCAAAGGGTTGCAGACAGGACACCCATAGTGTCTGCCACAGTATGTACATGTCCGATCGACATAAACTCTAAAAGGAAAGGACAAAGCCAGGTCACAATTAGTTGGTTTTGTTTTATGGTTTGTTTGGGTTTTTTTAATCCTTTGGAATCCTGGCAACACTTTGGGAAAGAACAAGATGACATTCTCTCAAAGGAGGACATTTTGACTCTAAACTCTTCACACCTCTAAAACTGAATACCTGTCATTAATCTCATCCTAAATGGAAGCCTTGGTTAGCTGTCACCTGTTGCTTGAGACTGGAAGAAAAATGAGAACCACCTTTGGCACCACTGACCCAAGTTTTCTGCCAGGAAAGCTCAGTTAATCATTTTTCCATCTGTAAAATGGGAATGATAATAATATCCATTGTGTAAGGTTGTTTTAAAGATACAGTAGCACAACATTTGTATTATGCTTAGTACAATGGCTGGCAGATGAGTGTACAGGTAAGCAGTGGATGGCTATTAGGATTGGGTGATGATGATGATAAAGATAAAAATTACAGACTGTGGATTGCCTGGGCGACTCAGTTGGTTAAGTGTCCAACTCTTGATTTTGACTCAGCTATGATCTCAGGGTCATGAGATCAACCCCTGTGTTGCCTCGGAGCTGGGCTTGGAGTCTGCTTACGATTCTCTCTCTCCTTCTCCCTCTGCTGCTCCCCCCAACCCTTCACTCTCGTGCATTCTCACTCTCTCTAAAACAAAATGAAAAAAATACAGACTGAAGGCGAAAATATCTTTCAAAGCATAAAGTCTAAGTGGACACCGTTGGCGAAGGAGTTGCTACCCAACCTGGACCACCCAGGTCTGATCTGGGAGAGTGGAATGACAAGAGACTTTCTCCAGAGTTAATTTCCTAGGTGCCAAGGAGATACTTTAGCTGCCCCATCTCATCTCATATTTTGGTATTCATTGCTTCCAGTGCTTTCTGAACCACCAGGGCATCCCATTCATCTATCTTTCCCTCCAGCCACCCATCCCTCCACCTACCCATTCCTCTACCCACCCATCCCTCTACTCATTCATTCCTCCATCCACCCATCTATCCATCCATCCACACATCTCTCCATCCACCTATCCATCCACCCATCCCTCCCCATCCATCCATCCATCCATCCATCCATTACCCATCTCTCCATCCTTCTCTCTCTCTTTCTCTCTCAGGTTAAAGTGCCACAACAAATGCACCAAAGAAGCCCCTCCCTGTCATCTCCTGATCATCCACCGAGGAGGTAAGTATTTAACACTTGCTACCCTAGGGGTAGGCTGGAGGGGGGGCTCCTGAAGACCCTCAGAGTTAGCTGTCCCATCCAGGTCATTTCTGGGTACCTCTTAATCCCATGATACGTGCCTAATTTTCCCCCCTCTGACACTCTTCTTCCTGACATCTGTCTCCTTCATCCACCTCTGATGCCTCCATCCATCCATTCCTCTTCCTTGCCCCTCTCCTGGTCTCTCTGATACTTTAGCCCTCAGATAAGTCTCTCCCTTTCTAAGTCTTTTTCTCTCATTCTTGTCTGCTCTCCTAATTTCCGCTCTCCTCTTTTTCCCCCCAGTCTCATTGCTTTTCCTTCACACTTAGAAAGAGTGCTAGCTGAGTGTTTCCATGATGTGCTCTTTAGACTCAATCACTTGACCCTGCAGAGATGGGCGTGGGGAGGGGTTGGGCTTGGGTCTCTGGGTTTGGGCCATCTGTGTTCTGTCCCCTGGGGCCCTGGGAGCACCTGGGCCAAACTGTCCACACAGGGAGGTAACAGCTACCCTTGGAAGAGCCACTGCCAGCCTTTTACCTTGGTGGGGGAGGGGGAAGCAAGACCAATTAAATACAAAGGAAAAACTGGAAGGAAAGGTTTTGCCCTGCCTGCCAAGGACTCAATAGGAAGTATCTCCTCAGGAAACCTTTTAGTCCAACTTTGAAAATAGTTCCCCTGACTCTTGTCTCATGGGGTAGTTATCTCTCACTTGCATTATCTACATTACAATTCATTCACTGGGGGACCCTCTAGGCCTGTGCCCTTCAATACAGCAGCTGCTAGCCACATCTGACTGTTTAAATTTAGAGTAATTTAAATGAAATAAAAGTAAAAATTCAGTGACTCTGCCATGCCAGCCACATTTCAAGGGCTCAGTGGCCACCGGTGGCTACCATATTGGATAGTGCAGATAACCAACACTTTCCTCGTGGCTGAAAGTTCTTTTGGGTATCACTGGTCCTGACCTTTCGCATCCAAAGTGCAGTCCGTGGATTGGCAACATCGGAATCCCCGGGGAGCAGCGTTGTTTGACATGCATGGTTTTGGGCCCCACCTACAGAAGAAGAACCTGCCTCTTTCACTGAATCTGCGGGCAGTTCCTCTGCCCCTTAAAGTTAAGAAGCAAGGCCCTAGAGTAGACATTGCCAACTCAGGTGCCACCAGGACCAACCAAGGATCTGAAATGAGAGAAGGTGCATGTGAAGCCATGCAGAGTGGAGAGGGAGCCCAGGTACGGTCTAGAGAGGACAGCCCCTCTAGCAGTGATGGAGACAACGTGGACCTGCTCTGCATTTTTCTGGTGGTTCCAAGCCCAAATAGTTGTATTAAGATGCTAGCAACTTCTTAACAGTCTTAAAATTCTTGCTGGCCAATTCCCCATCACCCTCCGTCTATAGGTTGGATGGAGCCTTGGAACCAACATCAGGTATACAACATGCTGATGTGGGATGGAGTCCCTTCTGGTCCCCGCTGTGTCCCTCGAAGCTCCCCTGGCCTTAGTCAGTGTAGGATCTGGGAAATCCACCCTGTTTTAGAGTGAACCCCCGGGAAATGTAAAGAAGGAAGCAAATTGCTGCCAAAAGTCCTAGGATGTGTTCCAAAGCCCATGGGCTGTTGGTTTTCAGTGATCCTTACGTTGCTTACCTCCACGAGGAGAGGAAGTTGCAAGTAGAGGAAAAATCTTCAGCCCTTTTGCCCCTTCCCACCCACATCCTTCATTAAGAACCATCTGTTCCTTGTACAACTGTATACACTCAACCAGGCTATTTTGAAACGTGAATTCTCAACAACTCTCGACAACTCCCTTGTCTTGGGTCAGCATCATTGGAGAAATTCCTCTCCTTCGTGGACTCCGCTGGAGCCCAACTCCCATGTGGAGACAGAAACCAGCCTGCTGCATGGCGACCGGCTCTCAGAGGTTGACATCTCAAGAGGGGCTCCCTCCCCCCATCGGCTTTCATGACCACGTCCCCTTTGCTCAAAGGCAGCAGGTGCCTGTATATGCGAAAGCAGTGGATCTTTCCAGAAGCCTGCCAGCTTCCCCCTCACCACTCCCCACCCCTGTTGATAGGAAGTTTAAAATATAGTTGGTTTCCATGGAGATGGCAGCTCAGGCTAAGCAGAGAAATTAAATCCCCGGGTCAGTGCAAAGCTTTAACTTTTCCACCAATACCCCACACCCCATGCAATAAAAACAGCTAACAAGTAACACTGCCAGGCATCAAATTTGAATTTGAGCTTCTCAATTCGCCCCTCCCTGTGGCCCCTATAGGAAGTCCTAATAACAGAGGGGTAACCCGAGGAGGAGCTTGGATAGCGCGGTTTGAATCAGGAAGCATTTATTTAACATCAGCTGTGAGCCCGGCTTCTTGTGTGGCTTCAGGGACGATATTGAGGGGAAGTCTGGACATACTAAGCCTTCCTTTCAGGGATCCTGCTGGCCTGGTTTACAACAAATGTGTTTTGACATGCAGCCAGCTACTCAGGCCTGAGGAATCCCACAGGTAGTGAAGAAGGATGATCCCAACACAGAAGTGAGATGGGGGCAGGGACAGGTGACCATTCTGAGTTTGTCTGTTGAGTTCAGACCTTAAGAAATCAGGCACCTCTTGTATTTCAAAGGAGGGTCAAGTCTGAAATGAACCCCAGTGTGAAACAATCATGGTATCGAAAACATCCTGATAGCTTCAGTTTTATTATTGAAATTTCTAATTGACAAGTCATTTATTGAAAATATAAAAATTTTAGAAACCAGAGAACACCTGATCTTACTACCATGACACGACGACTATAATTTTTGGAGAATTCCCTCTTGCTCCTGGGGGGGCGGGCCTTCGGGGTGGGGTCCGAGCGATGCTCTCCTGGCCTAACCTTTTAAAACCAAAGTCGTACTTAAACTCCCAAATTGCTGTTTTTACCCCTACGGATCCAGCAAGGTTGGTCCGAACAGAGTCCGTCCCGTGTGACATCAACAACCCTCTACGAAAGCCTCCCCGGTATTCGGACCTGCACATCAGCCAGACGCTCCCCAAAACCAACAAAATCAGCAAGGTGAGGCTGGGGTCCTGCTGGGTGGGGGCATGCTGGGGCCCC